>CM068877.1:17072311-17439811 GCA_035149815.1 Branchiostoma lanceolatum | reverse complement strand
GTTGGTCATAGTAGCGGCATCCGTACTGGGCGTCCACGGCGTAGCCGGGGGGACAGTACTCATGGCCATTGGGGAAGGGGTCGCATCCTCTGGACTGCGGTAGGGCGAAGCCGACGGGCTGGTAGGTCTGCTCGCCGGGCGTGTAGTACTCTGCGATGGGCGCGGGGCACTCCTGCGCCATGTGCAAATGGTGAGAGGAGGCGTTCCATCCCATGTTGCTCGCCCCGTGGGATACATCCTTACGAGCTGGCATCATGAGAAGCGGCACGGGAAGGTCCCGCGCGTAAACAGAGTCCCGTGAAAGAGCGCTCGACTGCACGGTGTAGGTGTTGGAGTGCGGCGTGCCCTGCCCGGGGAGAGGCTTGCAGCCGCCGTTCAGACCACCCCAGCTCCTCGGCAGCAGGTCCGTCTCGGCCCCGGCGATCCCGCTCATGTCGAAACGGTGCCGTCGGTGTTTCCAGGCGTGAATGACTCAAGGACACCGAAGCCGTGTCTAAGACGGGCTTGAAATACCGTCGTACGAAGGTTTGCCTAAACACCATTCATCATAGCGTGGTCCGCTCTGAGACAGGGGCGCTCATTGGACGGCTCCAGCGCTTTATGACAGTCACGTGACGTGCGCGGGAAATTGTGGCACACCCCATCATAGGAAAAAATTGTGTTTTTTCTTACCATACTCCATCGTCGTGCACGTCTCCTTACGAGTCTCCTTGAGAACAGAACAACATCTAGACGAAGTTGGGGTCGTCGATGGCAGGGCGACAGTTTCCAAAAATGTCGACGAAAATTGTTTTTCACAAAAATTACACCACAACCAACAAACACAAAGCAAATGAGTCAGCGCTTCGGTAATTAGCAACTTTTCTACATTAAGGTTTTGTATTTTCATCTAATATTGCCAGTATCCACGCATAATTATATTGAGATTCTGAAAATAGGGCATTATGTTTTGCATGGAATTATTTAGGATACAGGCGCTTGATATAAACATATGCAACACCACAGGTATTTGCCACATCAAACCGATTCTTTTCACTCGATTGTGGTATCAGTAAAACCAACAGAATCACAGGGGCAGTCTTCAACTAAACAAACTTGGAGTATTCCAACATTACTGACTATGGAACGATTTTTGTTCGATAATTTGGCGCCAAGACGACAGAGGCATGGTAAGTATTGGACGGGATACCACCAGACAAAAACACATCATCCAGACCTTTTACAAACCTGTTTAGTCTAGACGGCCACACGGTCTGTTGCAAATAATTATTATCTCGTTTCATTGATTATTTGATATTCCTCCTACTCGCCTTGGTTCATCTTATTTTGTTGATATTGTTGCACGATCGCACGTCTACTCGTACGTTGCAATTATTTCATGCATTGTCGATGTGTCAACTGCAACCGAAAATGGCTCAACTTTTGTTTACATTATGTGTTGATGAGTTTCGCTCTCACAAGTTGGGCAGGTGTCTGTGTGAACGTGAACAACAAAGGAAAATATTAATTTTGTGCACCCTTATAAAACTGATACATTTGTACGGACAAGAAATTGTATGAAATAAGCGTTTGTAGCAATAACACGACGTACATACCATATTTCGTTCCGTTCGTTTCTCTATACTAAGTTAAAGTAGAGTCTGAAACTGTTAAACATATATTAGTTGTTTTCTTATAAAATAATTCCCCCGATTTTTCAAGGAAAATTCTGAAGAAGAACAAGAGCACGTTATCAAGAACGATTCATTGGTTAAGAACAAATTAAAGTCTTCCACAGTGGTTTTGTAAAGGAAGGAAGTATGCATGTTGGATTTTTAACCGAACCAAATTATATCTACAATATAATCTACCACCTAAGCAACATAATAATGTGGATAACGCATCTAAATACAGTTACCACAGTATGATATAGTACATATCTATGTCTTGTATATGCAACCTCAACATTATTGAGGATATTTCTGAATACATCGTTATATTATCTGGAAACTCATACAAAAGATCTGATATGCAGTATAGAAAACAATGCTATCGACATATACTTGTCACGCGTGTCGAATATATCACGCATAGATTCTACATTAAGTGTAAGTTGTGGCAATTACTATTTATTTTGTGCCACATAGAAATTGTCAGTTAAACTCAAACACCCAAAGAAAGAAAGCTGGTAGTTTAATGTTTGAACATACATGCCTGTTGCCCTCGGGTTCGTGGACATGGTAAAAGTCTGAAGAAAAACACATGCCATCATTGTCTGTGAAATGTTGCTCTTGTACCCACCTCAAAATACATCAGATTTATTCAAAACCAATTTCCTCGATGTGTTGGTGTGTATCTAGCTTATTCTTTCAAAAAATAAAACTAAGCGCTATTTCTCATATAACATGACGAGAAATATCACTAGAACTTTGGCATAACAACACCTCACAACGATCCTAATTTTCAGAACACTGGAAGACATGGACTCACTCTAGAGACTCTCAACCGGAATTAACTGGGAAAATCATCCCAACTTCTAATGTTGCCACTTCAAAGTAACGTATGGCGTATGTATCTGCCTTCATTTTTCTTATATTTTTGGCGTTTAGATGATATTTGGGTAGCACGTGCCCCTATACACGTGGACATATGTCAAAAATGCTCGCCTGCTAGCATCAACAAACGAAAAGCACCTGCACAAAAATAACTGAGCGAAAATGAGATATTTCCACAAAAGCAGTGTCTATTTATACAACATGTTGATATAAATACGATCTTTGAGTGTTACCTCGTCTATACAATACCAGAGGCAACTAATATATTCCTTTAAGCATGTATTCTCCCCAGTATTTCTTGTAGAGGTCACAATTTGCAACCAATAGCCTTACCACTATAACATGCATGAAGTTAGCTTCTTGCTTGAGTTTTTATAACGATAGTTTAACACGTATAATGCTTGTGACGTTAATATACTGTGCAATGCCACACAAGGTTTACCCTACACCGCAATGTTGCCAAAACAAGAAAGAATGTTGTCGCGCATCTTGTCCTCTCGCTGTAGTGTGACCTTTTCGTTATGGCACACACAGTGAGCCAGGTGTGCATGTACCATACGTACCGTCCTTTTGTGCCATTGCTTATATCATCAACAGTACCTGTGTGTAGTAACTATTTCTAGGCGTGTGCGGCTTCAGTCGGGTACACTTTATTTACAGATTCTCCTGTCAGGCTATTAGCTGTCTTTAGTCAAAGAAGCCGGTGTTGGAAATGACTGGCATGGGAGGGGGGCACAATATAATACTTTGTGCATTTGCCATGTGGTAAAACATAGAGAAACATATTGAGTGAGAATTAGATTTTTATGTTGTTCGCTTAAAGCTATTGGTATTATACCATGCTTTGTTACGATAGTGAGTGGTTTGAGCAATATGAAATTATGGTAACATTGACAAAAGTATGAGTTTTGGATAGCTCGCTCGGAAAACCCTGTACATATATAGGTACATGTATCAACATGCATATATAGAGAGAGCCCCGAAAAGTATACTTGCTTCTGTCTCGAGGTACACAAGTTACCATTTTTCCATGACGACACTTGTTGTGGAACTAAACATATTTGATAAAGTAAAGATAATCTGGATAAATTGAGAAAGCAGTGGCGTGTGATAAGCTAGAATTTCTTCCAAGTCGCACTGTGTTTTCTCGGCTCACAGCAACAATGTAGTTGTGCTCGCAACCGTTCAACGTTGTGGCATGAGATTCAATAATGCATTGGCATTTCATTTTCACTAGACAGACTGAAACGTGTTTCAGTGGCGCTTAAGTACTTGTTTTATATCAACAGAACATTGCTTATAAATATGCACGTCAAAAAACTAATTCGGAGTTCCATATACCTAACCATGTGGAGTATAGCGATATCCTTTGTCTCTGTCTTTGACTGAAAAAAGTCAGCTGCAAGGCGATGTATGATATACGTTATACTTCATACTTTGTCTATGCATGCTCCGTTATCATATGTTTACGTATTTTTGATCATGTTGTGTGTTGTACGACTGTATACGTCTGTAAACTATTTAATAAGAAGGACGTTCAATACAAAAACCCGCGTGTCGTTGTTAATCTTAAGGTTGTGTCACTTCTCGGGATTAAACAATGATACGTGGTAAACGGAAACAAACAATTTCTCAACCATTTCCCTTCCTTTCCGTGTGAGTGATACGGGAAAGCCACATGTTGTACTTCCCGACCACATCCGACGCTGGGCGCTCGCGACTGTGCAAGCCACGCCCCCTTTTCCCGAGTGTTGTCGACAATGATTCTTGGGAGGGTGCTGCACGCGGTGTCTGGAAGAACGGTGTTTTTCTTGTCTAGACTCCTTCATTTTTCTTCTAGAGACCAAGTAGACGATGTTTTGTAATAACAATATAATTACTGTTGACTATTGGATCAATTCAAGAACGCTGCAGCTTTAATTTTCACATCAAACGGATTAAACATATATTTGTGCTTTAAAGAGAAAAAGATATACATAACACGTTTGTACATGTGTAAAAACAGTGGAAGTGTATGAAAATGTAACAGAAACATTTCTCATACAACAGATTTAAGTTGCAAAAATACAGATGTCTGTAGATATACGGAAATGACACCAACTAATCGCAGAGTCTGAACCCACAGAAGCTAAAGCGTTGCTGGTAACAGTATCGCAAATATAATCTTTCAAATCCGCAATTGCCAACTCAAAGAACAGTAACCCGTGCTTGTGGTATACAGATAAATCCTAGACATATCATATTTGACTTGTAAAAATACTTGGAAAGGCACTATGTCCTTAAATGGATCGTTGAGATATAGGAATTAATCATATTGTATACCAGAATAACTGTATTTTTATATTGATAATAAGCACTAGGTCCAGAAGGATTTGTTCAACTAGCTAAAAAAATAAGACTTGGAAAGTCCTATTTATGTTGTGGTATTGTCTTTAACAGCGCATCAAGAACATTTCAAACGTCTGCTATTTCCATTCGCAGTTTCATGAAGTTGTCGTCACAGCACGTGCGACTATGTCTTTGTAGGAGACGTTAGTGAATTTCCCGAAAACTATTGAGATCGAAACCAATTGTGAACGTATACAGTATGAGAAGCAAATATTATCTTGCTAGAACATGAATTGTAACGACAATAGATTTAAAGTCAACACATCCTAAGGAAAAAAAAGTTGCAACAAAACAATACATAGTGGAGCGCCATTGTATTGTCACCGAAGTTCATAGTACTTCTGTGACAATACTATAGATTATACGTTAAAGGTTGTGTGAAAATCAGCTTTGAAACTCTTTGGATCATTTTTGACAACGGTCACGCTTTGCAAGTAGAGGGAGATCAGGTACAAGTACATATCCTTAGTCCGTATCTATCTATATAATTCGTATCTGTCTGTATATGTGTATGTGTATGTTTGTATGATTTGTACCTGTCTGAGTCTGTGTCTGTCTGTCTGTCTACTTTATTGGTAAAAATACTGGTATTTATCTAGCCAGACACGACAATCTGGTGCTCATTTTCGACCCGATTGGCACAATGCAGACTTTGAACATTTTCACATCTTGCTTTGATATATAATTTCTTATTAGATGTTCATCTACTGTACAAAAATACCTTAACAACAGTCAAATATTATCGCTATCATTCTTGCAACACTATGCCATCTATGATGATAAAGCATGACTCTACATACATTTTAGAGGCTTGACACTGAGACTATTCCGACATCACAAATATCACTAACTAAACTAAAAGTATGTACTCGAAGGGTGAATCGTCAATCAGTCTAAAATATTAGGAACTGCGCATAGGTACAAAACAAATTCAGGTGCAATACTGTTCGAAGGGTAAGACTAAAAAATAACGTTTTCCATGGCCAAAAACAATGTGATATTTGCTGTTCATTTGTATATATTGTCATCCGTAGCCAGTGAGTCTCCTTTTCTATTACATGAAATTCAAAACTCATCTATTTGCGATATTTGGAATGCACTCTGTGTGTGGTCCTTCTCCAAGGTCACAGCCACTGGCGCAAGAGCAAACTGTTCGGCGCCACCACATGGGGATCTCTACACGGGAGCACGTCGCACACTGGGATAGAAATGATACGTTTCAATCAGCGATGCAATCAACCTGGGCAGTAGTTTGTTTATTTTGTTTATTTTTTTCATACAAAAAGTATGGATTGTACGCACTAGATATGATAGAATGTATATTAGATAGAATAGAGTAAGAATGCCATTTTGCAAGAGAATGTAGATGACACAGACATAAATACGTTGCAATAAGCGATGCAAATCAACCTGGGCACTAGTTTGTTTATTTTGTTGTTGTTGTTCTTTTCATGCAAAAAGTATGGATTTTACGTACTAGATATCTGTTGGTCTGTGCCTTTATTTAGCCTCGAAAATGCTCTATTCGGCCATTAGGGCCGCTTTTCATAGAGGTTGAGTTGGCAGGCATGTCAACATAACAATATATAACTAATGCTTGATCAACCAAGGTGACTCAAAATTATATCAATAATACAAAGAATAGATAAATGATAAATAAATAATAGTTACAAATGATAAGATATGATAGAATATATATAAATTAGAATAGAGGAAGACTACCATGTGCTACATAATGTAGATGACACAGACAAACAAACCTTGCAATCAGCGATGTAAATTAGCCTGGTTAGCAGCTATTTGTTCATGCAAAAAAAGTACTTTAGCTACTAGATATGATAGAATGCATATAATTTAGACAGAAGAGAGGACGAATGTCATTTTGCAATAGAATGTAGATTATGTAGCAAAGAGAGAAATCCAACGTATAGACGTGTACAAACCATGTTTCCCTTTTTGTCCATTTGAGTACTGTAGATTCATTTTTCTAGGATATATACATTGAACAAACCTTCCATCACAAAACATATCTGTTCCTTTGTTTGTACTATAACTAAAACATAAGAGAAGTTGAATTTATTTAGTGTTAGCTAATGAACCTTGACTATCACTCGTGAACTGACTAGAACAGTGTGGCCGGCGAAAATATGTGATAAAGGTCTTCATTGACTGTGTAATATAAGTCTACAGAATTGTGTGACAATCACTCGTGACCTTTATTCTATTGTACAAATCTTCTATTTGGAATTCTTACAAAAATAAGAATGAGCAAAATTGGCCGAAAGAAGTGAGCATCAGCAAAGAGTAGAAGCGTTGCAAACAAATGTCAATTTCTGTATACACTGTGACATAGAAGTCAGAAGATTTTAGTTTGAGCAATGAAAGATTCAAAACAACAATACCCACCCTAACGTTGAAATTGTCAAAAAAAGCTTAAATCTTCAGTCTATACTAGGTTAACATCAGGTCTTAGAATTGACATGCTTCGGAAAGTATTGGCATAACCTTCCAAAATCTACCCTTTTCTAAGGCCTCCATTTCACTAGACGGCCTGCGACTTCGATGTGACCAGAATTTGAGGTGTATAACTCTCGACTTTATATGACTTGAAATATCATGAAAAATGTAAATGCTAGACTGACAGCAAAGACAGAAAAATACACAAAGGGTACAAAAAATATGTTTTTAATCTATGAAATTCGAGCAAATTCTAGGTCGCCACCCAGGTGGTGCGGGGGTATTACTATAAGTCGATGTGACAATATTAGGTATAGTTTCGAGCCTTGAGAGAAATAGAGGCTCAAAGTAGCAAGACGTTTTTTCTTCAATGCATATGTATAGGGGATCGGAAAGTTCATGATGTACACTTAAGCATGTATAACTCTAAGACAATACTAACGGCAGTGCAGTGATCGTATCTACATCGATTTGTTTAAACGAACAGTGAAAACCGTGAGATTTAGAGATGCACCTGGTCACTCTAGCATAGGAAAGATCCTGAAAATCTAAAAAATTGGAGAATCCAAGTCTTTCTTTAACTATAGACTATTGTTGAATGTATGTGTAACTTTGCTGTATATTCGGCAGCATGTCAACATACAGGGAGCGTATTTAAGAAGTTGAATATGATCCATGATGTAAAAGGATATGGTTTGAAAAGCAACAAAACACACAGAACCTACAAAATACACTTGTTTAGCAGTTAAATTCGTTAAAACAACTGATGACATTTTTGGTCGCACGATGGTGGCTCAACTGTTGCCGCACCAGTGAAAATGTGGTATCACCGGTAAAACTTGAGCCACACGTGTGATTTCTCTCTCGTTATCGGAAAGGCATAACGATAAATCTACCCTACGTTAACAGATAGCGTCTCAGCTCATTTTCAGGGCACAAAAAGCTTGTATTTTTACAAAGGTGAAGACATGTTGAAATCTGGCATTTTCGTGACTTAACTGGGAACTATGCTCCTTGGTAGCCAGTAGCACCCCAACTATAAACAACATGATATTGAACCGTTGACATGGAAAACAACTGTTTAACTCTTCAAATGCACTTTATGTAGAATATGATTAAGAACATGTGGTATCAAGACATATTTCGTTCACTTTTTTTTAATATTGACTACAGTTTATTCAATTAAAATTATCAATTGCAAAATCTTTGCCCCAAGCTTCAGTGCAGTGTCCCAGTATGTCTTGTTAAACCTCAGCATTTATAGCATACAGAAAAAAAAATATTTTGTATGAATACCAGGTGCTGCAATGGGCTCCCCTTCTTATTCCAGTCCTTTTCGACATTAAGATATTTCAGAAAAAGCATCAAAACATTATCTATGCATTGCACCTTTTGCTCCTGTGTTCCTGGGTCATACTCAAACACATTAGAGCTCTTCTTCTTTCTTCTTTCAGTTAAGGCAGCCGCCTTCAACGTGGTGAAGATTCTGCTGCCTTTCTACTTCTGGAAGTCTACTGCAAGTTGAGAGGGAGGAGGAGAGATGTAACAAACCGGGGGTTGGGAATGGGAGGGGTGGGGAGTTAAACCTGTTGTTTGAAACTGTCAAGAGTTGAACTGAGGGCGACCGAGGCTGGAAGGCTCTTCCATTCCTGGGGAAGAGCTAAAGGTAACCAGGCTTCTACCAAAACGTCCTAAGTATAAGATTTACTATAAGGCAGAGAACGGGGGGATATTTAGAAAACAAAACTTCACACCCAGATCATATATTGCTTCATATGTACTCGCCATGATGGTGACAAATGTACTACATTATTACTTCACGGGCAATGGGATGATACATATCCTAGAACAGGCGTACAACTCATCATAGAACTTGGTTCTAGCTACAACTTCCTTAAGCTTCTTCTCGTCCGGTGATGTTGAATACATAGTTTGAGATGGGCTTGTTTCGATTAGAATGGTAAAGGAAAACGATGCACGATAAAAATAAATCTTTCATTACCAAAGGTTTAAAGTGAGCACAAATGCGCACAGTTTGATTAAGAAGAATATGTCTATCGCTTCTGTATATAAACTACGGTCTGCATACACCTTCTATGCCCTGGATTTAGGTGTTATTTCATGTATTCTCCAATGCGTAATGTGTGGTAATTGCCACGTCTTAATATGTAATCAAATTTACATGTCAGATCAAGGATTAACTCTGTAAACAAAAACAAACCCAAAAAGGTGTTCACCTATTCTTTTATATAACAATACGTGACAATTTTCTATCTTTAGCTATGATTGTTCTTTACACAGTTATCAGAGTGACAAATAGATAATTCTATCATAATTTGCAGATATATATGTATGTAATATAGAGGTAAGTGAAAATGAAAAGATGCTATACCAGATGAACAAGGATAGTTTTAGAAGTGTATAACGAAAACTTGTTCAGTTTTTTTTTCTGTTGTATAGTCAAGACCATCCGTGCTTTTGCATGAGCAAAGACCTGTAAATCTTCGGTTTCAGATCAAATTTCTGTGGCCGCATATTGAGACAAATTCCGTCTATTTTGATTTCTTACAATCCAAAAATAGTTGTGGAATAACAGGAACAACGACAAGATTTTCTTAGAATGTCGATGCTAACTTTCATAATTCACTCAACATTTTTCACTGTAGGTTTCTTCTGAAATGCCAAGAGTGAAAGCGCATATAAAATGTATTTTTGCGATGGCCTCAGCATATGTAGAATTATGAAAACGTATGGAAATTCCAAAGTAGAAGTAGCAATACAGAAAAGGAATTGCAAACACATTCGGCCTTAGTCTCAACGCCAGAAAACTGTTGCTTTCTGCCATTTTCATGATATTCAACAAGTCAAACAAAACGTCGAAAAACGCAACGACCTAGCAAAACTTCATAGTTTCAAATGTACAGAATAACGTACACGAACTTATGAGTAGCAAAAGTGGTAGAAATTAATCATTGAACTGTGATCAACAGGATTGTTGCAAGGATTGTATCCTCTATTCTACTCTGACTTCCTTTAAGAGACTCTTAAAGTGACTGAAATGACTAAACGAACGGACACAAACCATGAACCAGCTTTCGCTCTATTATATGCTTTGTGCCATGTACATGTAGTGATATATATGTTGGTAGAGTTATTAGACTTGAATGATGTAATCCGTATCGCTGTTAGACTTCGTCTGACCCTGACCCTTACCTCTCCCCTCATGACCTCAATGAAAAGCGGCCTCCAGGTCGATTTGAGCTTCTTGTGAATAAACAGAGTTCAAATAAATCAAACAAACAATTGCTTCTTCTTTCCTTTGCCACGTGTACATATCCTATGAGATTTCTCGATGTGATTCTGAACCTTATAATCATCAAAACTCTGTGCTACAAAGCTCAGTCAAAGCATAAGGCTCCATCAGGTGTTCAAGAACATCATGGTCTACCTTTGCATTTTGTCTTTGCTTACCTCAATGTTGAACGGATGAAACTTAGACTCAGTTTTGAAAAAGATGTGTATCCTTACATGCTATTCTTATCAATGGTAAAGGCAAATGTGTCCAGAGACTGTTCGGGCATCAAGTAATGTCGGTCAATAATCATGATTTACTTTCAGTACCAAAGGTTCTCACATACACGCATTCATCTAGTATATATATATATACACACAAGAAGCCTGTATGTACATATGAGACATAGAACTCTATTTACCCATGGATCATGAAGCCACTTGTGTTCATTCAAAAGTAACGTCCTGCTAGATACATTGATGAAGGTTAGATATCCAGGTACGCGATGTAGAAAATAAATAAAACAACTACATAAGGTTTCTCAATTCTCAATGCTATTTTACATGGTACATTTACATACTGGTTCTACTAGTCCTAGCAGATTGATTGACTGAAGACCGCGTCAGGGACCTAAGGCCCCCATTCCACTAGACGGCGATCGCGCTGCGCTCTCGCTGCGACCGAACTTGAACTTGTGTTATCCTTGACTTCATAATTGGAAAATAATGCAAAATGTACAAGTATGACTGAAAAGACAACGAAACGCACAAAGCGGAAAAAGACTTATTTCTTTATCTATGGAATTCGTTGAGTGCTCTGTTAAATCTGAGGTTGCAGAGAGCGCGCGGCGAGAGCGCCGTTCTAGTGGAATAGGGCCATAGGGGTATCACATGTACCTAGTTGCTTATTATCGTGTATAATTTAAGTACGTTTAGTGCAAATACCCGAGGGTTAATCTCAAATACAGGTAACATAGATACAATAGAAGAATTGTGGATAAATGATGTCAAGAACAACTTCCTATGTTACACTACATTCTATGACATAATTCTATCTCGTTTGGTTGGTCTTGACTTCGTCTTTTGAGGCATTGAAATACGAATTTTCCCACCTCTTGATCGTACTTGTGGAATTGTTTTCTCATGGTCAGGAATAGTGGGAAAGGTAGAATGCATTTTGGACACGTTGACAAATAATTGGCTTCTTATATCATCATAACATTAGCAGCTAGCGATGAAATGACTTTCGTCTTCCACTGCAATAGAGGGACAGTATTTACAAATTCTCTCCGACACAGGTAAGTTTCATATAAATCTCTCTTATTAAATAATGTAACGTTTTAGATACCCATGATAATTTTCACTATTTGTATTCAACGACGACATCCGTACTGTAATGACGTAATCACAAATTATTTGCTACCTATAAACTGCCTGACGATGCGCTGAAATGTTGACGTCACATGGTCTGATCCGAGGGAGGGTGGGTCTGGGAAGAACAGAGTGCGACTAAAAAGTGTCACTAGTTTTAAGTCGTTATCTAGTGAACAAATTGAACGACATGGCTCCTTCTTGTTGGGTTATTCTGTGCGTATCTGTAAGTACTGCTGAATATGTGCATCATGCCGAAACTCATGCGTTCAGGTTGAGGTTCGGATTCAAGTCCGGAGGTTCAGGTTCAGGTCCGGACTTATAAGTCCAAAACTGAACCTATAGCGTATGTGTGCTAGTTTTCGGTTACATGTTAAATTGCATGTTGGCCTAAATCTAAAAAAATACACATGCAAAATCATATGCAGTCAGTGGTGAACTCAAAAGCTCAGTAATAATCACAAAACAGCAATGTTTTTTGTCCTTAAATAGCACAAATGTCACAATCTATGGAAGGTTTTAGATGGTTTAGAATCAAAAGGAGAATATAAGCGAGATATTTTTTTTGCAAGTCCGGACTTGGATCCCGACGTTTAGTTGTTTTTTTACTTGAACCTCATGCCCATCAAGTGTGGATGCCTCACGTGTATACGTGACCTTTGGCCATCACTATCATAGATAGACTCCCCACCCGCGAAAAGATCGATCTAGAAGATACGTCGTGGAATTCAAACATTAAAGGTATTGGTCATCTTTTTTTTCTCACTTTTTCTGCGAAGCTTAAACCACAAACGAAAGCAAACCGAACTTTTAGCATGTAAAGAAAAAACTACATCAGCCACTTCCATAGAGATACCAGTCCTTATCCGTGCAAGTCCTTCAAACAATGCCTAAGTGCTCTTGTGCTCACTGATTGTTGGGCAGCTTTGAGCTTCAATTTCAATACAGATGTTTTTGTTAACAACAATCTAACAGCGTTTTCCTTTAATACAAATTTTGAGAAAAATTTCATGAAGATATTCACGACACTTAATTTTGCACTATACTCAGTCAACTTACTACAAGGCTATATACTGATGCCTTTTTTTAAATTCTTCATCGCTGTTTTAAATTTGTACAATTAAAAGAAATGATTAGATTAGATGGCGTTCCAGATAGACTGGTTCTGTTGACTAACTGTTCAGTGTTTGGTAATGTATTATTAGGGTGGACTCGTTTAAGTGATTTCCACGAGTGTGTTGCTAGAAATTGCACATATAACTCATCTGGACATGGGACGAACATTCTGACAAACATTTTACCCTTGTGCTTGCTACACGTTGCAGGAACAGCGCATGGCTAGCCTATATTCACGGCATGATCCGATCAAAGAGGAGACAAGAAGCTGAAATCTCTACATAGCTCACAAAGACCGAGGCTTCATAAAGACATTATCATAATAATTAGTTAATTGCGAGTTCTTGCCCGTAGGCTAATTGCAAGTACATAGAAGGACGGACAGACAATTGGTAACAATATAGCATGGTACTACTCTAGTTCAAATTCTAACACTAAATTCTATCTTATTTGGGTTTGAATTCTTTTTTTTTCGAGACAATGGAAGACGAATGCTCCCACTTTTTCTGTAATGTGTGGGTTTTGTGATGCTAACAGGAGAGTAGTTTACCCTCAAACTGATACTGATCAGAAAAGTACATTTCTATTACATACAAAAAATGATGGCGCCCAGTTATAAATCTGATATTATCTAACATCGTCTAGTGAGCATCAAATAATAACCCAAGGACTCATGTGCTTGGGTGAAGATTTAGTTTCCAACTTCTGCCACCCTTAGTGATGGGCACAGAAAACAACTCTGGGGTGTTGTTTTACATGCACGAGATTGGTATTGATTTTATTTTTGCATCCTGCTTTTATAGACTTCAACACAATGCTTTTGGCCAATGAGTTATCACATCATATCACATCAGGATTTTAAAAATTCACAAGCTAAGATTTCAACCTCTAGCTGTGTCTATTTCTTTGAAGGAGGTATAGTTGGGGTTTTTTCATTGTGCAACTCACTTTTGATGGTGCGGTCGACATCACTATCGGTTACCGTTACTATTGGCATCACTGTTGTTACCTACTAGTCTAGAAATCTCTACACGCTTCTTAAACTGCGCATCTTTGTTTCATTCTTTAGTGCGCTTTGCCACATTTGTGGAAGGATTGACATAACAGGTGACTTTCACCTTTTCAAGAAGTCAACCCAGGGCCAGACTGTAAGGTTTGAACCACTACATCGGAATGGACTAAACTCTTATCGATAAGTGTACATGTGGTGGCTTCTTAAACGTGCGAGAGGTGTGTCTAGCCTCAAACACGGGACGCCCAGCTTAACGCCCCATCCAAGATCAAGAGGACGACTCTAACCGAAACTACTTTCACATGAATCGTGTGGAATAATAGGTGTCAGGTGCATAGACTAGTTTAGCGAGAGAAACAAATCTTGAGTTATGATATGAAAATATTATATAAACATCTGACTCTAGCAGAGACCTTGTCTAGTTGTACGAGTCATTTTGCAATAAATATTATGTACATTGATGTCTAACCCTCATCAATGGATCGATAAATATACTTTACACCAAATTACTTCTGAAAGTTAATTGCAATTTGACGTATACCTTTGCCCGTGTTGGTACGAATTCAAGGCAATCTCTATGAAGCTTACAAAGCTATTTGGGACAAATGCAGTTCAGGGCAAAGAAAACGAATGTTATTCTTCACTGTAGAGGAATCTTAAAACAACAAAGTCGGCGCATTTTTGCTTTTTATCATTTTTGATAGAGTGATTATATAGTATTAGATTTCCAAGTGTGGGTACAGCAGTAAAAAGTTTAGTATTGGTTTTGGAACTTTCACGGACTCGACAATAAGCACACATTAACCCTAACCCAGAGAATGTCTTCGCTTGGACTTTCCGGTTTATTTGTGATCATGCAGACTTTTGTAATGCTTTAAAACACAAACAGAATTCCTAAAGTTACGCTTTGATTTCTTTTACTTTGTTCTTGAGTTGCTAAAATAAGGAAAATTTCGGGGAAAAAATAACTGGTGTACAGGGTACGAAATACACGTGTGCAATTTGCAAGCGATTTTCAAGATTTGTAAGTAAAGAAAAACATGAACTTGTTATTTTGCAAGTTGAACATACCGGTGGATCGCGATTATCGTGTAAGCGCTGCAATAGAATCGCAAGTACTAACTACCTAAGTATAAAGGCTACGTAAGTAAATCTGTATTTAGATGTTCAGTCTTCTAAATGCTATAAAAGTTGCTATTTCAGGCTGAGTATGTATATACCGCAAAAGCAGTCACATACCGACAATAATATTGCAAGTTGATAATATTGCAAGATGATTTTTTTAATTGAAAGTAAAATTTTTGCCAACTTGCAATTTTGCAAGTAACCAAAAAAAAATTCGCAAAGTGTAAAAAATACTGGGTGGGGTAGGAGAAAATGGAATAGCTCGGGCTGCCTCCAGGACGTGCAGGGACGAAAATTTGCTTGTTGGGACGGAATAGACATTTCATCCAGTCTGTCCATAAATAGTCCAATTCTTGTCGGATGACACATGTTATTGTTCATGATGGTCACTATTCTACTTTCGCATTTGTGCCATCTGTGAGTAGACAGAACATGGAGTTCTCTTCGGAACTTGTGGGGATTAGAAGAGAACTGAACTTATATGAATATATTTTCCTAAGCGTGAAATGATTGCTATAACGACGAAAAGTTGGCTTCCAAATTCCACTTGAATACAATTTTGCCTTTTCCTAGTTTGCAACGCTCCGTATATAAATCCCTGACAAACACTCTGATGTCAACTGATTCATTATCAAACTCATCTCAACCTATATTCTTAACGCCACACGGAGAGGAGAAGAAGCCGAACCTATGCATAAGACCAGTTCCAGTTATTCTTATGAATGTGACGTGTAAGGTAACAAGAATGCTACAGATTACGTTGTTATATCAAGGACCTTGTCATGTACATCTATGTCTTGGCTACGTTTCCTTCTTAGCTCTGCTGATGAGACTTCTTACGACGATTTAAGACACGCTTGGGCTCTTACCTACCTACTTATCTACCTAGTATTATGTTACATGTTGTCCTTAACTTTCGAACATCTATTGTTGTAACCTACCAACATAAGCACAAAAGAACCGTTCATCATAAAGTTTTCGCACGTCCCCTTCCAGAATTCTCACCTGTGCTTTGACACCTGTCCAGTGAAGGTGACAAAGGCCGACGTCCCGTTATCTGTTGTCACACACACCGTACGGACAAAAGGATAGGACGGTTATCACGAGGAACGTCTACTTCATTATCTTGTTACTTATGTTTCGTCAACAGAACACCAAATAAAGGTGTTATCGTTACAAGAATTAGGCGACATCTATGTATGATTGGAATACTTTGCTAAAAGCGTTCTTTCCATTTTAAAAAAAAACACTAGATTTAAAAGCTCGGACGACATTTAAGTGTGATTGAAATACTTTGCTTAAAGCGTTCTTTCCATTTTATAAAGTACACTACTAGACTTAAAAGCTTGGACGGCATTGAAGTGTGGTTGAAATACTTTACCAAAAGCGTTATTTCAATGTGTTAAATTAAAATCACTAGACTTAAATGCTTGGACGGTATTTAAGTATGATCAAAATACTTTACCAAAAGCGTTCTTTCCACTTTTTAAAAATTCACTAGACTTAACAACTTGGCATACTCGTAGCATATGTTTATAGCATTTCGGAAATGAAAACTAAACTGAGAAAGAATATCTAGATCTGGTGTCATCGACACGGAAGATTTGGGCGTTTTTGTTTACGTCAGTCTTTTAACACAGGAGCTGCATGTTTTGTTGTAGAGACGCGGCGTCTGCAGCTGTTTTGGGTTTATTTTGGTTGGATGTTCATCAACGCGCCCGTTAGCGGTCCAACGGTGCTTTCAAGGACACAGACTCTACTCAAATTGTTTCATAAACAGAAAAACACTTTAAAGCATTCGTGCAGAATTTCCTATCGTTGCTCCCGTGAGGCCAAATGTTTTGTGATAATCGGAGAAGTAAAAAACGTATGTTATGTCCTAAGTAGACCAAAACAACTAGGAAAGGACTTGATATCACCTTGTTTATACGGTGAAACTGTTTGGAATAATATCTTGCAACTAAAGGTTTCAGTTAACTTATTTGATAGAAGAAAAACTTTATTGCACGACAATTGTACATGGTACAAGTTATGATAAGAATTCGTTAAGTAACGTAACACAAAGTGGAAGTATGGAATAAGACTTCACATCATAATAGATGATTACTTTTTCAACCTTAAAGGACCATGTGTTTGGAAGCCACCTATACACATTTGCTACCGAATCTACAGCAAAGTTACACATATCTTTGACAAAGAGTTGTAGAGAGACTTGAATTCTTCAAATTATTAGATTTTCAGGATCATTCCAATTCTAAAGTGACCAGGGGTAGTTAATAGACGGTATCTATAAATCCCTCGGTTTTGACAGTCTGTTTTAAACCAAATATTACACTACCGTTAGCGTTAGCCCTAGAGTTATACAGGCTTACTTGTACATTATCTTTGAAATGGGCGCCGTTCTCAACCTTCCTTTTCCCTATACATATGCACTGAAGACAAACGTCTTACTTCCTTGAACCTCTCTTTCCCTCAAGGCTCAAAACAAGCCTAATATCGTCACATCGACTCGTGGTCAGTCTTACGTTGATGGAAAACTATAGGTCTTTCTGACACACTGTGTTGTACACGAATACATACTGATATTGTTGAATATAACGTTACATTACAGTTACTTACTTACTTCTGTATAATTGAGAGACTCATCTACAAAGATATATTTTCACTTGTTTTACTAGATGTAAAACTAGTTCCACTTGTCTTCAGGGGCTATCCTTGCCTTCAATTCTAAACTGGCACAATGGTAATATATCCGACGAAAGTTTAAAGGACAGGAGTCTCTGATTGGAGACGAGACGTACGGAGTTGCAACAAACTAAAACATGTCTTAAAATCAAACTTCACATTGGAAAATTAAAAGAGCATTTCATCAATTCGAAGTAAAACTTCCATAGTTAACATAACCAAATTGGGAATCAGTTCACACTGCTTGGAAATAGAAAAAGGTCAGTAACATAATATACCAGCCAACCAGAGACGATGTCCTTCATTGCAACATAGTGTTGAAGATGAATATCATTTTCTAATGACATGTCCCGCATTCACTGTGTATAGACAAATCTTTATGAATCTGATCACATGTAAATCTAGTACAGTATATCTTTGCTAAAGACAAGCACAGACATTTTAAATCTACTTATGTCATGCCCCCGACATGTCAGCATTCTTAGGCCGATACATCTGTAGCGCTTTACAAAAGAGTGACTGTATTATGAGAAACGTTTGACATACACAATGCCAATACAGTCATGATCAGCCATTCCTCCTATATTCCCGTAATCGTAGTTCTTAGTAAGAATAAATGGGTATTATTGCGTTGAGTGTTCAACTGTTGAGTCATAAAGTTCATACAAAAAGACAGTTCTAGAATCCTTCTAGCAATCATCTATAGATCTTCTAGTAATGTTTCATAATCCCTCTCTTTCTCTCTCTCTCTCTCTCTCTCTCTCCGTCTCTCTCTGTTTGTCTAGAACTGTCTTTCTTTCTTTCTTTCGTCTTTCTCTTTCTTCCAAGCCTGCAACATTTCTAGTGCGGTTTTGTTCATTTTCTTCGTTGTGCTTCTTTTTTTCCCTTGCTGTGCTGTAGCTTACTCAACAGTAATGGCATGTACCTCAACATGTCGAATTCGTTCATGATGGAAAAAATAGTTAGAGTATAACTGTGTACATACTCAGCACAGAAAGTTCGAAAACTTGATCAACTCCATCATTTCTTTATCAGTTGTATAGATTTATCTATCATTGACAAGTTTATAATGATGCCAAACTCTTTAATCCTTCGTTTGAAAGTCGAACACCAGGGCTAACTATGCGAGTACGCCCAAACCTAAAACGCCGTAATTTCGCTACCACCACAATGTCTGACACTGGTAATACCCCCATTCCACTTGGACGGCGCTCTCATCGCGCTCTCACGGCGACCTAAAATGGTCCAGAGCGCCGTGAGAGCGCCGAACTCCTGGAGAACGTGCTCAAGTGGAATCTCTACGGCGACCTTTGCGCGCTCTCAGCGCGACTAAAATGTCAAATGTCAGCAACTTTTTAAAGATTTCACAGATCACTCAACGAATTCCAGAGATAAAGAACGAATTTTTGTTACGTTTTGTGTGCTTTGTTATCTTCTCAGTCATACCTTTACCTCTTGCATCATATTTGAATGATAAAATCAAGGGGAAAACAGATTCAAGTTTAGTCGCTGCACGGTCGCTCAATGTGTGTCTTAAGTAATATATGTATGTTCAACTTGTTTTTTCTGTGTTGTCTGTCATATAAACTGTTTGCAATAAATATATCTTATCATTCTACGTTATAATAGAAACCTAAATCACAGAATTTTGAAACATATTTTGAACCACCGACAATAAAACTTGGAGGGAATTTAATTTGAATGGAAGCAAGTACTTGTAGGTATTGGTCAATTTGTATTACCCACGAGCAAAACTATGTTTTGACCACAAAATTCCCAGAAATTCAAGATACACCACTTCAAGAATGAAATTTGTTTGAACTACAGTTGAGACCATTCAATCCTCATAGAGCGCTCGCTGCGATCCTTGCGGCCCTTTGATCCCACCTTGGGCGCTCTCACGGCGCTCACCGCGCTCTCTCGGCGCTCTCACGGCGCTCACCGCGCTAGCTCCGCGCTCTCTCGGCGCTCGTTTTTCGATCGCCATCCTCGGCGCTCTCATGGCGAAGGTTTTGAGCATGTTCAAAACCATCGCCGAGGTGACGGCGCGCATGGCGCTCTCGCGGCGCTGTCGGCGCTCTCGCCGCGCTGTCGGCGCTCTCAATGGCGCTCTCGCCGCGCTGTCGGCGCTCTCACGGCGATCTGGCCAAAATGAGGTCGCCGTGAGAGCGCGGTGAGAGCGCCGTCCAAGTGGAATGGGGGTATTAGGAAGTGTCCGTCCTTCTTGAGGGCGGCCCGCGCCGTCGACGAAATCAGTCATGGTGATCATTGTACAAAAGCGCGATCATATCAAACCAGATATCATTTTACAGGGACATATAGTGACATGCTATCTGATATAACACTTTATGTTGATAATTACAAAACAACAACATATGATGAAGGGAAATTTCGGCACTTTTCTTTCGCGACCTACTCACATAGATGGCTCTGGAGCACCCTCACGAATGTGTGGTTGAAACAAACGGTAAAACATTGCATTGACCTAAAGTCTCTCTCCGACGAACAATTTAAGATGATGGGAAGAAACTTGCATTGAAGTCACTCGAGGAAATGACAGCAGCAGCACAAATATGTAATGATATATGTTGATAGAGTTATTAGGACTCAAATGACTGTGTATCTCTGTTATATTGTATCTGACCCTTACCTCTTCCCTCATGACCTCAATGAAAAGCGGACTGCGTGCTGATTTGAGCTTATCATGAATAAACAAAGGTTCAAACAAACAAACAAACAAATCCGGAACCTTTGGAAAAAGAAAGCCCGCCGCCAAGTCGACCTATGCAACAGAGTTGCGGGAAGATCTAAGGTCTAAGGCCTACAGATATGGTAAAGGACACTACATAATGATACATGTATGATACAACGCATTTGATAAAGTATTCGTGGAGGAATGGTTGATCGAAATCAAGTTTCTGAACTTTTTGTGCCAACTTTATTTTGACAAAAAATCGTTCTCTCTCTCCCTCCATATCACATTCTTTCTCTCCATCTCTGGAGCTCTGTCTCTCCCTTTTGTCTCTCTTTCTTTCCCTCTCACTCTGTCCTTCCATCTTTTCCCAGCCTTAATTTTGATAACTCTCGCTTCATGTCACCATCTCCCCCATCTTTTGTTCACTTTTTTCTTATCTTGAACATCTCTATAGACCTGAGTGATGCAAGCGCCATCATGCTGGTATGACTTTCCGTACACTTCGTTTGATTTAATTCGTTGTGTGATTTCTTGCATCACTACATGTATGGCTATGAATAAACACTCAATAGTTTGAATACGTTCATGTTGCAAATTTAGTTTTGAATAAAACATTGTATTCAGACGAAAATCGTTCCAGCGATTGTGTATATGTCTTCTAGTTAAGTGTGTGACAATCTGCCAATACCAACCTCCCCTCTCCCGTATTCTTTCTCTCTCTCTCTCTATCACTCCCTTTTTTCTTCCCTCTCTCTTTCTGTCCATCTATGCTTCTAAAACAACCTAATCTCAATATCGCTCGTCTCACGCCTGTCTTCATTATCGGTTCGTTCACTTTTTGCAGAACATCTCAAACACATCTCAGTGAAAATTGTTGCAAGCGCCATTATTTCAAAACAGATCTAAGGTGGACGCTGCTCGAAGACAAATGTCCAGACTATGCATGATGTACAAAATGACTGATAAACTGGTGGACGCACTGACTAATAAGTATCTAATACCAGCTCAGAAAATAACAAGAAATAGTCATGCCTTCTAAGTACAGGGGTTATCAACGCAGACTTGAGGTGCTCAGAAATTCGTTCTTCCCTTGAATTATTGAAGAGTGGAATTTGTTGCCGCCGAGTACTGTATGAGCTAGGGGCATTAGATAGCTTTAAACAACGCTTACAGCTAGATGTGTAAAGGTTAGACGTGACAGGTCGTTCAGTGTAATATAACCAGCTGCTGCCGCGCCGCGTACCCCTGGAGCTGGTGTGTCATCCCGAAGGACGGTTATACCGGCGATACAAATACAGATATTTCGGAATGTCGTTAATTTGAATTTTTCCGTTACTTTGACTTCGTTATGAAATTTCTATCACGTTACCCCTAAAGGCTTTACTGGCAATGCCATTTACTCTACTGCGTCATTCGTTTCGCCGAATGATGGTGATTGTCAACTGTAAAAAAATGTAAAACTATCATAAACATTCTAGTCATGTCTGCGAACCCCTTGAAACGACTCGCTCGGGATGGAATACACGATCATGTCCCGTCGCTGAGACCTGACTTGTAAAAGTATAAGTATGACTGAAAAGACAGCAAAACGCAAAAAGCGTAAAAAGATTCGTTTTTCATCTATGAAATTCGTTGAGGGCTCTGATCTGTTAAATTTGAGGTCGCAGAGCGGGCGCGATGAGAGCACCGTCTTATGCTTCGGTTCCATTTCCAATCCGGGGCCCGGCCGGGCAGCTTGTGGGAACGAAAAAATTGATATAAAAGGCAATGAAAAACACAAAACGTAAAGAATTACTCCTAACCATATATTGTGTTTATTCTTGATATGTATTCTTTTTATTTTTCGTTTTCGCAAGCAGCCCGGCCAGGACCGGGATTGGAAATGGGACCGAAGCATTGGTCGGGCGAGGTCGGCGCCCCAGTGGAATGGGGGTATAACAGAGAACTTGGTATTCATCGGACGCAACCAGAAGGATATTATCATTTATCATTCGAAATCAGATATATTCAAGTGATAGATAAGATAAAGTGGATTAAGATGCGTTCATGTTCGATAATCTTGGCACTGAAAATTCATTTCTGATAAATCTTCTGATTATACGAAAGCTATAATTATAGTTAAACCATTTGCTGTGATAAATTGGTGCTTTCAGAAACACCCAACGTTATCAAATATCTTGAGGATAAAATCGATAACATGGAATCATACATTTTTAAAGATAAAACAGACTAATACACGGCTATCTTGTACAATCTTGGAAGTGTGGATAAAAGACTTTCGTGAGTTATGTGTAATCTAAAGTTTATGCGGGAAATTAGGACTTAAGTTTATGCGGGAAATCTCAGCTATCCAGCACAACGTTATCAAATTTCTTGAAAAAAATTGGTCAGACACTCGTAAGGTTTGACAGGTGACCAAAGTAAAAACAGGCGGCTTTTCGTTTTATTTTCTGCTCAATGCGCATGCGCAGAAACGTCAGAATAACATTTGACCTTCTCGGGTATCGACATAAGGGGAAAAACAAGTTTTATGTGGAATGATTGGTATTACAGGTGGGTGCGGGTATGAGAGTCAGATCCCAATTTCGCTAGGACGGCGCTCTCCCCGCGCGCTCTCTGCGACCTAAAATTAAACAGAACGCTCAACGAATTTCATAGATAAAAAGATGGAATGTTTTTACGCTTTGTGTGTTTTGTTGTCTTTTCAGCCATACTTTTACATGTTGCGTGATATTCCAACTATGAGATCAATGATTAGATCAATCGGATTTAGGTCGCAGCGAGGTCGCAGCGCGATCGCCGTCTGGTGGAATGGAAGAACATAAAATTACATTAGGTGATTTCCCACCAGTCGGGGATCTCCGAGTGATCGAGGAGGGACCAACATTACATTTGTATGACCCTTTATTTGATGATTTGGAATATGACGCAAGATGCAAAAATGTGATTGAAAGACAGGAAAGCACGTAAAACGTAATAAAAATCGCCCCTTGTCTACGAAATTCCTTGAGCGATCTGTTAAATGTTTGGTCGCTGATCGATTTCTTTAACGTCGGTTGAGAGGGAGTGTCAGCACGTACAGGGATCGTAACAAAGGTGGCTTATTCGTAAACCGATTCGCACCTTTCAAATGGCCAACTGTCGAGCGGTCGATATTTGGCTTCCATTTAGAATATATAAAATGTTGAAAAGAAGCGACTTGATCAGCCTGTTGTTTAATTGTGAAAATTGTTGTTGTCTTGGCTATTCAAGGCATCCATGCAAATGTTTCCCTCACAAGTTCCAAAAATAAGAGCACTCCGATTTCCGTCCATGCACAATGAATCAGCACAGAGTGTTGGTAGGGAGTCGCACCGTTATAAAAGTACGACCGGACATTCAACGAATGCTCAACTTAGAACCATTGCGATTATTTTCTCTACTATCTGCTTGTTATACCCAGTAGAAAATTTACAACGACATAATCATGCAAGATGCAAAATATGTAATTTTTCGATTGTTTCAGATCAACTTTTGATTAGTTTGATAACGGTGCCGTTTGGTGGTAACCTTTTTCCGCACACATTTTAGTGTTTCAGAAATGAACATTTGCCTATACTTAAAACGTCTATTTATCATGTCTAATATTGCATGCATTTCTTGCTGATTTGTTAAAGACATTTCTGTAAAAGACACAATGATTGTAAAAGTAGCACGTTCGCGTCATAAATAGCTTCGTACAGAACCAACTGAAATTTGCCCCTTATTTCGTTAACTACTATGTTTGTTGATTATGCTTGTCTTTGTTGGTGTTTTGAGTTTTCGTTGGTCTTTGATGGTCCAGCAGATTTAAGCTGGAAATAGTTTTCAAGTGAGCGAAACGGTACCACGGGAAAATAAAATGCTTTGTTCAATCCTGTCTGTTCTTGTATTCTTTCTTCTGGTCGCATTGTACTTCAACTCATTAGAGCATGGATCAATTATGAATAGTTTTAGCATTGGAATGATGATACACATAATGTAGAAACAATATTGTTGACGCCAGAATGAGAAAACGCTGCTATACTTCCGTCAATTTGACTTGTCCACGCACCCCAACACATCATTAGGTATCTAGTGTTTATCAAAATCTTTCACCGACACATATACTTCATCAAAATCATTGTATTATATGTTTAATCTGTGTATGTCCTTGTGCTTCTATTATTCATAAGCTAACTTCCTGAAAGGCGATGTTGTGAATAAAGAATAAGAACAGACGAAATCTTTTAATTACATGTACACGTACATAACAGTGCATGTCGTACAAACGGACAGCACAGAGACGTACAGTTAAGACGAACTAGGACAAAATGGTACTAAAACGAAAAATTTCGTTCCTATTCTATTGTTTTACCGTTTTTTGACCAGTAGGCTATATAGTATATAAAGGACAAGACAGTTTAAAAACTACAATTATCTATTTGAAAGGATATAGTTGGGCTTCGCTGTATCCAAATAGGTCTTACTACTTCGATAGCTATGTAGAAATAACGGTTGATATCACTTTCGAAAAAAAAGTCACTGAACATGGATCTTTCATACTAACGTTTGTTTTTCTATCTTCCGTATCACCTCGTCTTTTTTTGTAGATGTGTTATTGGCAATGTTAAGGTCGAAACCACCTTTTTGTCTTGATCCGTACATGCTAAACTTATCTGCGAAGGGGAAGAACGGACAGGAGTTGACTAGAAATATACGGTTATATTTGTTTGTTTGTTTGTTTGTTTGTTTGTTTCTTTGAACCTTTGTTTATTCATGAGAAGCTCAAATCGACAAACAGGCCGCTTTTCATTGAGGTCATGAGAAAAGTGGTAAGGGTCAGATACAATATAACAGAGATACACAGTCATGTAAGTCCTAACTCTATGTATCAACATATAACATTGCATATATATGGTACAACAATATACAATCGGTACAACATACAACATACATTAGGCCGAAAACTGGTTCATGGTCCGTGCCCGTTCATTTTGTTAATTTCCGTTACTTCAAGAGTCTCTTAAAGGAAGTCAGATTTGGAGTAATACATGTGTCTAGCGGTAGCTATAGGCTCTTCCAGATATACAATCGGTACAACATACAACATATGTAGTAGAGCAAAAGCTGGTTCATGGTTCCTGTCCGTTCGTTTTGTTCATTTTCGTTACTTCAAGAGTCTGGCAGTAGGCTGTTCCAGATATGCAAAGGCTAGTTGTGGCAAGTCATTCTGAGTAACATTACCAGCTGCTGTCTGTTCCGCTGAATTAGAAAGATCACTCAACGAATTTCATAGATTGGAAAACGAATTTTTTACGCTCTGTGTGTTCTGTTGTCTTATGAATCATACTTTTATATTTCGCATGATGTTCAAATTATGAAATCAAGCGTTACACAAATCCAATTTAGGTAGAAGCGTGGTCTCCGTCCACTGGAATGGCGCCATAACCTAAACCCCCATCCCTGCACCTGGGCTATGATTTGTTAGCCTGAGTGTCATCCTGTTTCAGTTCCAGGCTCTACCTTCACCAAGAAGTATTTTCTCAATATTCTAATGCATTTAGCCCTTCGTTGGGCATGAATATACAACAAACTTCATTGTCATTGTCATTGTCTTTATAAAGTGTCAATCTACCCGGGTACCAAATTTCAGGTTATTTGGCTGCAATATCATGAACAGGTATTCAAAATAGTTTTTGGGTAGATATTTACCCCAGGTGAACAGAGTGATTAGTTTTGTGATGTGTACAGGTGAATTTTAGCTTCTACATAGCTAGTGAAGTAAAAAAAAACGCTGCTTGGATGCAGAGAAGACTTGCTTTAGTCTTTCAAATAGTTGCTGTTCTCGGTTCTTAAGGCTCTCATTTCACTAGACGGCGATCGTGCTGCGATCTCGCTGTGACCTGAATTGGGTTTAGTTTATCCTCGACTTCATAGTTGGAATATCATAGAAAATGTAAAAGCATGTATCTGAACCTTGAAATGTCTGAAAAGACAAGAAAACACACAAAGCGTAAAAAGATTCTTTTCTTATCAATACAAGTTGTCCAATTGCCGACCTAGTGGATGGGTGTATATGACGCACAGACAACGGGTGACAAAGTTTCACTCAACAACACTGATGAAACCAGGAAAGGTTTTTGTCAATTTGCTTCTTATCAGAGCGCACAAAAAGATACGAAATTGTGCGCCTACAACTACAACGGGAGCACAGAGTGTTGCAAATAACGGTACTACATTAGAGCAACGACAGAGTACAAACTGGCGAAATAATGTCAAAAACATTTCGCCGTTAAATGTTAAGAAGACGACACATAGATTCGTAACTACAATATGGTATTTTTCTCAAGTTTCGTTCATTTTTCGTTAGAATGGTGAGTACGAGTTCAATTGGAACAGCAGGGGTGTGGGAAAATTACCTACAGATGAACAAAGTTGGAACGAAATGATGAATATGGGGAAGCTAGAATAACGACGTTTAAACAGTTTTAAGAAATGTTGCACATCGTTTGATAGGCAATATCATCTTTTTGATGAAAAATTTACAAAACATCATAACTCACAGTTTACCCTACGCGACACCCGTGCCTGCATTCTACAACGATGGCGCTCGCCACGGATACAACGATCTTTATTGACACAACAAAAGTACAGCGACTTTCATAAGGACCTCTACAACATTAGATACAAACAAACAAGTGGATACAAATGAATAAGTATACGTAGAAGTATATTAATAAATTAACATCTTGAGTTTGAAGTATTGTACGTTCTAAGGTCTAAACATTCTTTGATATACTTGCCTATCTGCCTATGGTAAGGGTTGTGTCCATCCAGAATGTAAGTAGATTTATATATCGGGATGGAATATATCAAATTCTGTTGAGCAAGCGGAAAGAAATTTGAACAGCTTTGAGCGTTTATCCTCATATCGTGAACAATCTATGATAAAGTGAAGCTCATCTTCAATGATATCATACCCCACTATGACGGCGGCCTCGCTGCGATCGCGCTGCGACTTAAACTTTGACAGAGCGATCAACGAATTTCAAAGAGAAAAAACGAATCATTTTACACTCTGTATATTTCGTTATCTTTTCAGTCATACTTTTACACATTGCATGACATTCCGATTATGAAGTCAACGGTTACATAAATCCATTTTAGGTCGCAGCGAGATCGCCCACTGGAGTGGAATGGGATTTTAACATCAACAAACAACAACAAAGACTACTCTCAATTACCTGTAGTAGACAACTTAAAACTTATCATGTAAGATGTGAAATTGTCGATTTTTCGTTTGTTTCGGTGAAATTTAAGGATGTTTCATGTTGGGTGCCGTTGCGTGGTTTCCTTCCATCCACGCCCATTTTCAGATCGTATTTCGTAGAAAGCCTCATCTTGCTACTATTTCAGACATAGCCTATTGTCTATACCGATATGACTTGTAAGGTAGTGTACTATTTTATTCCAGTTACTAGTTATAGACAATTTCTATGATATTATCGTTTGAAAAGACGCGGTTTCGATCACCGGATTTTCATCATATCCAGGCTTGTACAGAACCAACCACAATCAATTTTTTGTCATTTTTTTCGTTAACTATATATAAGATTTGGAAGAAAATATATCGTTATGAATCAAAGTCTTATCTTCAAAGTGAGTAAGTTATACAAGTAGTATCTAATTTCTAGTTTTAGATGATCTTTAACAGTACAGTTTTATGTTGGAAATAAGCCCCAAGTGAACGTAACGGTACCACAGGCAAATTGGAGTTTTGTGTATATCTTGTCTCTTCACATTGAACTATAATCTAACTTATGTCTGATGATTTATCTGATAATATCAATATTTGACGCCAAATTGCGAAAATACCGTTATTCGTTTGTCAATATACTTCTCCACACGCGTACCTATGTGTCTTACTTCAGAAATTTATCAAAATACGTTCGAAGTTTACATTTGCCTGTGGTGCCGTTGCAATCACTTCGCACGTATTTCAGGGATAAAACTGGGCCGAAAGATCAACGAAATATAAAACACAATCAGGAACTGGATACTTTAATCAACAAAAACATTTGAAGAGAAGACTAAAATCCATTTGGCTATTTTTTCTTCCATACTTAGATGATAGCCATAACGAAATAATGGACAAAACGTACCATGCGATGGGTTTCCGTACAGGCCTAGTAAATGTAGATGCGCTGGCCGTAATTGTAGTTAAAACTCCATGTGTTTTGAAACGATGATAGCATTTAGATAATCAAAACTGCTGTATTGATACAGGTTTTTATAAGACATATCAGTACATGTCTGAAATATTAGAAAAATCATGTTTTGTGGGGAACAGCAGCTAAAATTGGGCACCATGTCTGTATCTGTGTTTATATATAGCCCGTATAACCGTATTTCGGCGTTAAGCCCCTATCTCACTGGACTCGCGGCACGTTGGCGACCTCGCTGCGACCGAGTGATTTGACAGCGCGCTCAACGAATTTCATGGCTAAAAAACAAATTTTTTGACGCTTTCTGTGTTTTGCTGTCATTTTAGTCTTTTGCCGATTCGCATGATATTGCCATTGTAAAGTCAAGGGTAACACAAATCCAGTTTAAAACGCAGCGAAGTCGCCAGCGTGCCGCGGGTCCAGTGAGATCAAGGCTTCACACACCAGCTTCGCAGGCACGCGGCGCGACCGCAGCTGGTTATATCACACTGAACGGATCTACCTTTGCGGATCCAGGTGCAAGCGTTGCTTAAAGCTATCTAATGAGGATGCCCAGGCCTCTACTGTAGTTGGTATAAACGAGTTCCACTCTACGATAGTTCTGGGAAAAACAAATTTTAAAACGCATCCACCCTTGGTTGATAACTCTGGTTCTTGAAGGCATGACTATTTCATGTTCTTTTCCGAGCTGTTATTAGACACTTAGTAGTCGGTACGTCCACAAGTTTATCAATCATTTTGGACATCATGCATAGTCTGGCCATTTTCCTTCTAAGCCTTCTTTCATAGCCTGCGTCGATACATTACGATGACTGTCATAATCAAAAATGACAAATATTTCTCTGAAAACTCAAATGCCCATTTTCTTTGATATTGCGTCATGTTCCCATTCGATGGAAAAAGTTGAGTGACCAGATTTAACTATCTTAGATGATCCACGATACAAAAGTATGGTTTAAAAAACAACAAAACACATATATCAAATTTTTTAGAAACTCCTCTCGGCTATAACGGGCCAAAAACGATGTTACTGTGATTGTTCTTTGAAATGAATATACTTACTTTTTATGCACTGAATTTGTTACTGAACATTGTTAATAGCTATACGAAATAATGGACAAAACGTACAATGTGGTTTGCGTATTATGAAAAAAATTAAACGGTACAGAATATCGCTTTTTTGTCTTCTACTTCGTATAATTAACACCCCTTATTGACAGTCGATTGTCTACACCATTCGTACAAACTCTACCGTTATTCAGAGATGGCGAATATTCTTAGATATTTACTAATTTATCAAAATTATCATTTTTCAAGTACTAATGTCATATACGATGAATGAACAGGTACAAAGATGTACATGTAAACAGACAGACAAGGCATTTTCTGATTCCTGATTTTGATAAATCTCTGAAGGAAGACTATATCATTAGACACACGAACGGTGGTGTTTGGGGTGGGGGGAGACTGTCAGGAAATATATAGACAAACAAATAACGGGATTTTTACAATTTGGCGCAAAAATATTGATCCTCAAACATTATCTATATCAATTTATCAATGCTAACACTGCCAAAAAAATTATTAGAAATAATTTGACGTATCATCCAATAAAGAAAAGAATTCTATAACAGACAAGTTTTAACAAAACTTCCAATTTGCTTGCAGTACCGTTACGTTCACTTGTAACCTATATCCAGCCTAAAATCGGATTATCAAACATAAACGAACATTCAAACACTGTTAGAAACTATATGCTATAATCACCAAACACATTTTGGAGATAAGAATCTGATTCATAGCGATATCTTTTTTCTAAATTTTGCCAATAGTTAACGAAAAAAATGAACAAAATTTCCATGGTGCAAGCCTGGATACGACGAGAATGCGCGGACCGTAACCGAGTGTTTATAAACGATAATATCATAGAACTTATCTGTTGACAGGTATAAAATAGTACAATATTTTACCAAACATATCGGCATATACAATAGGTCATATCTGAAATATTAGATAGATTAGGGTTTGCTTTTCTTCGAAATATAGGCTAGAATGACGGTGGGCAGAAGAAGACACACACCGGCACAGAACATCAACCGTTACACAATTTCACCGAAACAAACGAAAAATCAACAATTATACATCTTACATGATCATGTTTTTAGTTGTCTACTTTTCTACATGAACAGATCGTACCGAAGTAATTATGAGCGGTATTTTTCGTTGTTTTGTTGGTGTTAAGATCAGAGATGACGAACGCCATCTTTGTAGGATCCGGGATACAAGCGGTTCCGCTTTTGACGAATTGCAGGCTTTGATATTTTTTTATCCAAAAATAATAATACTGCCGATCGAACGATGTGCAACATTTCTTTAACCAGATAAAATATTATTATTCTAGCTTTATCCATTTCTATAATTTCGTTCCAACTTAGTTCATCTGTAGGTAATTTTCCCGCACGGCTGCCGTTTCAAATGAACTTGTATTTGCTATTCCAACGAAAAATTGAAGAATCAAGAGAAAAATACCACATTGTAGTTAAGTGTCAGCTTAACACTACATGGCAAAATTTTTGCGACATTATTTTGCCACTTTGTACGCTGTTATTGCTTTAGTATAGCACCGTTATTTGCAACACTCTGTGTGTCATTGTTGTAGGAGCACAATTTTGCATTTTTTGGCGCTGCGCGCTCTAAGAGAAACCAGATTGACTGAATAACTTGCCCACAGTTTTCCTTAATTTCTATCCTTCATTGCGATACGTAACAATAATTCTGTTCCATTTTTGTTCAGGGAAATTTCGTTACCCGTTCTCTACGCGTCATAACTGTTATACCCCCATTCCACCGGGGCGGCGACCTCACCGGGAACTTAAGTTTGACATAGCGCTTAACGAAGTTTATAGATAAAAAAATAATCTTTTTACGTTTTTGTGTTTCTTTTTTTCTTTTAAGTCATACCTTTACATTTTGCGTGATATTCCAATTATGAAGTCATGATTTACATAAATCTCATATAGGTCGTAGCGCGATATAGCCCGCTTGTGAAACTGGGGTCTTAATATGTCGCTATTTCTTACACTGTGGTACTGTAGAAAAATTTATTTTCCTAATGCAACTAGATAATCGAGAAACATATCAGTTCTTTTATCTCTACTATAACTCGCAAGCGAGGAGAAGTTGGATTCATCTGAAATTTTGTTTTATCTGTTAACTGTATCCGTTCAACATGTTTAGTTTTGTTGTGACCTGTGCTTGGCCCAGTGTGGCAAAAATGTGCAATAAAGGCCTTCATTCATTCAATAACCGAACTGAATATCGTCTGAGTAGAGAGCGCGACGCATAGAATACTAAAAACAGATTTTAAGTGTGTGGTTGAAAAACGAAAAAGCCAATGTTTTTTGGGGACGATAGAAACAACATCGTTTTCTTGTTCGTTGTTTACCGCCATTGTTTTTTTAGTTTCTTTGCGTTTTCAAAGATGATAGTTCTTTGATATTCTATGTTTGGGGGAAACTTCTACGTGTAAGAATTACACAACTATGCATGGAATGACTCCTGTCTATACATTTAAAACAGTTAAGCGCGTATCTCTTCAAATATTTTGCCGCAAGATTTACATTTATCCATGACGTCAGGATCTTCAAAAGGATTCCAATCTTTGCTGAAATTGTTTTTCTTCCTTCAGAAATTCTGATCGGAATTCTTTTTGTCTGGCGGTGGCGCCAGCTCGCTGCAAACATACACCTCCTCGTAAACTTGTGTTTAGGTTCATTTGTGTTACTTGATAGCTCTCGTCTGACCCGAGGCGTCGCCGTGAGGGTTTCTGTTTTTAAAGTTTCAATGAAGCAAATTAGGTCTGCATGTTTTCCTCGGGTGGTATGGTTATTCCAGCTTAACGAGCGTCTAGCGTTTGGGTGGCATCGGGCGTTATTACAAACAGGAGGACTGTTTTTCTCGTGTGATGATGTGTGGAGAGTATTGAGGAAAGGAAAGGAAAGTGATATCGAACCAGTTTGGCTCAAATGAACTCAATGAACAGATGAGCTAATCTTCCACTGGTCTTGACAGAGAAGGCAGACGCTTTATACAGTATTTACAGGTTCATTGTACCGGGGAAATTCCCCTAGCTCTTTTCGACAAGCACAGTGAACAGTGGACCATGGCTTAACGTCCCGTCCTATTAAAGGACTGCGACCTTTTCCGGTAGCGTGCAAGTCGGGTGAGCGACACAGCCGGGATCGAACCCGAGGCTTCTAGTTCCTGAGGCAAGATCGCTAACCACTGGTCTTATGCCAGGGTCACATTTTCAAGCCGGTGACCGGCCGGGCTGTTTGCGAAAACGAAAAATAAAAAATGCATATCAAGAAAATACACAATTCATAGTTAGTAGTAGTTTTTAAAAATGTTTGTGTCTTTTGTTGTCTTTTATATCATATGTTTCGTTCCCGCAAGCTACCCGACCGGGCCCCGCTTTTGCTTAGGTCACATTTCCAATCCGGGGCCCGGTCGGGCAGCTTGCGGGAACGAAAAATATGAATTAAAAGACAACTAAAGACAAAAAACGTTAAAAATTACTCCTTACTACGAATTGTGTACTTTCTTGATATGCATTTTTTAATTTTTCGTTTTCGCCGACACCCCGGCCGGGCCCCGGATTGGGAATGTGACCTAAGCATTTGGAAATGTGACCTAAGCATAAGAGGGCCACACTTCAGAGAAATTCTATCCTACGAAATTCCATAGACTATGCATAGCCTCCAACAGGCCCTCCTACGGGCGTATGGATCGTAGAATTCGGCAAAAAAAGGAGCAAATTAATAGCCAGTAGAATTAGTCCACGGTGAAGATCACATTTCGCCCGTGTAGCCTGCAAATGAAACCCTGGCAACGCCGCGTGCCTGCGAAGCTGGTGTGTTACGCTGAAGGCTATAGATACAGACATTTCGTTTTAGGAGAATATGAACTTTGGTCGGTAAATATACCTGAATGCAGTTTCCGAAGATAGCGAAACGTTTATTGGATTGTAAAGCATTATTCTTGCTTTGTTCTGATGTGTGTGCATTTTCTTCTTACTCAACAAAAGATACAATGTACTAGTATATAAAGACGGCAGTGGGAGGGCAAGGGAGGTATCTTCGCGATGCGGGCATGTAACTCGTTTAGGAGAATTTAGCTTTCTGAACAGGAATTTGGACAATTACTTGATGACTACTAGAGAAGATATTCGGGACATCGCTGTTTTTAATCTTTTCGTAGGCAAGCAGAAAACACTACCCACAATAGAGAAAGGGAAGTTATGCGGGTAGAAATAAAAAGTTTTATATACATATTTCCTTCAACGCCCGTATGCCGAGAAGACTGTAGCCATGACTGTATGCCAGGATCGGGCTACTTACGCCCCCATTCGACTATGGCGGCTATTGGTTTTGTGTAACCCTTGATTCCATAATTGGAATATCATGCAAAACGTATACTTATGACTGAACAGACAACAACAAAACACATGCACACAAAACGTAAAGATGTCCGTTTTTCATCTCTGAAATTCGTTGAGCGATCGTCAAATCTTCTGTCGCTCAACAGTCGCAGCGCTGTCACATGCACAGCCACAAGGGAAAAGGGTGTGTGACTGTAGCCAGGACTATCATGCCGGGATCGGGCTACTAAAGCCCCCCCCCCCCCCCCCCCGTGTACACTTTGCATTTGAAAGGACCGGCTTTGTGGGCGTTGACCTCGCTAGAAACCTACTGACTGTCTGTTGAGACCACCCCCCCCCCCTCTCACTGGACCCGCGACACGTTGGCGACCTTGCTGCGACAAAACGATTTGACACCGCGCTCAATGAATTTCATCGATGTAAAACGAATCTTTTTACGCTTTGTGTGATTTGTTCAGTTGTCTTTTGCATGAGATTCCCATCATAAGGTCAAGACTTACACAAATCCAATCTCGGTCTGTATCTCTATCTGTATCTCTATCTGTATCTCTATCTGTATAGCCGGTATAACGCCCTTCGGCGTAAAGCCCCTGTCACACTAGTGCGTATATACAAGCCCGCATGAGTTGCGTGTTAGCATGATTTTGGTTTAGGTTAAGTTTGCAGCCGAAGAAGTAATTTCTTTGGTTTGATAACTAGACTGCTCAACGGTGGGTCAAAGTTGAAAACAACTTCCTCCTCGCAAAATTTACTTAAACCCAAAAAGATGTTACATGCGCACTTGAATATACGTACAAGTGTGACAGGGCCCTAACACACTAGCCTGTATTTACACAAGCTCTCGGCCGACCGGCTGGCTAGACTCTACCAGTCCCCGCTGGTCGCTGGGAAAATAGTAGAAATTGGCCAAATAGAGTCAAATGTTTGAAGGGAGTCGGCTACAGAGATAGGGTCAAATTGGCAACCAAGGAGACTGTGAAAAGTCGGCGAGAATAAAGGCAATAAAATTAATTCGCTCATTTTCTGTACAAAGGTAGAGTCTACCGGCTGGCCACTAGGAGCGCGATTCGTCAGGCTACCGAACACACCAGCTGCGTACCACACCAGGTCGCTGCGAGGTCGCAACACGATCGTCGTCTAGTGGAACTGGGGCCTTAAGCCCGATCTCGATTTTTTAACACTTATAAACTTGATCAGTCCTAGGATTGCTACCTTCGTAGACGATACTTTATTGTAAAAAGGACGCGACTCGATCAAAGTCACGCGGCCAAGATCGTGACGACCATGTAATTTGATAAATTCTCGCCACGCGTCGCTGTGGCACCATCACAACATGCTTGAACTATGGGTAGAAAGCGCTTGTTGGACAATACTGGTTAGGTCATGTTGATCCGATCATACGGATGACATTCGAGCGCTCATCGCTTTTCGTCCGTTTGCACACAAAAAATGGCTATACTGTAAATCGTGCAAAGCAGCTGCAAAATGAGCAAATGTATGTTATTATGTTATAAATCGTAAAACAAAATATCAGAAAATGTAGACTACTGTCGTAGAATGCCAAAGTCATTTCGAAAGTCAAAGAAGAAGATATGAAAGAACAAAAATGAAGAGTCTATTGTTCGGTATACCACTCTGTGTGTTAAGTCCTTTGTTCAACCTTCCTGACCACGGATTTCATAATGGAGGCAACCTTTTTTCCAAACTTTTTTTTTCGCACGCAACAATTTTCGAGTTCCAAGAGGATGATATCCATACAATCGAATCAAGATGGCCTAATGCAAATCCTCCACACGCTATGATGCTGCTGCGTTATTTATACCAGTAAGCCATGAGAACTTGTTGTGCGGCAAAGACGCCCTCTGGCGGTATTGCAGAGGATTTCACCGAGCACTCAAAAGGCAATGCGACCCTATGTGACCCAGACCAGGAGGTCGTGCTTAGGTGTCACGTGACGATTATATCCAATCAAGTTACTGGAATTTTACCCCGAGCTCTTCAGGCGCGCTTTTTGTACTGTCTAAATGTTGCAATTTCTGAAGAATTGAGCTATCAAATTTTGAAAAACCCGAGTTCCACCAAACTGAAGCAGACATTCCATTGGCAATAGACCTTCCATTGGAATACTGTAAATGCATTTAAGTTCGCGTGGTTTTTGTTTCGCGGTAGAGACAAAATGGAGTGGTTTTAATTTCGCGTTTGAAACAATAGTAGCACTATAGTCATGGGTGGGCAAAACGTTTTGCGGTGAAAGTTCGCACTGAAAGTTCACCGTGAAAACCGCGAACATAAAACCACCGCGAACATTTCTGCATTTACAGTACATGGTAAAGCCACGAAAATCACTTCTAAACACATTTACCTATTTCCTTTCATTCTATACCATACCATTTATTCTTTATTTAACCAAGGAAAAGATGTCACCATCTTGACGATTTTCAATGGGCCGCGTCGCGCATATTTTTCACCTAAAAACCTGCTCTATCATATAACGGGGCTCGGTGACCTGTGAACGACGACTTTACAATGGGAATATCATGCCAAACCTACAAGTATGACTAAAAAGACCCAAAAAATCACACAAAGCGTAAAAAGATTCGTTTTTTATCGATGAAATTACGTTTAGCGTGGTGTCAAATCGCTCGCGACCGGTCGCAGCGAGGTCGCTAACGTGTCGCGGGTCCAGTGAGATGGGGCTGAGATCGCAGACACGTCATTAGATCGCTTTTCGTGCCCTGTGGCAGGTGCTGTATGCCCAGTAGGCTCTACTGCGCATGTCAATAACAGATCCCTCCCCTTCTAAACGTGTATCAGGGCGTTGTGACTTTCCATGTCCTTGTGATACTTACAAGATATCCACCACAAAATCAAGCATCATGGGTTCTTGAGCGGGAAAATGTAAACCTCGACGTCCAACAAGCTATCCCGGCGAGGATCGTACGACCACGCTGTCGGCACTACATAACAAATCGACAAGAACACCGAGGCGACAGACCCACTAGATGACGTCACATCAATCAAACATGACAACAGTTTGCTCTTGGGCAGGGCCGGGAACGGCGACACAACATCCCGGACAGAACTCAGGGTGATGACTGATTAACAAGGGAAGGCCATCCGCTGGAGAATGGACGCAAGTCCGGGATGATCCCTTGGATAAGTGTCTGAGCAGGATAGAACGGGACCTGTAACAGGGCACTTCACAGGTAAGTTCGTCGGTGAAATTCAAAGAAAGGTTAGAGAAGTCGGTTGGTTGCACATGTACGTTTTCGATGAAAGGCCACCGACTCATGGCAGCCTTTCCAGAGATAAACTCGTGTCACGGGAATTAGCCATCATTCCAAAACAAGATGACAAAACTGAGGAGAATACCCGTTTAGGAATACTTTGATATTTGCTACACGAGGTTCCAATAGCAAAGTTCGCGGGGCCCCAGCTCCCTTACAAAACGTTTCTCATTCTGATATCAATATGTCGAGCAGTGTTGGTTTGATTTCGGGGTTGCAAACATTTTACAGACTGAAACAGCAATACTCACAAAAGTTCATGATGCAATAGAAGTCCGCTACCACAGATGCAGGTCTACAAAAGAAGAAGAAGTATTTTAGATCTAGATGCACGAAGTTCTAGTTTGGACAGTGCAGTCACCATGCAAAGACCCCACTACGCCGGGAGGGTACTCACCGCTTCAAGCATCACCCGGCGTTTCCTAAAGACAAAACAGCGAATGTCTACCCATACATGTACAACGATAAGGTTCAACGTCATGCATTCCAGCGCTGTCAAACGGATGACTGAATCACCACGCTAAGACCACCCCGACCAATCGATCGCTTTGAACCTCAGATTCCAATCAGTCATGACCCGATAAATTGCTTCCTAGTTTGCTTTAACGACTAAATCTAGCAAATCAAACTCGCCAGTGAGATGCTAGAAGGTGTCAGCTTTTAAAAGATGTTTTCAGATTGACAATTTTGGCACTTTGGAAATGATAGAAGCTGACCGCGATTTAACGTTTAAAGAAAAGTAGTAGAAACTCGTGCTAATACTGCCTGTTATATGTCGAATCAACAAAGATGCGCGGAAAGCATAGCTTCAATCAGCCATTTGTATATTGGTTGCATGTTTATCACTTTGTACGTAACTGAACTTCAATCAATAATTCAACTACGGGCATCAACCGCTGATACATATCGGCTGTAGACATCTCTCTCCGGGATGTTATTTTTCAGCACAAGACCTCAGATGACCTGCACTTACCTCAGGTGACCTGCAATTTACAGATTTGACGAGCTATTAAACATGGCTGTTGATACGTAATAGTCACGTGAGTACAGACTCTATATCTAACACTCATCACTCATACATCTAATCATACACTGAAAGAAAGACAGAGGCAAACAAATAGTCCCCGTCTTTGCCACTTTTTAGCTGGGTAATCCACAAAACTTTTTCAGTGAAGGACGAATCTTAGAAACTTGGGTTGTCCAACCGGTTGAGGACAAGTGCGTGGAAAATACTTTAATTACACCAGCACCGACCGCAGCACTCAATGCAGTGAACTGTGAACCTCCGACGCAACACACGACGGCCGGCACTAGGCCACTGATTTCTTCCCCATTACACAAGATTTATCACCTTGGCCTTTTACATCAGCTGGCTTTCATAAAATGGCATTTTTTGTAACTCTAAACCCATTGAAATGAAAGTTTTTAATTTGGGGGGCGGAACTACTTTTAGTCGAAGTAATTCGTAAATGAGACCCTGGGAAGGCGCGTGCTCTGCTCAAGAGTTCATCTCAGTTCACGTAGATCCTCAGCAAATTATCAATGGCGTCATGTCACTGAGCAGAAGTCGTCCATAAAGATGTCACTCCGCGTGGCAGTGATCGGTGCGGGCCCGGCCGGGCTGTGCGCGGCGCGCTTCCTGTCGGCCGAACCTGACCGGTACCTGCCGACCGTGTACGAGCAGACCGCGGCGGTGGGCGGGACATGGGTGTACACCGACAGGACTGGGACGGACCAACACGGGCTGCCTCTGCGCTCCAACATGTACAGAAACCTCAGGTGCAGCGACATGCCACAGTTTTATCAGTCATTACTTCTTAGTGACTTGTAGCTGGTGGTACATGTCCTTAGCCTACCAGTCTAACTACGCCGGCTGTAGGGAGAATAATTGCCAAAAGAGTTTGGCCACCAGAGGTTTTCATTTGCAGGTGGTGCGAGGGGGGATGTTAACCTTGCCGCACCGTGGACTGACTCTCCTGGCCAATAATTGAACTTTTTTGGCGAATTCTACGATCTGCCACACCACCGCCCCCTCCCCCGTAAGAAATGCCTGGTGAAGGGTACCGAGTCGTGTTCTAAATATTATTGTAGCCTTGTACCGTATCTCCGCATTTTTAAATCATCAGTAGTGTTTATATCGAGCTGTATCTTGAGTGACCGTGCAAACGAATTACTTCCAAGGTCATGAATTCATCACTTTAAGTAATGAGTTCCACCATGCAGTGAAGAGATTGCGGTTCAGTCTTCGGTTAGGAACTTCAACGCTTTAATAGTAAACCGGAGTCCACGGCCATACATGCATGTTCTTCGTCTGTAAACTTAGACTATGACGTCTTTCAATAGTTCGAAGCGTTCCAATATTTTTCTGTAGAAAAATAACTCGGTGGTTTCGATCCTCGCTGAGCGCTCTGGCCACTTTCACGTCGCTGTCTAGTAGAAAAGGGGCCTAAGGAGGCACTCTGATCTGCACAAAATGAGTTCATTTGTTTTTCTTTAAAAGGACCAATGTCCCCAAGGAGGCGATGGTCTTCCCAGACTTTCCGTACGACAGCCGCTTACCATCATTCCTCCCACACAAGGACGTGCTTCGGTACCTAGAAAACTATGCAGAGCACTTTGGACTGCACAAGTATATTCAGGTATCCTTGCATGTGATTTGCTTACGGGGTTTAAGATGACATGTATGTCTGGCGGTTTTTACCTTTGCCTAGAAGGTTTTGTTATCGTCAGTGTTCGTGTGTGTGTGTGCGTCTGTATGTGCGTTTTTGTGTATGTGTGTCTGTGTGTGCATGTGTGTGTGTGTGTGTGTGTGTGTGTGTGTACGTCTGTGTGTGCGTCTGTGTGTGTCTCTGTGTGTGTCTTTTTTGCTAATCAACGAGTAAAATACCTTCTTTAATCTCCTGTTTCCCAGTTGCTGAGCAGGGTTGATGCCGTGAAACCTACCCTCGTCCATAACGCTGTGAAATGGCAAATCACGACATCTGACGTCACGACTCCAGACAGCCCGAACACGGAGCAGTTTGATGCAGTCATGGTCTGCAATGGCGGGTACGTCCGGATATACTGTGTGATTCTTGTTTCTTTCACTGTAACCTTATGTTCACTGTTTTCACAGTCACCTCTGTACCGTGAACTTATCATCACCATGAAAAAAAACATTTGTCTTTTGCCCCCCTCCCCATCTCTCTACAAAAACTAGCGCTTGTAGTATAATACAATACCTACTACTCCCCATCCTTCCCCGCATCATCACCGACCTTTTTGTGCATTTGCCGCCACCGTGAAGTTAAAGTTCGGATCACCAACCCAGCGTCCCCCAGTATAATGCACTCTACTGTAGATCTTAACTGTGCATACCTGGGGGTGCTGCACTAGAGATCTCTCAAACCCACTGTTTTTCAAAGTGGCGGATTTATGTAACACGGCGGATTAATGTTAATGGACGTTACATGTTACTCTAGCTTTGAAATGTGTGTAGCCGCTTACAATTCGAAGAGGTGCCCAGAATGTACGGAATAGAACGAAAAGGAACGAAATAGAACTACAGAAAGTACGAAATGGAACGAAATGGAAAAATAGAAGTACAGAAAGTACGAAATTTTTTTTCCATTTCGTTCCATTTTGCACTCTCTGTAGTTCCATTTCCTTCCAGACGATCTCGTACTTTCTGTACACCGATTCGAAGCGCCAATATCAGTAACACCCAGCTTGTAGCGGCCTTTTTAGACAAACGACTTTTTTGTAATCTCTCTTATATGCAGGCGGTATTCCGTCCCGTACACTCCAGTAATCCCCGGTACAGACCAGTTCCAGGGCAGGACACTGCACAGCCATGACTACCGGGTCCCAGAGCCGTTCAGCGGGAGAAACGTCGTCGTCATGGGAGCCGCGACGTCAGGCATCGACCTGTGCGTGGAGCTGTCTCAGGTGGCCGAACGTGTCGTCATCAGCCACTCTAACCCACCTATCATGAAGATACATAAGCTCCCTCCTAACGCTACTCAAGCCTCTAGAGTAGAGAGCATCGTGGGCCCAAACACCGTCAGGTTTCAGAACGGGCAAGAGTTCCACGCAGACGATATCGTCTACTGTACAGGTTATCGCCTCAGCTTCCCCTTCCTGACTCCTGAATGCGGCATCACTCTCAACCAGGGTAGAGCTTACCCACTGTACAAGCACGTTCTTAACACCACCTACCCTACTATGTCGTTTGCAGGACTCACACATCACGCCCTAACGTTCGCTTTGTTCCAGCTGCAAATAAAGCTTGCTTTAGGGGTCTTAGATGGTAGCATTGGTCTTCCCTCTAAGGAAGCCATGGATCAAGACATTGACCAAGACTTTAAAACACGGCTAGAGGCAGGCCTAGATCCCCGCAAGGCCCATGCTATATTCCCCTTGTACATGTCATATGTCACGGATTTAGCCAAGATGACCCGCCAGCCTTTTCCTGAGGGACAGACGTCAATGTTTCTTGACGCCTTCGCGCGTCGGTTTTCTGATCCCCAGCACTTTCGTAATGCAGAATATAAGCTAACAGGGCCGGAGACATGGGAGAGGGTTCCGCATCTAAGTGAGAAGCAGCAGACTGCAGCAGCATCACTCAAGCGAGACCTCGGCTAACCGTTTGACTTGCCCTTTTGTTTCCCGACGTGCTAGTCCCCGGTTATGTCCCCCCTTTGTACTGAAAGTCATACTTTTTGAATCATATTGAATTTTTTAAATACGTGACAGCCATGTGCATGTTTACTCTTTTAATTAAAATAATTATCTATTGAGGTCTTCATCATGTATACACACATCCTTAAACAAGGCGGTTAATTACCTATGTAAATCATGCCCCACTTTGCATAGTTTATGTCAAATCATGTTGATTTAACCCAATTTACATGTCACATATATAAAATTTCTTTTTATCACAATCGCCATAATGATAAAGAGTCTAGATATACGCCAAAATAATTACTCAAGCAACTGGATAAAATGTTTAAACAGTCAGACGTTTCAGACAGCATCCGCTATCTTTCGTCAGTGACTAAAGAAAGATCTGGTAGAACTAGGTTTTGTACCAAAACTCTGAATAGATATGTTAATGAAGTGAAGACAATTTCAGATGGTTCCTAGAACATATTTCTACCAGATCTTTCTTTAGCCATTAATGAAAGATAGCGGATGCTGTTTGAAACGTCTGGCTGTTTCAAAATTTTATCCCGTTATTTGAGTAACTTATTACCTCGATGTCTAACCTTCATCAACGATTCTAGATATACCTTTGTAGTGTACCTCTTCTACATATAGCATGTCATAAGGTAATAAAAAATTCATTGGTTGAATCATCATACTATTATTTTCAAAAGCTTGATTATGTAATAAAAAGTAAGAAGGATGAAAATATAAAGTTTGTTTCCTTAGCACCAACTTTGCACTGTACCGAATAAACTGTAATCTATATATCTGTTATATGTTGTCTTGGATAAACAAAGGTTAAAACAAACCATCTTTTTCTTTTTAGACATTGGGAAATTCGGTATACTAGTATATAAACAATGTCATGTATGTGCGTGTATATTGTACTTTGCACTGTACCAAATAAACTGTAATCTATACATCTGCTGTATTTTGTCTTGAATAAACAAAGGTTAAAACAAACTATTTTGTCTTTTGAAAAATTGGCAAATTCGGTATATCTGTGCGTGTATATACAATTGTAGACACATTGATGGAGTGTAGTTGCTTTGTTTGTTTGTTTGTTTGTTTGTTTGTCTGTTTGTTTTGCATAACCGGTAAACCTCCTTTAGGCGTGACACATCAGTCTTGGATAGTAAGTACAAGCTGAGTGAGACCTGACTGCTAGGCTTGATCCACACACACGGAAGTGTTACAATATCAAGTGACTGTTATACTAGTACCATGACTGCCTTTATTATACACATATGTTCAAATGTTTCGTTTAGCACCAAATACTCAGGTTTACCCAATGTCAGCATCAATATAATGAGATGCACCCTAAGCAGCCTATCAATGGACTAGCCCCCTACTGTAGTGGCCTGTGCGACCCAAGGGCTATGGAGATGGCGACCACACCCTGAACACAGAAAGATACAGGAAGGATTTAACCTCCATTAACATTTATCCGCCGGGTTACATAAATCCGCCACTTTGAAAAACAACGGGTTTGAGATCTCTCTAGTGCAGCACCCCCAGGTATGCACAGTTTAGATGTACAGGAGTGCATTATACTGGGGGATGTTAGGTTGGAGATCTGTTTGGACGTACCTTTTCAGGGTGGCGGAATTATGTACCCTCGTGGAATTATGTTAGTAGATCTATGTTAAAGTAGCAAACACAGAGAAGCAAAGGGTAAAGCCCCCCTCTCACTGGACACGCGGCACGCTGGCGGCGTCGCTGCTGCCGATCGAATTGACAAAGCACTCAGCGAATTTCATCGAAAGAAAACGAATCTTTTTAAGTTTGTGTGTTTTGTTGTCTTTTTGGTTATCACTGTACGTTTTGAATGATATTCCCATCATAAAGTCAAGGGTAACACAAATCCAGTTTAGGACGCAGCGACGCCGCCAGTGTGCCGCAGGTCCAGTGAGAGGGGGGTTAAAGGTTACATTCCCCCTTTGGCAGCCAAACTCCCCTGGCAAATCAATCTCCCCGGTTAGCAAGCGGAGTCAGTCTAATTGAGACTTATCGGCAAGCATCACAGCGCGAGTTGCAGCAGAGCCATGACCGCGGCGGAAATGCCGCCCGCCACCGGCAGTGTGACGACCCAGGCGAACACGATGTTGCGGAACAGCTTCCAGTCGACCGACGTTCGAGATCTCAGCCACCCGACGAAAACAATGGAACCCACCTGTAAGTATAAATGCACATTGTAAACAAAACACAAATGAATGTTTCTTTACCTCCATGAAAATTGAGGTATTGCTTTTAAGTCTGTTTGTTTGTTTGTATGTTTGTGTTGGTGTGTGTCTGTAGTTAGCCCAGGTCCAATTTTTTCCCAAGTATGGAATATAAACACATTGTAAACAAGAACACAATTGAACGTTTTTACCTCCATGAAAATGGAGGTATTGTTTTCGACCTTTTTTTTGTGTGTGTGTGTGTGTCTGTAGTCCAGGTCCTAACTGGGGGCCAAAAATCAACCTTTGTCTTCCCAACACATACCCACATACCAAATATCATCGTAATCCCTTTAGAGGTTCTTGAGTTATGCTGACTGCAAAAATCCGGAAACACAGAAAACACACACACAGACAGGCAGACAGACACACAGACAAAAAATTCTGTCGTACAGTCTTTATACACTGGGAACACATACTCGTAGTGTGGGGTGGAGACACTAAAATATAACCACCACAAACATAACAAGAGTTTCACGACCTCATATCTCCATGAACAATTCTATTCATGCAAATGATTTACACATTTTCATAATATATGCTTCGCCATAAACACCTTTATCTAATTGAAGTTCTGCTGCAGTACCAAGGTCACATACCAGGGGGCCCAAAATCGACCTTGAATTTCGGCTTCACAACACCTGCCCACATACCAAATATCATTGTAATCCATCAAGAGGCTGTTGAGTTATGCTGACTGGAATGGTGCGGAAACACAAACAAACAAACAGACAGACAGACAAACAGACAGACAGACACACCCAAAACTATATCTCCATTTTTCATGGAGATAATTACAGAAGCAAGTCTTAGAGTGAATCAAATTTGCTTAATAACAAACCCGTACCTTGCAATGGGTTGTGCTGATAGGAATGCCGATGTTGGACGCGATAAGGACAGTAGTGGCCGCTCCAATCTCGATAGTGAAGCCACTGTGAAGTTAAAACGAATATTTAACTGATTTTGAAAATATCCATTTGCCAATGTCCTTCTGTATACACCCTGGCTTTTTAATTAACGTTATTTGCGCCATGTTGGATACAGCGTTACAGCGTATGTGTCTGACCATGCATATATGCTGCTGCTTTGTTTTGATAAGTTCACTTACAAGCTAACCTGGTCGCTAGGGGATCTACTTGACGTCAATGAAAAGCCTGTTTATATCTTAAAAATCCTCAAAGATACCATTTAAAAGGCCAACTGGAGTTATGAGTACAATTTTATTAGTGAAATACAAAACATATATATCTTACTCTAGCTGTCCATATGATTATGATAAGAAAAAATAAATGATAAAATTGATTTTAAAAAACACACAAAAGAAACAGGTCAATCAGACGTCTGAGTACTACATGTATAAACTGGAGTATACCACTCACCTTGAAGGGGTGATAGGGGTCAGGTCCTCTCCCACAGTTTTAATGACCCTGCGCCCCAGCACCCACAGGCCGATGATCATGCCCGCACCCCCGTAAAACAGGATCCAGATGGGCGTGGCCGACTTCTGGGCAACGCTGCCCTCCTGGTAGACCAGCCACAGCGCCACCACGGGGCCGATGGCATTACTGCAGGTAATGAGGCAAATATACAGTGTGTGACTCTTTGTATTTATGTGTGCATGTATGTATATGTGTGTGTGTGTGTGTGTGTGTGTGTGTGTGTGTGTGTGTGTGTGTGTGTGTGTGTGTGTGCGTTTGTGTGTATGTGTGTGTCACTGTATGTGCGCATTTATGTGTATGTGTGTGTGTGTCATGGTCACTGTGTGTGTGACTGTATTTGTTTATGTGTGCATGTGTGTGGGTGTGTATGTGGGTGTGTATGTGTGTGTGTGTGGGTTTATCTGTGTGTGTGGGGGGGGGTGGTCCGTCAGTTTCAATGTACACAATGCAGTATTGCCATACATCCTCCCTGAGTGCTGCTATTTCTATGGATGGGGTACAATGGGATTGACTCTGCCATTGGTTTAAGTGTACAAAGAGAGAGAATCACTCTGAAACTGCACAAGCCCATACCTGTTGTGCTCTGTGGTCTATGGATGCTTAATTTAGACGCCAGATTCAGGTAGCCTCCGTTGCAGTCCTTTTCCCCGCGGCGTTTTTTTTTTTCAATTGTTTTTTTTGGGGGGGGGGCGCCGCGTATCTGCTTGGGATCTCGTATCCACCGTGCCCCTGTGTCCGCTATAGACCCTGTGTCTGCCGCTGGGGAAGAGATCCCAGCGGCAGACACAGGGTCTATAGCGGACACAGGGGCACGGCGGATACGAGATCCCAAGCAGATACGCGGCGCCCCCCCCCCCCCCCCCCCCAAAAAAAATTGGAGAAAAAAAACGCCGCGGGGAAATGGACTGCAACGGAGGCTAAGATTCAGGAAGGATTGAGACTGTAGATGTGTGACTCCACATGTTTATTCTGATAGCCTAGCTGAGGAGCTAGAAGGAGTGACGTCATAGGGTCCAAGGCCCCGTAGGTGTATTTCTGTTGCCTGGTGATTACATGAACATGTAACAATACCTGACATCGTTGCCTCCGTGCGCGAAGGCCCCGAATCCTGCCGATAACACCTGGAGGAACTGGAACAGCTTCCCGACCTCCGGCGTGTCCTGTGCCTCTTTGATGTGCGCATGCGTGTTCACACCCTCGTGGTCTTCCCCTTTGCTGTCTGCACATTTGTGATATAATGAAGAAAGGAAAAGATTGATGATTACATGTAAGAAAACATAGAATATACATATATGTACGTTTGTGAATATTAGACATCCGGGTCAGGAAAATAGGAATAACATTGAATCTTTACTATATATATACATATACAATGTATATGTAAAAGAGAAGCCGTGTCATAATGTGAAACGTACTAATTCATTATGATAATGTATTGAGTAATGATGTTAGATTACTACACTAGTATAAATAGTTCATAGTTGTGAATATTCCATGTTATTTGCCATACCTGATGCAATTGTTGTGCAACAGAGAAGACTTGGCTTGACTTGTGTGTTCCGATCCTCGTTGTCTTCCTGGTTCTCCACATCTTTTACCGGTAAGCTGCCGTTGTTTGTATCTTCATTGGGAACAGTGCTCGCTACAGTATCTCCATTACATGTTGTATGTCCGATGGCTGTAGATGTACTATTTGTACAGGTGCTGGTATCAGGTGGACCGATCGAGCCATTCTGGGAGACAATCGTTATCACACCGTTAGACTGTGGAGAGTTTCTACGGTTCTCTTCGCCCTCTGTTTCTACATAAGCCATGTTACAGTGGGCCTCGCCTTCTTTAACTTCGTACTTGGCAGAGTTCGCTAACGTGGTGTTGGGTAGCTTGGAGAGGTGTTCGACGGACTGTCGCCACATGCACTGTGAGGGCACCACGGATAGCTTGGCATCGTGGATTTCTGAAAAGCAATTTTAATCCATTAGTGTGTCTCGAAAGGAAAATTTATGGACACATAATCTGATGACGTCTGGTAATGTTTAACAGTATAAAAGCGTGATCGGATGTTCGTCCACTCATTCAGACCCCTTGTAGTGCCTAGTGGCACATAGGGCAGCAAGTTCTCTTGCTTTTTCAGTTACTGGGTACATTTTGACAAGGAGGGGTTGCTAGCCATTCCCCCTTTTTTAACATGCTCAAGACACCTCCTGAAACACAGCACCCCCATTCTACGTCCCTTCTGAAAAAAAGGTGCAGCCCCAACTGAGATGTACAGCTCAGGGTTGAACCAGGCCAAGTACCAGTCCAGCATTTTTCAATGCCCAACCATTGCATGGAAAAGCTATAGCTAAGGTCTACTGTTTTTTTTATATAGAACTTGTCAGAAGGCCATGGGCATCCAGTTCCTCTAATATTTCAACAGATCTTCAAGAAATTTGTGTGATGTTAAAATCTATCATGATAATTGAAAATGAAGATGTTTATTTTCACCTTGGATTTTTCTCCTCATCCAGGGTACGAAGAATAGCCAGACCATGAGCCCGGTCAGCAGCCCTCCCCCGAAGCTGAGGATGAAGACGCCGTACAGGGGGATCTTGTCAAACCCCAACACTGCACATAGGGACAACATGAACCATGGCATCACAGGTTAGGGGTCATACCAAACCCCAACACTGCACATAGGGACAACATGAACCATCACAGGTTAGGGGTCATACCAAACCCCAACACTGCACATAGGGACAACATGAACCATGGCATCACAGGTTAGGGGTCATACCAAACTGATGGTAGGCCCTGTTTGATCACAAGTCTGTCAATACATGAGCCCAAGTCACAAATAATTATATCAAAGGCACAACATTTATCTTATTTTGTTTTTGATCCAATTAAATGTCTCCATACGAGTATAAATTGTCATTTATAATATAATTTTTGTAACATAAGCTGTGTGATTTTTGTGGAAAATTTCTAAATATGCTGACATCGGAAAATATCAAATTGGAAATCTGACTATCCATACTTACAAGGTGCTCCTGTATAGAATATGGAGAACAGGTTGATAATCATGGTGAATACATAAAATCCTGGCAGGAACTTCAACCCAAGTTCGGCTGCTTGGTCCTGCATTTAAGGTAACAACAATGTTAATTCGATAACTTATCACCTCACCGTATTTTGGTATGTGTGTGTGTGTGAGTATGTATGTGTGCATGTGTGTGTGTGTGTGTGTGTGAGTGTGTGTCTGTGTGTGTGTGTGTGTGATTGTGTGTGTCTGTGTGTGTGTATGTGTGTGCATCTGTGTGTGTGTGTGTGATTGTGTGTGCATGTGTGTGTGTGTGTGAGTGTGTGTCTGTGTGTGTGTGTGTGATTGTGTGTGCATGTGTGTGTGTGTGTGTATATGTGTGTGAGTGTGTGTCTGTGTGTGTGTAAGCCTGTGTGTGTTCCTGTGTCTGTGTGTGTTTCTGTGTCTATTTCTGTGTGTGCATGTGTATGTGTGTATGTGATTGTGTGTGTGCACAGTATTATGCAAACTGACGGATGAAGGTCATGTATTAAGCATGGTCGGACAAGAACTATTAACGATTTAGGGGACTTAATCGTTGACCTTCACATGTACAGTTGAGTTGTGAAAGTGCTTTTTGGCTTTTCTGTCCGTCTGTGTGCCTGTGTATAACGTTACTGACCTTTCTTAAGATGAAGAACTCCACAAACTTGAAGAATGCTGAAGTGATGAGTCCAGATAAGAGGGGAGAGATCACCCAGGAACCAACTGGGGATCAAAACAAAAACGGTTTACCTGTGAACTGCACTACAATCGTCAAATTATCAACATTTTGTATTGACCGGACCAGCCTGTCATGTTTTTGTACATTGACAGGCTGTTCCTGTCGATAAGAATATTTTTGGCAAAATTGACAGAATGTTTTGTTGATGAGAATATTTTTGGCACTGATGACATGATGTTCCTGTCAATAAGAATATTTTGGCATTGCTGACAGGTCGTTCTTTTGATAAGGGTTGTGAAAACACCTCATGATCCTGTCAACCCAACCCTAATACTAGGATAATTTTGTGAAATGGTGTGACAGTAAGACACGTTTACCTGATCGTCTTAAAAAAGGATGTCGTGATCTATTCCTGTCTTCCTATAATATTCTAGTCAATAGACATGCCCAAATGTGGACCTTTGTTTATTAATGAGGAGCTCAAATTGGCATGCAGGCCGCTTTTCATTGAGGTCATGAGGGGAGAGGTAAGGGTCAGATAAATTTTAGCAGTTTAGGTTGTGCATCAAGCTCTTGTTTATTTATATCCTACCAATCTTATAATGCTATTCACAGGATTGTGCAAATTAAGTTGAATATCGTGGTCCAAATCTGCAAAACGCACACCAACAAATGGGTGGACACACTAGCTGCCTTCACAGGAATGCGTCTAGTAAAAACATTGGTGAAACTTTTAGTATTGATACATTAATCTTATCTTATACTTCATCTTAGACACAATACTGGGCAAAACCCATTGAAGGTATCACGCCCAGGAGTGATAATAGAGGTGCACGCCTACGTGCGGCCGGCGACGGTGGTGGTGCTCAGAAAGAAAAAAAGAGCAAAACTAACTCTAATCATAATAACTAATGGTAAATTTAGAAAAACAGCAACATCAAAATGTGTAGTGTGCTGTCTAATGTCGAATGAGACTTACCAATAAGTCCGATCTGTGGCCAGTTAATGCCTTTTGGTCCCGCTGCCACGAGAGTGTAGCCGACGGTAGCGCCGACAATGCTGTGGGTCGTGGACACCGGCAACCGCGCAAAGGTGGCCACTAACAACCAGACGCCGCTGCCTGAGAATCATGGAAAATTAGCACTAGGACAGTCAGTGTGAATGTACGTTCAGCACCAGGGACAGGACCAGTGTGAAGTCAGTAGGAGGATAATCAGTGTGAATATAAGTTCAGCACCAGGGACAGGGCCAGTGTAAAGTCAGTAGGAGGATAATCAGTGTGAATATAAGTTCAGCACCAGGGACAGGGCCAGTGTGAAGTCAGTAGGAGGATAATCAGTGTGAATATAAGTTCAGCACCAGGGACAGGGCCAGTGTGAAGTCAGTAGGAGGATAATCAGTGTGAATGTAGGTTCAGCACCAGGGACAGGGCCAGTGTGAAGTCAGTAGGAGGATAATCAGTGTGAATGTAAGTTCAGCATCAGGGACGGGGCCAGTGTGAAGTCATTAGGAGGATAATCAGTATGAATGTAAGTTCAGCACCAGGGACAGGGCCAGTGTGAAGTCAGTAGGAGGATAATCAGTATGAATGTAAGTTCAGCACCAGGGACAGGACCAGTGTGATGTCAGTAGGAGGATAATCAGTGTGAATGTACGCTCAGCACCAGGGACAGGACCAGTATGAAGTCAGTAGGAAGATAATCAGTGTGAATGTAAGTTCAGCACCAGGGATAGGACCAGTGTGAAGTCAGTAGGAGGATGATCAGTGTGAATGTAAGTTCAGCAACAGGGACAGGGCCAGCGTTAAGTCAGTAGGAGGATAATCAGTGTGAATGTAAGTTCAGCACCAGGGACAGGACCAGTGTGAAGTCAGTAGTAGGATAATCAGTGTGAATGTAAGTTCAGCAAAAGGGATAGGACCAGTGTGAAGTCAGTAGGAGGATAATCAGCGGGAATGTAAGTTCAGCACCAGGGACAAGACCAGCGTTAAGTCAGTAGGAGGATAATCAGCGGGAATGTAAGTTCAGCACCAGGGACAGGACCAGTGCGAAGTCAGTAGGAGGATAATCAGTGTGAATGTAGGTTCAGCACCAGGGACAGGACCAGTGTGAAGTCAGTAGGAGCAGTGTGAATGTAGGTTCAGTACCACGGACGGGTTGGAGTAACTTTTGTTGCTCCTGCAAGCGCATTGAAAACTTCGAAACAGGATACTTCAATGAGGGATGAATAGATTTGTTGGTACATCTGTACATTTTGACAAGGAGAAATCGAGATTAAGTTCGTAGACAACAAAATAGTTCAGAACTTACTGACACCAGTCATTCGGAAGGGACGTAAAATGGGGGATGCCCCGTGTTCGAGGGGGTACCTCAAACACGTAAAAGGGGAAGGGCTAGCAACCCCTCCCTGTTAAAAAAACACCCTGCTTATAAAACAGTAAGGTAACTTTCTGCACTATGTGCCACTAGGCACTACAAGGGTCTGAACTAGACAGATGATAACCTTACCTGACAAAGCCGCCACGTTTCCGAACATAAGTTTTTCCTCGGTGCCGTTGAACACGCTGACATCCACGATGCCCTTCCGTATGGTGTCCGACACTTTCGCGCCGACGAGAATCGCCCCCAGCAGCTCGAAAACACTGGCAAGAACGCAGGCCTGCCGCAGGGTCAGGACCTTGGCGCCGACAGCAGTTCCTATGGAGTTGGCGACGTCGTTCGCGCCGACGGCAAAGGCGAGGACAAACGCGATGATGAATCCAACAATCACCGCCCACAGTAGGTCCTCCATCTTTCAGATATCTGTTGAAGTAAAGATCTTCAAAGTCAAAGTCAATAAAGGTGATCTAGCTCCTTCTTTCACACGGCTTGGTCACCAATCACCATGTAGCGTAGAGTGTGCGGGTGTCTTCTACTTAGTGATCATCACACGTTTCTGTATACAAGAAGAGGGAATTGAATACATCTTTAAAAAATACTCTTTATAAATTCTATATTCTATATTCGAAAGATTACTGACGTGAAGTAAGGACGATGATTTATTTATTTATTTATTGGTTCAGCATGTATATGCCACGGTTGCCCAACTAGCCGGAGGCTATTCCTAAGGGCGAACCCATGTGTGGCCATAGGACTATAGGTTTTGAACCACTCACAGCGGGAAAGACCCTACTCTTGTCGATAAGTGCGGTGGGTTCTTTAACGTGCTCGAGGTGTGTCTCTCCTCAAACACGGGAACTCCTTTTAACGTCCTATCCGAGGGACGTCCCTAACCGAAGCTAGGTACTCATTTACACCTGGGTGGAGCGAGGAAAGTCGTGTAAAGTGCCTTTCCCAAGGCACAACATCGGGGCATATCGGTGGTTTTCTCGCTTCCCCAGGAGTTCCGCAAGCAACTCGTAAAGGCGATAAGCTCCTACACGAGACCCACAAGGGCATCAAGGTGCACTTTGCACGTGCTCAACCGATCAAGGCACACCGCGTGCGTTACCAAGAACAATCCTGGCGCAGCCAGACTGATTGGACAAACACAGAAGATTGTATACTGGTCCATTGTTCTAACACAAAAAAGAATAAACAATGTCTACGTCTATGAAGAGTACTGTACAAACTTCTAGTTTGTAGAGAAACATTAGAGAAACATGGTAATTGATATGCTGAAAGAAGCCTTTGTGTCGATTGGCAAGATATAAATGTAGATGTGTATAGGTTCCAAAGGTCAGTGAACAGCTAAAGGAATACTGCCAACTACACAGTTAATAATAAGAATATAATAATGTTTTTTATTGGTCAGAAATTACCCACAATGGCAGCCTTTCTAGCGCTGAATTGATGCAGGGTTCACAGGTTTCACACAATACACAACATATACATATTACATTCACACTTGCACTTCGGTGCCACCAGGTGACCTCAATAAGACCTTCCCCAACCGAAGTCAGGTACCCATGTACACCTGGGTGGAGTGAGGAAAGTCGTGTAAAGTGCCTTTCCCAAGGGCCTATTACCTACAAGATTGGTGACATGACAGGATAGGAACCCGGGACCACTTGGTTCTGAGCCGAACGCTCTGCCGTTGCGCCACACGACCCCACTAAAAGTTGACGTGGTTGTCATTGCTATGGTAATGTAATACTCGTGCGTGGGGGTCGATGGCAAGTCTCCAATTCCGGGGTTATCTGAGGACACGCCGTGTCTCCCTCTTAAGAGGGGAGATGCCCGGTAGCTGGAATTGACAGGGGGTCACGGAAAAGATACTCTCTTGTTTCTTCTGGATTTAGGATAACACACGGTAGAAGGTGAGCCGAAAAATGCGGAAAACTACACCAATAGCTAGATTTGTTTTAAAAGGTAAAAGGTAGTCCCATAGCCTTTCCTTTTCGGGGCCGCAGGGGCAATGGGTTGTTATCCACTGTGTTTAGGGAACGGTATTGGAGGACGGAGTCCGACCCTCTCCTTCCACCGCATTTTACCCCCCCCCCCCCAGCCGAAGTCAGATACCCATTTTTACACCTGGGTGGAGTGAGAAAAGCCATGTAAAGTGCCTTTCCCAAGGGCACAACATCGGTGGCATGTCAGAAGATTAGAATCCGGGACCTCTGGGTTCTGGGCCAAAACCCCTAACCGTTACGGCAACACGGCGCCACCAACAGATTCTAAAGAAGACGTAACATGACTTCATTTGACTCGTTGCACTTTGGGATATCAAACATTGGTAATCTAAACGCGAAGGCCAACGACAAGTAAACGTGCTCGGGTTGTTTGCGGTTGGTGGGGCCATGTCTGTCCTAAGTTGTCCAAACTTAACGACTGATAAGAAAAGGTCACAATGTACCTGACGACTTGTTTCAAAAACCAACACAGGAAAACCGCTGACTCGGAGTAACAACCGACGTAAAGCCAAATATGTCAAACTAAGGAATATACACCGAGGACGTGTATACCTTTATACGGGATATAGACGGGTTATACTGTATACACAATACAGATACAGATACCAGGAGATATGGCATGGTTGGTTGGGTGTGCGTGAGTAAAACAAAAAAGCATGCACGTGTTAATCTTTAAAAAGTAAACACTTACAAAAGACTCCAAGCTGGCAACAATAAAATTTAAATAATGTGCAACGTCAAACAAAGGACATAAAAAAGACCTTTGATCTGAACAATCTGTTTACTTAATCTAGATGCTAAGCATTCACGCTGAATGATTTAATGCATGTTCTATACATTTAGTCCCCACGCAGAATAATTTAGTACAAATTAAAAAAGCCAGAGTGGTATAATATAAGCAAGGCTACAAACTAATATATCAAGAGAAATACTTGAAGAATGGAGATGGCAGGAAAATAAGTGACTTGCAATTTTGCAGGCTACAAAAATGCAATGTTAATATCGAGAATCACATATTGGAAGAATAAGAAAAAAAATGATCATTTCGAGCCCTGTATGCATATTGCGTCATGAACGCACGCCCCTTACCACACCTCCCAGTTGACCAATCGTGGTTCTCCTTTAGGGGTCACCGTGAGGTCATGGCTTTTGCCGTATCTATGTCAATGACCTATGTCGGCAAAACGTTTTAGAAGGTATCTAACCATCTTCTCGGTATAAAATGAAGAACATTAAACCTCGTACTTATCTAAACCATTTTCTAAGTGCAAAGGAAAATTAAGAAAATGACACCTCGTTTTGCGTCATCAACGCATCCCCTCGCTACACCTCCCAGTTGACCAATCATGGCTCTCCTTTAAGGGTCACCGTGGGGTCATGGCTTTTGCCATATCTATGTCAATGACCCATGTCGGCAAAACGCTTTAGAAGCTATCTAACCATCGAAAGGAAATTGAAGAAAAGTGCACTTCGTTTTGCGCCATGAACGCTCGCCCCTCGCCACACCTCCCAGTTTACCAATCATGGATCTTCTTTAGGGGTCAGCGTGAGGTCATTGATTTTTCCCGTATCTATGTCAATGACCTATGTCGGCAAAACGTTTTAGAAGGTATTTAACCATCTTCTCGGTATAAAATGAAGAACATTACACCTCGTACTTATCTAAACCATTTTCTAAGTGCAAAGGAAAATCAAACCTCCTTGGGAAAATGAAGAAAATTGCATCTCGTTTTGCGTCATCAACGCACTCCCCTTACCACACCTCCCAGTCAACCAATCATGGCTCTCCTTTAGGGGTCACTGTGAGGTCATTGATTTTTCCCGTATCTTTGTAAATGCCAGCAAAACGTTTTAGAAGGTATCTAACCATCTTCTTGGTATAAAATGAAGAAACGTACACCTGGTATTGTATAAAAGATACGTCGATCCGAAGTTGTAACGTTACGTCGCGTTCGCATTTTTCCTTTGTTTGTCCATGATTTGGCGCCACTAGCTAAACATAGCTATATGACCTACATCTGTGCGACTCGTGAACAAATGCTATTTCCCTTTTTCTCATAACGAAATGGGTGAAATATCGCTAGTTCTGTACAATGTTATGAAGCCACCATGTGCTAAAATAGGATGTATAGCAATGCCGCCAAATTCAACACATACACACATAAACATAGTACAGTACCGACTAGTGTCATAGACAGAAGTAACATGTAACAGCGATGGTAACACTACGATCTCCGGTGGGGACTTCAGCGAAAAAATACAGCATGAACTGACTTAGCGTCACAAAAAGGACTGAAAGATTTAGAAAATGTCTTCTTGTTGAAACTAGACAACGTTAACTCTGCGAAAGAATGTTTGGCCCCTGCCGGCACCGTACGCGTCTAATCCTTATAACGGTAACGTTGGGTAACCTAAATTCGGGATTTTTCCGATAATGGTTGACTGAAATCAATCTAGCAGAACAATAAACCATCCTTTTTTTCTATAATTCTGTCAGTATCATGTACTATCTTTGCACTAATCATATATATGGTAGATTTTGTCTCTAGTCGTGCTGACACCATAATATTTCAACTTGAAACTACCGTCCGCCGCACGCACAATGGCGGTGTTGTCGGACAGGGGGGCACATTAATTCGGGAGAGAAGATTCGTCTTGAATATCTTACCGCTTATCACATTTTATACAGCAGCTATTCGTTCTATCCTTGGCTTGAGGAGAGTGCTATGGATATAGACGTGTCCAAGTAAAAAAAATACACGAAAAAACGGCCGTACCGCACACATCAGGCCAGTTCCGGAACAACCCGTGTGTTGAGTCGGTAGAACTTCACTCAAAGTCGGCCCATCGTCATCATCGGGCAACGTGTAACGTTACATTATTCATGGGAAGTTAGCTGGATGCCGTAGCAATGGTAATACTACTATGTCCATGTGTTCCTTGTTGTGTTAGGAGCAAACTTTGAGGAAAATATCTTCCTCAGTCCACTATCACACGCAGCATTTAGACAAAAAGTGTTCCTCACAAACCTTTGTCGTCTGCTTGACAACAGGATTCTGGTTAACAATATGGCGGCGGGAAAATACACGTGCCGTAGGTTGTAGCAACAGAGAGGAGTTTTGATGATTGATCACACTTAGAATCCAGTTGCAGGTTAGCAAAAGAGATTGTAATAAGTTGTCTTATAAATAATTGTGTTTAGCAGGCAGGAGATGTGACATTTGTCTTATAAACCAGCGGACAACCGTGCTGGGTGATTCTCCCACGAAGCCCCCAGACTCTGTCAATAAGGGACGGAGAGTTTTTGACGTCGCCAACTTCTAATGCATGGTTATCGAAGCTTTTCAGCCAGTGTTCTGAATACGTTAGTCTATCTGCTTTGCATTGCTGGCGTTATAACTGATTTTGCATCTAGCACATATCCCTAAATACCCCGTTTTCGAAAAATCCCGACTTTAAGTACCCCACGAATTTAGGTTACCCAACGTTACATGCCATATGTCACTGCCGGCGCCATAAGGTTTGTACAATCGTAATTATCTCAGTGTAAAAAGAGTAGCTTCTTACCTTGCGGCTTGTAGAGGGAAACGCAGACGTATGTGCTTAGTACAGCGGAACCGAGAATACTTCAGAACCCCTGTCCGGTACTCAGCAACGCAGGATTGCTCGTCAGGTTGATATAAGGACCTCACACTGTGTACACGTGGACACATCGTGGTCGGGCGCATGGCGCTTCAGGCCCGAGCGGCACGGCCGATTTTACGCTACGGTCTTTGGCAGTCAGACAGCGATGTTTAAACGTGTTGGAGTATTCTCTGTAATAGAGATGAGTTCTTTATCATTTTTGTGTTTTGGGAGACAATTCTTTGTACGTTTTAGCGCGTGACGGGACTGTTTGAATAGATAACATGCGATGCACGTGTAACACAATTATTAACCCGGGCGCCGCATGTAGCCGGTTTATGGATAAGTCTATTAAGCCATTCATATGGGGTAACCATTAACACGATTAATTTTATACAGGCATATTATTGTACATTACGTTTAATCAACGCTGTACTTTCACAGTTGAGTTAGTTTTCAACATTTTTCTGGTATGGTGTTTCAATGAATTGCAGATAAAATAGTCTTTTTATTCTATTTCTCGATTTAAACACCCCCTCGCGGGGTGAATCAAAGTGCACGTGTTGTTCATTGTCCTGGTACGTAGTGCTGACTGGACTTTGGACCGTTCAATGACCGTACCTTGCTCCCGTAAAATTAGAAATGTTCGCGGCGAAGTGGTCAACGTGCGTGACCACAAACGCAAACATTAAAAAAAATCACCACCAGCATTTCCCCTTTTCGGTATTTTTATAAAGGCTTTAGTTGCTTAGTGGAATGTATAGACTAGCCTCCTTCCTAGTCTCTACCAGACTAACCGCGTCGGAAATAGAGAAAACATTTGCCGGGGGACTTTGGCCATGGAGGATAACATTCCCATCCGCAGTCAGTGTTGCCTATTGGACCCTCTCTCCGTAGCCGACTCCCTTCATACAATTGACTCTATTTGGCCAATTTCTACTATTTTCCCAGCAACCCGCGGAGACTGGTAGAGGCTACCTCCTTCCTATGGGATCCTAGGGGGGTACCCGGGTACGGATCGTAAAATTCGGCAAGATAGAGAATAATTGGCCAGTAGAGTCAGTCTACGGAAATATTAATATTTGAAAACCTATGGTGACCAAACTCCCCTAGTAATTATCCTCTCTGTAGCCGGCGTTGTTAGTCTGTTGGAGGCTATCGTATGCACAGACCCTGTGTAGACTTTTCGTTTGCGACATGGTCAAATGCGCTCAAATAAGCATGGTTAAAACAAATTACTATGGCAGGTCGACGATAGGTGCTTACCTTATTCTCATAATTCACGTCATAAGATGTTAGCCAACCTTCAATAGTGACATATGCAACAATATGAAATCCCAACTATTTAACGCAGACGTATTAGTTTTCATACTTATCACTCAAAGAACATATAGGACATATAGTATTTCTTGACTGGCACTGAAGCTCTAAATTGAGCCCCAGTTACACATGGCCTAACAACGAGTGAGTGTGTGTGTGAGTGAGTGAGTGAGTGAGTGAGTGAGTGAGTGGGTTTGGTTATACATGTAGGTTGAAATTTTGACCTGTCCCACCAAGTAGGACATGCACTTCCCAGCGACATCTAGCGAGAATTTTTCAAACTGCAAGACCCTTGCGGCTGCTCCAAAACTCGACTGTTTCGCATCACAGCGCATTCATGATCAACAACCGCAGTTACAACTGTCAATAAAACCCCTTTTTAGGCCTCAGTCTTTCTGTAAGAACTCAAAACAACATTTTGCCACACGATTCTTAATACTCTGAATTAGGATAGCAGTTGGCATTCTACGCCATTGGTATCCGTTTTCCGAAATATATTTTTGGAACTTACGGCATATATTTGCTCATTTTTGTAGCTGCTTTGCACGATTTATAGTATGGTAGAATGGTAAAAAAACATTATTTTTATTTTTGGGTATTGAAAATTGATGCGCGCGCGGATGTCATCCATATAATCAAACCAACATGGCCTTACTTATCCACAGATAAGCATTTTGGGTGGGTGGTTATCATGGACACTAGGAGTTTATTCACCTACGTAATAAGAAGATCGTATAACTCGCTCGTGTTACTTGACCCTTAGATGTTGAGTCAACTACTTGTAAATTGTACGTAGATCGCTAGTGGGCGTTCTTGATACGTAGTAGATTTAGCGTCCACATAGTGCGCCTATTTGATTTGATTTGATTTATTCATTTGGCTCTAGAAAAAAAGTACAGCCAGGGCTACCCAACTAGCCGAAGGCTATTACAAAGGGTTGGCCCTGGTAACTGAACAATATACAAAATTCAGCACAAACTTTCACAAAACACATTGAGGCGTTTACGACTAAATTTAGGTGTTGGCTCACAGAACGGAACTGATGCGTAGTTTGCTGCTCAGCTGTTTTGTCCTCCATGTGTTCACAATTCAAATTTTATTGCACAACAAATGTAACAGGTACAATGTATGACAAGTTCGTAGGTAGTACAAAATGTCAAGACATATATGTCATTGCTTATTAACAATACTAATTAATTCTACAAAAACTTAAGTCTTAACACTACGGTATCCTATAAGAGTAATACAGAATACATATATGAAGTATATTACACGATACACAGGAAACATCAATTGCCTGCGTCAGAGATTAATCGATTTCTTTTGAGAAAACAGGTAGATATGTATTGGCCTATGTACAAGGAAATTGCGTCAGGACATGACATTAATAAATTGAACGTTTCTGAGCTTGTCTTAGATCATACGCCCGTTTTATACACGCGGTGACTGTGCAAGGAGAATCCTGGCCGCTCAAGTGGCGTTTTCTAGTAGGAAAACTCCACTCGAGTAGCCCAAAATCTCCTCTCACACACCCTCGATAAACTCCGAAAACTAGCGTCTACTAGCGTGTACACCCAACCTTAAAGACATGTAGTTTGCACTGTTGCCTGTAAGTCTTCTGCTAATACCTACATATATCTCCCATCTTCACATCTCTGTCAGGTATAGAAGTCACATCACTCCATGGCTTATGTGGATAGGATGTTGGCGCACTATTCTCTATGATACTATTCCATGTTATCATTGTTACTTTCATTGTTACATTTATTGAGATTATTTTGTTCCTTGTATGTTCCTTTTAAAATAAGTTACTAACTCGAGTGCAGTGCCACAATGTCCCTGTGTTTGTCTTTGTCTTAAAGCAAATAAAAGAAAACGTTTCTGTCTTTCTAAAGATAGTTTGTGTTTACATGTATTTCTTTCTCTCCATATTTCAGCTATGCGTTGTTGTCTTCATTATCGTACTAGGTGTAGGCACTCCAACATTATGCCTGCCCTAGGAGATTACAAAGAAAGAAATCTTTACTGACACAACAAAAGTACAGCGCATTTCGAAAGGTCTTCTACAACAGCACATACAAATGAATACAAATGGATTAACCTACGTGCAAGTATATGGATAAATCAACATGTCGAGTTTGACGTATTGTTTACAATACTGATTCTAATTAACAAGCTCTAAACATCCTTTGATGATGTATCTGCCTATCTTTACACAGTAAGGGTTGTTTCCCCCTAGAATGTACATGTAGTTGAATTTACGTGACATGGGCTGGGTTTACACATCATCATCATCAGGTCGTGACAAGTTCATGCACGTTTATGGCCCTTCTCCTCAGTCTCTCCCTTCCTCCCTATCCTTCATTCCACTGGGCAAGTCCTCTAACGTACAGTTTGCATCCTGACACAGCTGGTTTACACAGCGACTTCAAGTCGATCCAACAATGCGCGTGTAAACCGGGCCATGATCTTCATGACATAGTTCTCTACCAGGCTAACCACGCTGGCTACAGGTATAATATTTGCCAGGGAAGTTTGGCAACCAGAGGGCTTCATTTGCAGGGGAAGTTCTCCGCGAGCGAATTATTAACCTTATCGTGGACTAACTATCCTGGCCAATTATACCTTTTTTTACCGAATTCTACGATCCATACGCCCGTAGGAAGGCCTGGTGGAGGCTAATTACTATAGCCTGTGCCCCAGCCTTCTGTGCCAGCTCCGCCAGTCTAGTCTCTACCAGACTAACTACGCCGGCTATAGCCTAGTATAGGGAAAATATTTGCCAGGGTTTCATTTGCAGGCTCCTCCGCGGCCGCGCGGGCGAATTATTAACCTTACTGCGGACTGACTTTCCTGGCCAATTATTCCTTTTTGCCAAATTCTGCGATCCATGCGCCCGTAGGAAGGCCTGGTGGATGCTAGTCATGGTTAGCCTGTGCTCCATAATCTCCAAGCAGATCTATAGGTTGCATCAAGACCGTATCAAATTGGCAGAGGAAGTACGTTTTGCAAACCAAACTTGGATTGCTATACAAGCTCCTTCTCCCAGTTGGATACGGTCTTTGCAATCCATTGGGCCTGGTTGGAGGCTAGTGCTCCAGGCTTCTGTGCCCGCCGAATTCTACGATCCATACGCCCGTAGGAAGGCCTGGTGGAGGCTAGTCATGATTAGCCTGTGCTCCAGGCCTCTGTGCCGCCCCGCCAGTCGCCGGCCGCTACTCTCCAAGCAGAGGAGTGGGTCCGGCAGGTTTTTGACGTGTTTTTAGGCGTTTTTGTCGGGCTTTCTACTTTGTCATGGTTTCTTTCTATCTTTAACCCACACAGAAAGAAACCATGACAAAGTAGAAAGCCCGACAAAAACGCCTAAAAACACGTCAAAAAACTGCCGGACCCACTCCTCTGCTTGGAGAGTAGCCGGCCGCCTCATTACGGCGGTGTTAGGGTGCAATTAGCCATGACAGCCCGACAGGGCAGCCAATTGTCGCCCGGAGTGACCCCGTCACACCCCGTTACCTCTCATCAAATCACTCTCCCCCATCGGTGATGGTTTAACGACGTTCAAATCTATAATCAGCAATATGTGATTGCTACATTGTTTGTATCAGCTTAACCGATATCAACATGATTAGTTATTCAACGTTTTTTGTGAATGTTGCGATTTTACATTCGTGAAAGAGCACATTTATAATCAGCAAAATATGATTATTACATTGTTTTGTACCAGCATGAACGAAATCAATATAATTAGTTATTAAACGATTTTTTTTTTAAATGTTGTAGACTGGTGTTAGATTTTACAGCGCGCTTAGCTCTTAAGAGCCCTGTTCAGTGTCTTTCTGCACATCTACCACTGAGAAAAGAGAGAGGGGAGGGAAGGAAAGAGATTAACCATAGCCTCCTTTTCAGGCTTTCAGACTGACGTTTATTTTCGAGGGAGCGCTGATTCGCGATCTTGAACATATCGGAGCCAGGTTCTTTTGCTGGCAGTATTAAAGGATTTCTCCGGCAAAAGAATCTAGCCCGGATAATCAGAAAATCGCGAATCAGCCAAACCCCCAGAAAATAAACGCCTGCGCCCGTCAGAAAGCCTACAAAGGAGACTAGATTAACCATTTCACGACGAAAAGTCATTTTCCAGATCCAAACATGTTTTGAAAACTGGAAGATGTTTCTTCCTGTCAGTTTGCTCTTTTTCTCTCGAAATCGCCGTCAGTCACTTTTACTTTCCCCTTGCCTTTTTAATTTAGATATGCGGCATCCCTGGTGTTCGTTTAATTTTTTTCCTTGCCCGCTTGATAGTTTTCATGTTTCGTCCCTGGTCGCCAATTTGCCCTATTCCCAACAAACCGCTAACAAGTAGCCAATTAAGCATTGCGAACAATTGAATATGTATTTCAGGCAATTAGATACAAATAATTGATGTGGAAATTACAAAATCGAGCGGGGACCATTAATCATGTTACGGCAAACGATTCATTTCTTGCTTGCGGCATGAAGTGGAAAATTAACGAGGAAACAGAATAACATGTGGCCATTTTCGTAAGAGAGGCTGGTTTATATCTAAAAATTATGTTTCTTTTGGTCGAAAACTAAAAACTTTGTTTCGCTTCAAATTTTCAAACGTTTGTGATTTTATGCTGCAAAAATAATCACAAAGTAAAGAAGATGTTTTTATATGTTTGTATCAGTTCTTGTAATCTTTTGTCGTCGATTTCTGTTATTTATTTGAAATTCAAAAAAAAAAGAAAACATACTGTATCTACACGCTTTAAGGTGAAAAGATTAGTCAGTTATAGTATAAGTTTATTGCAGGTTCCTGCCCGTAGGCTAATTGCAAGTACATGTAGCATGTAAGTACGGACAGACAATGGGTAACAATATAGCATGTGACTATTCTAGTATAGATACTAAAACTGAATTTGGGTTTGACTTCTTTTTGATATCTATTGTTATCATTCCATGACGTTACACGTTCTTTTTATCTATAACGGTATCGATAGTAGTTGTGTTCGATCTTCCCCTGACCCACTATCGCCATCTCGTTATGCCCGATGACGAATCACCGCCACCAAATAACAACAACCCTCTGAATTGCGCTAATTCAAGAATCAGGACTTTCAGGGCAGAGGTCAAGTGAGTCGGACACGCCTGATGACCAGCGACATCCGGGTATTTAGCGCCGGGCAATATGGCGGCCAAAACGAGCCACAAGGGAAAGAGTTACTCTCATTCGATTCAAATGTTCGGTTCAAATGTGCGTGCTTATCCTGCGCAAATAGCCACCGTAAGAGAGTCGCGTTAGCTCTAGACAATCTTAACTTAATCGACCGTTAAAAGTCGGTGTGTATGAAACCAATCAGGCTGCAGTAAAATGGTCACAATAAATGTGGTACGTGATGAACGCCTGAGTCAGAGTTTATGCTGATATCATGGACTTTAATGTCCAATTGATCCTCCGCTTTGACTTGATTTCCCTGCGATTCGAGGCCGGTTTAAGAGGTTTGTCGATGGTGTCGGTGTCGCGTCGGTGTCAATGGCTTCGCTGATGTTGGGTTGAGGTTAATGGGCCTGACCCTGTAACAATGTGATTTCAAAAGGACGGATTCTTCTCGGTGCTATTGTCTATAACGTTTCGCAGCTACGAAGCACAAGACAGCATAGCAGACTCTACCGGCCCTTTTTGGGGGGCTTATAAAACACTTTTTGCAGCCAGCCCGTAACCATCAGCCAGCCTGTAATCATTTGGCCGGTAGAGAGGCCAAATGGTTACAGGCTGGCTGCACAAACGACCCAGTACAAGAAAAAGTGTATTATAAGCCCCAAAAAGGCCCAAGAGAGCCTGTTATAGAGGCTAAGAGAGAACCTTAGCTTGTAGGACGTATTGCGGCTTGGAAAGCAAGATTTTTAGGTCAGAATTCCTTTTAGATGTGACGGGCATGTGTCCTACCATATCATCTTAGCCTGGAGTGCAGCCTTGTTAGCTTTGGCCCGCCGCTCAAGATCCCTAGTTGGCAGGCTAGCGGATCTTAGGCGGCGGACCAAAGCGAACAAGGCTGGACTCCAGGCTATACCATCTAACCAGGGCCAGATAGTCCCCTCTTACAAAACTTTGATAATGTAAGAAGTCAATCTGATAAAGACTATTGTTATAATGTAGGCACAGCAAAGCATGTTATCAGACGTCTTTCTATAAGAAGTATTCTTGAAGTTTTTAGGCGATAAAGGGTGACGAATTGTATTTCAAATGGTGTAGCGGCAAATTAGTTAAGCCCTGTTGGCAACAATCATCTACACAGTCAGGGGGGGTGGTAACAGATTAATGTCTATGTATTTGTAAATACAGACAACGCGGTTAAACATCGCAGGATAAACTATGGAATGTTCTAACCCGAAAGATGTTAAAATGGCAGTGCCTGTCCTTAGTGCTGAACGTGGTATCCCGCGGTAAGTGTAACCAAAGGGATGTGCGCTTACGCCACTTCGCCCATGTATAACGTAAACAAATGTACCAACTACAGCTGTAAGCGTATACATTATAGCACTCCATAGTCACAGTGGATCAAATATAACCCTGCAACTCAATTATAACATTGTGTTGGACTATTGTATTCCAAAGGTACTCCAACTTCAGAACTACGTAGTGTAGGACGTTTTCCGGAGAGTTTCTTTTTTTACAGCATGAGGCTTTAACATAGATCTAATTCTATTCCAAACGATAACAATTCAGTAAAAGTAACGCTATCAGTTGTTCTAAATGTTCAGTTGCTTTTAAAACTAGAGGTGCATTTTGAAGAAAAATCAAATTGCGAATATTCATTGCTTTTAGAACAAGAGGAACATTTTGGAGCAAAATCATACTGTGAATATCCATTGTCTTTAGAACCAGAGGAACATTTTGGAGCAAAATGACATTGTGAATATTCATTGTTTTTAACTAGTTGTGTTTTGTGGAAATTCGCATTGCGAATGTTAAATATTGCTTTTAAAACTGAAGATACATTTTGGAGAAAATTATATTGTGAATATTTAATATCCATTGCTTTAAGAACTAGAGGAACATTTTGGACAAAAATCATATTGTGAATATCAACTGCCTTTTTGTATTCTAGAGGTACATTTTTAGGAAAAAGCATATTGTAAACGTTCATTGCTTCCAAACCTAGAGATACATTTCGTAGAGAACACATCCACATGACCACGGAAGCATAATCACACATCTTCTCTCATTAGGCTTTCTCCAAACTCCCTGCTAACAGATGGCGCACCACACATTAGCCCCCGAGGCAGGAGATTATGGGGCGAACCATCTTTACTTTACTAATTTATTACGTCGTAATCTCGGATTCGGCGGGAAAATTACATCTATTGGACTGCTTACCGCTGAGAAGCGTATTAAGTGACGTAAGTGCTCGGCAGAGAACTACTTAGGACTGAAAAACCTCTTAGAAACGAGGAGTAAATTTGGATTCTGTGTCTCTCTCGTTCTTTCTCTCTCCTTCCCTATAGCTAACTCTGTCCTGTCGATCTTAACCTTTAACCCGAGTTGTTAACCTAGCAAATAGCTGACTTAACCTGGATTGACCCCGCATCAGATATTGTCATGTTCCGTCTCATATGATGACATATTTTCCACTACCTCTGTATGTGGAGATTTCCTGGATAATACTTCGAATTCCCCAGGTTTTCTTTCACATATAATTTCACGGGTACGCATTTGACATAGCCGCCCTGACATCACCAAATATTACCAAAACTAGCCATAGAAATAAATAAATTGTGGAATTCTTTTCCCTTGAACTCTTAAAAACGGCAACGACCGAAGAGTATTTAAACTTTCAAGGTTACATAAAGGTCTTAGAAAGTATACTAGTATTTCCTCACGTATGAAAGGTAACAGCGCAAGTATGATTTACAATGATATTAATAGGGGTATTCAAATGAGAGCCCCCCCCTCCCCACCACCAGTCCCATAATAGCGTAACCTTTCAGATTTAGCCTACAATGGTGGATTCAGAACTCCGGGAAAAATAACCATCACTTGATTTAAACTATCTTTCTTTACATAAACTACGTCTCATATCAAAAATACACTCGACACGATAGCTTAGAGAGTGAAATCTGTTCTTTCAAAAGGTCCCATGGCCAAAGTTACCTACTTCTATTTAAGCAGCCAGACACTTTAGGATGGTAGTTAGAGGAGTGGCTAATTAACTTATTTGATGTCCTTAGATGTCTGGTGTGCTGGACTATATCTCCTATTACGGCGGAAGTTTCTGCTAACGAACATTCCACAACCAGTGGGGAATCGTCTGAGACTACGAATGTTCCCGTCTTGAAGTGTCAGTGTCACTCCTTAAGTGTGTGCATGGCTTAAAAATACTTTAAACACAGAGATCAAAAGAAGAAAATCTAAGCTTTGAAAAGTTTCCAAGCACGTTGCGTTCCGTGGAGACATTTGCGACTTTCAGATGAAGTTGAAGGTCAAACCGTCCCGCGGTTTAAGACCTCTGAAAGCCCGAGTCGAAAGCGCCGCGGTCTAATCACTCTCCCCGCCTTTCACTTTACGTTCTTCGATTTTTGCTGAATACCGGTGGATTTGTGCCTCAAAACCATTATGTGCCTTAATGATGCAAAAGTCGTCTTTAAGGAAGACAACGTTTCGGGGGTATCCCGCGCGCATTGATTCCATCATGGACGATAATTAGCCATTGATTGAACACCGAGAGGACTAACTAGTCCTGATGAAAAGTTAAGCCCGGGCTCGTGGGTAAAGGGCCGGAATGCCTCTTCCGACTGCGACCCAAACTCTGCCCCACAAATCCTAACCGTATTGCCTTGTGAAGAGATTTTCCTCTCATGATTCTTTCATGGTTCCTGCCGGCGGTTGCATGGGCCCGTGCTCGTGATAATTGGCGGGCCGTCTGTAAATTGGGGTTAAACAGTACAAGATGGCGGTACTCAAGCCGCTTTAACCCCGGACTCCCGGGCGGAAACACACGAACCCCGCCGGAAACAACCGGCGGTAATTGGTCAGTTTCACAGACGACATCTTCGCGGGAGCGCGCGGCGGCCATTTTATTTCAGACGACAGTAAGCGACCCGCCCGTTATGACCAAAGGAATGGCGCCCCTTTGCGGCTAGAATTAACAGACCGCTTTACCAAATTTCCCCGCCACTATATTAGCCGCTGTATCAATTCAATCCAGCCCTATCCAATATGACTTTCTGGGTGAACCTCTGCATAGTAGATGAAATTGGCTATGAAATATTCATACGCAATCCCAGAAGAAAATTATATGTGTCATCAGGTTAAAGAAGCGGATGTCATGTAAACGAGGGGTACAAATTGCTTAAATGTCCGAAGGCTGGGATAATGGCCTGACTCGAAACCGTGCCCCCCTGCTTGAATAACATATGGATGGGGTCAACTGACCAAAACGCCAAGGATGGTCGCCGTTTCAGTCCAAACACTCATATAGCAATAGGATCCAATAGGTCTCCGATATTTTATATTCAATACAGACTGACCGTCTTTAACAATAAGATACAGACATACAAAAATACGTAAAATTGCATATCAATAATCGGACAAACTACAATTCAATCTGCACACAATGTTCTCAGAGAGGAAAATAACAAGTGTCCCCAAAATACCATGTACAATATTTTTTTTAACGAACGATTTTAAGAAAGTTTATGATATCAAGAAAAGCGAGAAATGAATGTGTTCCTAAGAGCAACTAACATCTAGTTTTAGCTTTACAATTGCGATGAAATGGAAAAGTTTCCCGAAGTTACAAAAGAGATCCCGACCTATCCGTGAAGCGTGACGGAGGGCCGCAAAACGCCCCGGCCACTTGCTGATTATCGGTGTAACAATAATATGACGATATTATCGTCCGGCCACGCTTATGAAGTTCCTTTTATTGTCTAGCATCCGGGCGGTCGATACTTTCCACTTCTATTTTTCACCGGCTATTTCTCGCGCTTCGATTTTTTGTAGAGGACGGCAATGATGAACATGAATGTTTTAACATTGTTGCGAGGGGCTAAACGACCGAGAAAGATTACTCCTAGCTGTAATGGCAAATGACTCTATTTGCTACATTTCTCCTAGGAGGCTCATTACGTCGTTGTAAGTACGCCCGGACGTGCGCCACATGTTGAAAGATTTGGACAAATTAAGAAATTTTTGGGAGATTCCTTTTTTGTGCGAGAGCTCGGTAAGGTTTCGGCGATCGGGCCGTAAGCTGAAGTCATGAGTGTGCCGTGATTACCTAAAGAAAGAGACAATGAGATTCTGTCATTTTGTCTGTTACACCTCGTCCGTTATCGCTGGGTTATTCCCTCCGTAGGATTAGGTACGGGTAGACCGATCGATGCCTTCGTTTCGCCCGCACACACGTTGTTAGTTTCGGGCCAAGGCGCTTGTGTGGGGCGTTTGGACGGACAAGTTAGGTAAACGTGTGTGTGTGTGTATGTGTGTGTGTGTGTGTGTGTGTGTGTGTGTGTGTGCGTGTGTGTGTATGTGTGTGTGTGTGTGTGTGTGTGTGTGTGTGTATGTGTGTGTGTGTATATATGTGTGTGTGTGTGTGTGTTTGTGCGTGCGTGCGCGTGTGTGTGTGTGTGTGTTTGTGCGTGCGTGCGTGCGTGTGTGTGTGTGTGTGTATGTGTGTGTGTGTGTGTATGTGTGTGTGTGTGTGTGTGTGTGTGTGTGTGTGTGTGTGTATGTGTGTGTGTGCGTGTGTGTGTGTGTGTGTGTGTGTGTGTGTGTGTGTGTATGTGTGTGTGTATGTGTAAACTACGTTTCCAAGATTGTAATTATCTTGATAGAATGCCTGAATTCACTCCTTTTTCAGGATTTTAACGAACAAAACGAAAAGATGGTAGAATGCCCGATTGGCTAGACATATTTCCTACTTCATTGCAATGTTTGTGTACCAAAAGTGACACTGGAAAAAAAGGCGGAAAAAAATCATTGTGACGAACCAATATATAACATCTATGGGCCATGACAAACAAAAACAGGACATTGAAGTCCCAAAAGGGAATCCCTAAGTATGAGTCTACAGAGTCCAGGCTTTTACTGGTCTGCCATTGGAGATTATCTGTCCTTCATCTTCAAACCTGCATTCAACAGTTATTTTGCTGTGGTGACGAAAATCAGAATTTCGTTTGTTGCATCTACATTCATAAAGTTCTTCTTCTTCTATTCCCAGTCGTTTGACACTTTTTAGTAAAAGATTTGTTGTCAGAATAATTCCTTTTATAGCATAATTGAGACATTGCATTGACTCCATATTTTCCTACTAACCAACGAAAAAAGTCACACACAAGATTTATGAGAATTTTTCAACTACATTTGCTTTGATCTAAGGATAGTTTAAGATGGCTTCTTAGACTTTTCTTAGGTTAACAAGCTTGGAGTGGCTAAGATCTGGAAGAAAACTTTTCTTCCCTTGTTTCTTTGTGAGTGTCCACCTTGGGGGTGATCACTAGCCCTAATGGCACTGAAACTATCTTCCCGAACATCAGAGTAACTTCAAGACGAGGGCGCAAATCCCGACAATGAAGCGTCCGAGCCTCCCCGACTGTTACTTTCTCTAAGTCTGGTAAAACGTAGTTATAGTCGCGTCGTGAGAATAAGGGCCGTCGTCTTATCGCTAATTCTACCGGGGCGCAATCGCGTCTGGCCGGCCGTTACCCCGCAGCCGAGACACCGTAAATGACGGGGCAGGGGACCCGGCTGCCGATTCTATCAGGCTCGAGTCAATTTACTCATACTTTCCCTATTTCTGCCTATGATGGATACAGGCTATTATTTCCTCGGGGCAAGGGGCGGCCGTCCCCCGATGGACTCCAGTCATCAGTAGCCTCTAGATTTGGACAATGATACATTAGCGTCATTACAAGTATGGGGTTGTAACGACAAGAGGCGCGCCTTAATTTCTGTCCCTTATGACCGCGGTGGCACGGGGTCAGTCCGGCCAACAGTTTATTTAGATATCGTGGGCCTAATTGCCCCAGTGAAGCTTGTTAGCGGCGCTTGCTTGTCACCCGGGCGTCGCCTTTGTACCGACAGACGAATTTGCCGGCTCCAAATGGCCATAAAAGTCGAGATCAATCCGCGGAGTTGCCGCCGATGACAGCTATCCGAAAGTGTTTATATTTAGTGCGACAATTTCGGACGGTAAAATCAATAGGATCATGTTGGATAATGGAGAAACGATAGAGTAGGTCGGTGGGGGCGGGACTGCGCCCGTATCCACCGCTGTGCTCGGGAAGTCTGGACGGAATACTGCCCACACGCAGAGGCACGCCATAGGCTAGCCACCGGCCATAATTCTTCTCCACTCGCCCCAAGTCCATTACAAGGGGCCAAATGCCACAGAGGCGGAGGCGACCCTGGAAAATTGAGCCATCAAGCAAGTCCAAATTAGTTTCCCTTGGACGACACTAAGTATTATAGCAGCAATTTGGGGAAAGCGTTACCTTTACTGAATGAGATTGCTTCTGTTCTATATCGTTCCCATAAGACACAGGGTCCTCAAAGTAGGGTCGTTGCGAGTCCGTCTCATCCGGTGACTGACTTTTCATCACTTGCGAACTTGACGACCCTGCCCTTTCTGTGGAATGTTGAAGGGATGATAGAGCTTGTCTGTTTAGCTATTGTATTACTTTTACGGTTTCTTTACCTCTTCTGTCGAAGCCTAATCACATAATTGAAGGTTCTTAATGTGATGATGCTTCTAACGTTCTGAAATGTCACAAGATTGTCACGTGATGTTCACGTGGTCATTCCGTGCCACCCTGACTTTTAAACTTTTCAGTTGATACGGGTTGTTTAGATACATGCAATAAAGGTATCAATATAACTAACCAAACAATAATGTACGTTGTTTTGTGTTGTCTCGTGCTGCGCTGTGTCGTTCTGTGCTGTCTTGCCGTGTGTCGTGTTACATTGTGCTGTGTTGTATTGCGTTGTGTTGTGCCTGTCCTGTGTTGTGTTGTGTTGTGTTGTATTATGCTATGCTGTGCCGTGCCCTGCTGTGTTGTACTGTGCTGCAGTTGTGTTGTGTTGTGTTGTGTTGTGTTGTACTGTGCTGTCCTGTGCTATGCTGTGGTGTGTTGTGTTGTGTTATGCTGTGTTGTGCCTGTCCTGTGTTGTGTTGTGCCTGTATTATGCTATGCTGTGCCGTGCCGTGCTGTGTTGTACTGTGCTGCAGTTGTGTTGTGTTGTACTGTGCTGTCCTGTGCTATGCTGTGGTGTGTTGTGTTTTGTTATGCTGTGTTGTGTTGTGTTGTGTTGTGTTGTGTTGTGTTGTGTCGTGTTGGGTTGTGTAATGTTGTGTAACTCGTTTGTTCCATTTCACTCACAAGCTTAAAGAATTCACAGAAACGGGACTTCATATTTAACCAATTGCTGTCCACCCGGCGCCAAGGACAAACCATCATATCAGAAGCGTGATTTACGAGCAGCTAAAGACAGCCCTTTACATTTGACGTAAGGCCGTCCGTTCAACATCAAGGACAGACGCGCGGTTTGGACAGTACCATTATTCTAAATGCGGGAGTTTCTATTCAGCACCAAGGACAGGTGTTGTCCACGGAATACCGCAAAACGTCAGATTGTCGTAAATCCTCTCTAGACTTGTTTATCGTCTATTTGAAACAGAATGGATGAAAGGAATCAACAATAACGACTCTAGCCATATTCCTGATACCCATCTCACATCATCTATCCCCTTAGTCTAATTATTTGACCACTGAGGATTTGGCAACCAGTTTTCTCCACCCTTCTCGGTTTTCTGTTTTTGTTAGTTTTTCACTTTAGTGTTCTGCCTGTCCGCTCTCTGATTCCCTGGATGAACACAGCCTTTGGGAGGGGGGGGGGGTAAAATTACTCAGTCCATGGTTTTGCTTCTTTTGATAGATGTTAGTTTGGGGCATCCATGTAGCTCAACTGGTAGCGGTCTCTCTGTTAAGCTCCTGGTACCAATTCAGTTGCCACGCGAGGGCAGACCCGGTTCAATCGTGGGTCAAGACAGCTCGGTTGGGACTGCATCCGTCTGTCGGAATGGATTTAAGATGGGAGTCCCATGTTCAAGAAGAGGCCTCCAGCACGTTAAAGGGCCTGCAACCGCTCCCTGTAGAAACATACCCTACTACTGCTTGCTGCCCTACGTACCACTGTGTACTACCAGGGTTGAACGAATGTCCGACCGTTATAATAACCTTTAAAAGCTCTACTTGGTTAACATTTTCCCAACACACCTGAAACCATGACATGCATTTTCATACCACTCTTAACTGCGTCGCTTTTGGGTATGAGACTGTCCCTCGACATTCATTAAAAAAAATGATTTCACTTGCAAACGAAGTACGACATGTTGAGAACACCCCTTATAATCAGCCAGCCCTACTCCCTGTAATGATCGCCCATTTTGTTTCCTTTTGTCCCGCCATGACTCTGACAAGTATCATTTACTCGATATTTCCCCACTCAACGGCGCGGCCTTTATTGTAAGCAGGGACAAGTAATGAAGAGGGTCTCTGCTTGCCTAAGCACGGATAAAAACCTTTTATTACACATTATCAGCAGAAGCCATTAACACTGATGTATACACCCTTATCATGTCAGGGTTCGTTGGAGAGCATAGTTGGAACCGGAGTAACGGGGTCCATAAGCCATTTGTGTTTTGTTAACCATCCATCGATTTCAGCTAAGGCACAAGACACATCGGAAGAATATGAAGAAAGACTGAATGCAGCTGCAAGGCGTTTCAACGACTGTAGATGTAGAAAACAGCGGAGGATATCCCTGTAGCTCCACTTGTAGCAGCCTCGGAGTGGAGCTCTCAGGTACAATAAGTTTGTAACTGGGAGACCCCGGTTCAATCCGGGGTCAGGACATCTCGGTTGGGGCTGCACACGTCTTTCGGAAGGGACGTAACATGGGGGACGTCCCGTGTCCGATGAGGTACCTGGAACACGTTAAAGGGGAACGGCCAGCAGCCCTTTCCTGTAATAATATACTCTGCAACTGAAACAGCGTCATATAATTCATGAAACTTGCTGCCCTTTTGACATGTGCCACTTGGCACTACAAGGGTCTGGACGAACTATTCAACTGTAGGATCACAAGAGCTATCTACCATTCCAATTTGGTGACCGTACCGTCTTCAGATCAAAAAATACAATAACCGGAAGTTCCACTGCAGTACCATATCAAGCCGCCAGGAGGCTTAAAATCTAATCTTTTTAATGTCTTAACAAGACCTGCCCACATATCAAATATCAAGACAATCCGTCCAGGTCGCCTCGAGTTATCATGTTGACAGACAGACAGACAGACAGACAGACATACAGTCACACGAACGCTACCTCAAACACAAAATCATTGGCGAAGGTAAAAAGCCTATTACTGAGTATCATACAAATCAACATCACTCCAAAGCACTACATCCTAAACACTTGTAACTCGTCCGAAAGACAAGCAGACGGCGGTTTGTCGAGTCTGCCTTTATCGCGCCGATTATTGTGGTTGTAAGATTAGCCATATTTTCATGAGTGAAATACGTTATGTTATCTCACTACTTATGTGCCAAATCCACGCCGTAGGTTTTACGAAGGCTCGGTTGTTAAGTGGGTCGGGGTTCAACTGTAGTAATAAACACCATTAGCGCGGCCCTATCTCACAGTTCCATTATTGTTAGATCACTATCATTAACTCCGCTGCGGTTTGGGGTAATAATCGAGCAATATTTCCTGCCGATATGATCTGGCGAGCCTCTTGGCCAGCTGAGGTCTAGACTGGCCCATAGCCCCCATGTGGTGTTACTGCCCTCCGTATATGTACGGTAGAGATGCAGAAATGTTCGCGGTGGTTTTATGTTCGCTGTTTTCGCGGTGACATTTCAGCGCGAACTTAAAACCGCCGCGAAACTTATTGGCCACCTATGACTGTGGCGCTTCTATTGTTTCAAACGCGAGCTTTAAACCACCGCGAACAGTCCATTTTCTCCCTACCGCGAGATAAAAAAAACGCGAACTTAAGTGCATTTACAGTCCTCAGCATAGCTGCGGTACAGCGCGATGCTTACCTCCGCGAAAAATTGAGGTATTGTTTTGGTGTGTCTGTGTGTTTGTGTTTCGGTATATTTGTGGTCAGTATAACTTTAGAAGCTCTAGATGGATTGTAATGATATTTGGTACGTGGTTTGGTGTTTGGAGGACGAAGGCCGAGGTTTATTTTGGGCCCCCTGGTGTGTGATCTTGGTACTGCAGCAGAACTTCCGGGTTTTGTATCTTTTGTCCTGGACATGTTGTGGTCTTGACTTTTGGTGTCAGATAATGTAAGGAATAAGTGGTGTAGGTTGGGCCCCGTAGCAGCTTGCTCGGGTTGTTCTTGTTTTCTGGTTTATGTGGACAGGTGGTCGCTATAGACAGGATTTGTAATCCTTGTGTAAATGGGAAAAATTGTCTAAGGGACCAGCAAAACGTGGTCACATTGGACGGATGGCCTTTGTGTAGAGGTGGTTACTTCTACAGATTTGAATTTTTAAAAACGAAAAGGGAAATACCGGAAAAGAGCACCAATGTTGCAAAAGCATACTCTCTAAACAGAGGTTGGGTTTCAGCTTGTTTTGGGCGTCTTTTGAGCGTTTTTGTCGGGCTTTCTATTTTGTCACGGTTTCTTAACTTGGCGACTTAAAGAAACCTTGACAAAATAGAAAGCCCGAAAGGGCCAGAAAAAGGTTCATCCTTTCCTGTTCATTGTAGTAATACTAGTATGACGAAGCTGGAATAGATTGTGCCCATAGCCCCTCTGAGGAAAAAAGAAGCATGCATTGTATCTAATTAAAGGATAACAGTTACATGTATACGATATAATTTCAAACATTGTCGTCAATTCTATTTGTGCGAGCAATAAAGTGTACCATGCATTTTTAAACATTTACAAAGTACAACACTGTCTTGAATTTTTAGAAAATACAACTGCTACATTTTGCCCGCTCAACCGACCCCCACAAAAAAACATTACGCCTGCGCTATAATGTACGCATTATGAATAGAATAACGGTTTTAACGGTTTGCCTGTTGTCTCGGTCACCCCTGGACACAAGATTAAAAGCCAATCAACCCCGGGGCACCGTGACTCGACCCCAGGGCAGCCTGGTTCTAAATGCAGGCCGGGAATGGGCCTGGCCTCTGCCTGCTCTGCCGGCTGCATGTGTGGAGTTTTATGTCAGCCATATGCCGCGGAATACATGCATGGATAACCATCTCGTAATAACGTAATAAGGACTGGTCGAACCGATGGTTTCAACGTTTTATTACTTCGCATTTGTGGCCACGAACTGCATATAAGCCACATAAAGTCCTGTCTAGACGTCTTCATGACTTCTGTATCCACTTATCTATTTATGGTTGCTGCCTCATCTCAACGCGAAGTAGTACGCATGCTTGTTTGTTTGTTTGTTTGTCTGTTTGTTTGTCTGTTTAGTTATTTATGTGTTTGTTTTCGCACCTGTGAACAGATGAATGACAAGATGGAGCTTTAGCTTGAAATTTCATCTGCGTTGGTAGAAATCATTCTGAAACGTAGATTTCATTCGGAAAGATGGAACTTTCCTTTTCAGCTTCGCCAAGAAGGTTATGTTTTAGGGTGCGTGTGTGTCTGTTTATGTTTGCGAGCAGCATAACTCGAGAATGCCCGGGTGGATTGTATTATTGATATTTGGTATGTGGGTAGGTCTTAATAAGACCCTAAAATGGTTAGATTTTGGGTTACCTAGCAGCTTCTTAAGGTACAGCAGCGGAACTTCCAGTTTAGATGTTCTGGACATGCTCTCAGTCTGGTCGTGATTTTTGAGTGGTAGATGGCTCTTGCGTCAGAGAATAAGTGTAGGTTTGGGCCCCCTAGCGGCGTTTTTTTAACTGCAGAGGCCGAGTTATTTTCAGATTTTGAACTCAAGGTGCTCGTAAGTAAATAACTTGTTCATTTATGTGTTTGTTCCATACCTGTGAAGGTAGAGTCGGTGAACAGCACCTTTTTTTTCTATCTAGTTGGAACATGTATCGTTTTTCTGTCTATATTTAAGAGAAACATTGTATGGTCACTTTACACAGATCTGCAAGAGTTCGGGATCTTTTGTCATTAGCGCACAGCTTTTCGATGAAGACTTGAGAATGTCTCTGCTTCTACTTTGCTTATAAAACATCCTTACATCTCGGTTTTCTAATCAAGGTCTAATAAGTCTGGACACGACTGGAAAAGAGTCAGAGTGTCCTTTCGGATGGGGACGTAAAGTCGGCGGCACCGTGTATATATGAGTTAGCTTTAGGCGTTAGGTTTCCAAACAACCGTCAAACCTCTGCACGTAAAAGAACCCAGCACATTTATCTAGGAGAGTAGGGGTGACCCGGCGTGATTGGCCAAAAACGCGAGCCGTGGCGAAGCCGCGCATCGCACTTCCACTAGCCACTTTAAAATTCAAAAAAGCATCATGTTTCACCTGAGTTGATGATGACGCTTTACCTTTTACGTGTTCATTTAGAGTTATTTGTTCATTTTTTCTGTTTTCTTTATACAGGGTAGGCACGCCCAGTGTTAAACACACTGCTTTACAGGCGTGCCCTGTACAGAATAATATAAACAGAACCTCAACAAAAAAATAAGAGCAACTAATAAACAAAAACAACCCAAAATAACAATATTTCAAAAACCGAGCGTCAATCATAATCATATATCATAAATCAAAGCGTTCTGTTCAGGTAGGTAGAGGCTGGCCTGACAGACTACTATTCAAATTACCGCGATGAAAAATCGCCTTGTCGTGCACTTCTTTAATTGGCCACGCCCCATCGCCATGTCCATTTTCACACCAATTACGGTGATAATCGGATCAAATTTCACACCTTGTACGTCAGACGTCACCCGGCAGACACGGCAAACGAGCTGTGATGAGTTGGATTAGTCCATTAAGAGGGGGGGATAAATTTAAGTTCGCGTGGTTTTCATTTCCCGGTAGAAAGAAGATGGAGTGTTCGCGGTGGTTTTAAGTTCGCGTTTGAAACAATAGTAGCGCTACAGTCATAGGTGGGCAAAAAGTTTCGCGGCGGTTATATGTTCGGGCTGAAAGTTCACCGCGAAAACGGCGAACATAAAACTACAGTGAACATTTCTGCATTTACAGTACTTAGCTGACCGATACATTTTGAAGCACTCAAGAATATCATACGAGTCACAAAAGGAATCCTACAAATTACGATGCCACATAATTGTTAAGACTGTCGTTTCTTTCGTACATAATGTTGGTCACGCCAATTCAAAATTTAAGCACCTTGTACTTAAACGCGAGTTTTGACGTGTACATATTGTGTTTAACTTTGTACAACCTTACTAAACCATCCTGCGATCATCCTCAATTTTTGTTATATTTTGTCGCAAACCATCCAATTAAACATGTTTCGATTCATTTCGAAAGTTTTTCGTTTAACAGACGCTGTATTCATGATGAGGTCAGTTCTCATAGTTTTTTTAAGGGGTCAAAAATTGTCTAGAATATTGCCATCAATCTTAATGAATGGGTAAGATAGGCTCTGCCTTTGCCGTTATTTCATGAAACGGAGAGATATTCAATTGAACCTGTTAGATCATTTTCTAGGCCTTGTACTGAACCATGTATTGAAAAGATGATGATGTATCAAATTGAGTAACGACGTCTGTCAGTCATAATGAATTTGTTCTATAATTTTACCGTGGGTTGCGTGTCAAAACAAATCATAATCATGGAGTACTAATGATAAAAGTAAATATACATTTTCAATCTATAACGACAAAACTGGGAAATACCAGAGCAAACGGCTATAAAAAAAGACCTGAACAATAGATGAACAGATGCCGATCACTTCTAATTCTTTTTACAGAGAGTTAGAAATAAACCGGAAGATTCCAAAAAATTCCTATCGACCAAAGGGTTTGTCCATTTTGTCAAGAGCTAATTGAAGACGAATATCACATTTTGATGGCATGTCCCAAATATTTTAATATACGTAATTCATTGTACGTAAGGCTATCATCTTATATACCAGGATTTGTTTCAATGGACTTAAATAGCAAACTTAAGTACATATTGATATGTGACAACCCCTGCATGGTATACATAGGAAAATATATTAAAGAATGTTTAGACGATAGAAATTCCTCCAATGTTTGTAAGAACCCATTCTAAACCCATACTATACACTCTTGTATTAGGTAGATTAGCTCTTAGATATATATAGAACTGTAGTTATGTACCAGCCATACTTTGTACCTTGTGCGATTGTTGCGTAATAAAGTTATCTATCCATTTATAAACATACATAACGCTTTGTCTGCATTCTTTCGCTGAAAATACTTCACGATAAGTATTTCCGGTCACGTCCGCTCGCGCGAGACTTGACGATTCGGACTTGTTCACGAGAGCGTGTCCCCTCATTATTGAACTTAAATCACTCCTAATGGCCAACAAAACCTTTGCCTTGCCTGAACACGCTGGGGCCCCTAACCCCAATCGCACTCCGCTAACCCTTCCACACTTCCATCAGAATGCTAATTTGCCCCGCTAGAGAAAGATTTGGCGGATATTTGGGGGCAAAACCGGTCGACTGAGATATTACTGCACGCCCAAAATGGCCGGGAATCAATGTCGCCTCCCTGGCATGGCTGTTTCATTTTCATCATAACATATCACATTGATCGCCGGTAACATATATTGCTGTGGTACGGGATCCACTTTGTCGCGTAACACGTATCCAATAAATGACAATGGAGTTTTATTACTAGTGTCCGTCGTCCGCATCTTTTTTGAAGAGGGGAGGATGGGGGAAATGAGTAGGCCCATACGTCGACTTTTCCTTCTATCCATCCCCCCTTCGTCCCGACAAGGAGGATCTTCCTTCGTGCCGACTTCTCTGAAAATATGTTGTCGCCCCGAATGCAATTACCGCCCCCCGCGCATTGTCTGCGAAAAACAGCATATTAACCTTTGAATTGTCGAGTGAATTGGCTGTCGGCGGGAATCGGGGTTCGGCCCATTTAAACCTCAATTGTCGCCGCTTAAATGGTTGCTGGGATGAAACCCTTTACGACCGGTCCAGCCAACCCCGACATCATTTCGAATTGTTACATGGGAGCTTCAATGATGTTGAACGAGGAGGCGGGGCTTGTGGGAGCGAGGGCCGCCATCGGCGGATCGTTCCGACATCATCTCTCTCCCGCTGGCTGGGGTAATGTTCGGTAAGGGCCGGCATTCTCCCCCGGATCATTATTGACCGTCGTTGTATGTCGATGATGAGCCATAATCTGGCCGGTCCAGCGGCGTTACAGGCGCAGCGCCCCTCCCCTTCCGGGCCCTTCTCGCGAAGCGGCCGGTCGGACTAGTTCCGCGGTGTCTGCTGCCCTCATAAAACTCACCTAATCGCCTGCTTTTCTTCTAATCTGCGCCCTTTAGCTTTACCGCTAATGTCTCCGTGCCTCGTTAAGCAAATTGTCTTTGTGTCTTATCAATTTGCCGCCGTCTCAACAAGTCGCTCCGCAGTCGTGTTGTCTCGGACATCCGGGACATCTCGAAAGGAATGTAGAAACCATGGCAACGGATGTACCATTATTTTATCGTCCGAAAACTAGAATTGTAGCTTCGATTCTGTTCTTTTCAGTTTGCCTAATTTTTCGTGAAAATTTTGAACCGGACTTTTTTTTCCTCTACATTTAGTTTATGATGAATATTATGAGCGAGCGGTCCCTTTGATAGAAGCACTCCATCTAGGCCCGTTCTTGCTCCGGCGGAAAATTGTGGGGATTTGTAACTCATACGTCCAATTTTCCGCCTGTAAATTGAGCTTTTCCGATTCATTTGTCTGCAGTAAGTTCAAGTCCCGGTGTCGAGAACCATTTGGCACATGCGCATCAAAAAGGCGCCTTTCCCATTTGTCATGAACAAAAATTACTGGGGGGGGGGGGGGAGGGGGTAGCCTCTACCAGGCCCCGCGGATGGCTGGGAAAATAGTAGAAATTGGCCAAATAGAGTGAATAGTACGCTAAGGGAGTCGGCTACGGAGAGAGGGTCCAATCTGCCATCCTAGGCTGCAAGTGGAACCCTGACAAATATTAATATTTGGCAAATATTAATATTCTCCTTTAGCCGGCGTAGTTAGTCTGGTAGAGACTAGGGAGGGGGCACATATTTCCCTGTGATAATAACACATTTACAATACTTTACTTTTGCTGCAGCACTAGTACTGTTGTTTAAATGTGACTTTTATATAAACGAGCTATTATTACATTTTCTTCTGTTCATGTTTCTATCAATTTGGCATATTCATTTCGGAACTCTACCACCTTTGGTACTTTTATTAAGGTTTATCAGTTTATATTTCCCTCTCGTTTCTGTTCTGCCTTTAGAAAATTTCTAACGTTAGATTGATACGAATTATGGCACTTTTCTCATCAAATAATTGGTAAAACAATGCAGAGTTTTGTATTTTGTGATTTTGAAGTAATTTTCTTCTGTTTTATTAGCATGAGCAACCTTAGACTTCAAACATACAGGTACATGTTTATGAAGATCAAGAGACATATGTTGCCCACAGAAAGTGCGACATAAAGAACGTAATGTCACTTTAACGAAGAACTTTATTGCACGACAATTGCACACGGTACAATGAATTGAACAACTGTTAAACATAGTGCAAAATAGAGGTACAGAATGAAACTTAACACCCTAATTACCAATACAGTACAATAAGGGCTAGCAGGCCGGCTAGCATACTAGTAAGTCTTCGATACAGTGTTACAATCGAGTGGGGCTTATAATGAGTTTCGGCATTTTTTCTAAGAATAAAGCAGTCTTTTGTATATTTACCTATTTTTGCATTGAGGGAGTTGTTGCATCTAAAGATATATTCAAATCTGTCTGTAGCATCGAGTCTCTTAAAATCTGTTGTACTTGATTTGATTGAGAAATGTGAATAAATCATTACGTAAAACATCAAATCCATAATAAAAACGTCATATACAATCGTTTCTTCGTACCATGTTTTGCCGAGTGGTATATATACAGTGGTTCACACGCATGCACACACAAAAATATACGTGACGTTCAAAAAAAGCAATAACGTTATAAACGAAATTTTAGTTTTTCTTCCAATGTCAGGTTTGGGTGATACTTTGGTATCTTGTTTATCTATTTAAAACGCTATAGCACTATTATTTGCCACTTTATCAAGTCAATTCTTTCTTTGACAAAAATTGTATTCTTGATTATCATAGAAAAATTAACCAAAATGTATAGAATTTACCCAGACATGTACTAGTATCGTCTGTAACTTCACCTCTGCGACATCACCATATCAGCTCTATTCTCTCTATATCTTTCACAAGAATTTTCTTCTTGATTATCATGAAAGAAAAACGAATTGTGTGATTTTTCCAGACCATGGATAGAGCGACAAACTATCGTCTGTAAGTTTACCTCAGCGGCATGTGACGTTCCCGCCAAATTTTCTCGGCCCGATATTGGCGTGTTATTGGCGATTTGGCGGGGCAGCTGCGCCGAACCCGCCCCAATCTCCCGCGTACTAATGTTCGGAATGTATTAATGCGAGCCTTGATAAGGCACGAGTGGCCATGATGAGCCCACGGCCATTATGTAGTGATCACTGCAATTCTCCACGCACAGACGCCACAACTGCTTGTTACCGTGGGTCCGACTATTCACAGGGGGTGCCACAGACGTTACTAGTGAAAACTGCCGATATGAAAGAAAGACAGAAAAATGATTTCACAACTTTACGACTTACAAAGAATTCATCTGTATGTCTGTGCAGAATTCGTTACGTTCTTATTGGCACATTATATTCAAGCTAAATTTTAAAGAGAACGAGAAGAAAAATGACATGGTAAGACACCCCTACCTGGCCAAATGACATGTCCCAATGCAGGTAAGGGGGGTACTATGATTATTAGAAACTCTTAGCCTTGTTTTCAGTTCAGACGTCTCCTTTTTATGTGAAATGATGTTTATTACTCTTATATACTGTAGAGCGGGTAATATCTACATTCCGTTTTTAGTAGAATGTTTAGCTATGTGCAAGTGAGAGAGAGAGAATGGGGAAAGGCCATTAAAATTCATGATGACACAAAGTGGAACAAGCTAAGCAAGCTGCGGCAAATTGCTTCATTATGTTTCCCTGCAACCCAAAGGTCTGAATCAAATAACAGACATTAATTTTACTCTGTCAGGGGCTCGGTGTTTCTTGGATCGCGGGCCGGGGTCCAGTGATCCCGCCACCCCCTCCCCCTCTCTCAGCGCCTGACATTTACCGCGATGACGTCTCGTGTCTGCGGCAGCTCGCGCGCGATCCTCCGAGGGAAGTTTGCCGGTGACCCGGTCCGTTCCGGAGGGAGGCGCGGGACGTGCCCCATTTTTCATAGATAATTACTTGTTAGTGAAGGTTCAGGCTCCAGAAGTCGCTAACACGCCGCTTGACATATAGCCCGTCTCCGGGGAGAGCGGCTCGATAGGAAAGAGTCCTCGGGGGGACCTGCCCCCTGGCCCCGAGGATTATTCCTCATCTTCCCGCGGGTTGAACACCCCACAAGAAGCTCTAACAAGAGCGCTTAACATTTGAACCTGCTTGTTTGATTGCTCCGAGTGAGGGTAATGTCGACTTACATGTGTTCCTAGCGGGATGATGAATGATTGAGATGGATAGAGAGCAGAGATGGGTAGATATTCATATGTTAATACCTGCGTTATGCATTGTAATCGGTAGGCCACGGTATATACATCAACTCCCAACGAGGCAGCGATCATAAATACGTCGGAAAGTTTTTACTCACCGTACCTTATTCTACCTCCCATAATCACGTAAATACTGATATTTATATGCTAATCTTTCAGATCGGTTATGGTCAACGATCGCTTGGCCGGGGCAGCTCCGCTTTTCAATCTATTCTATTAAGCTACAACTGAATATTATCCCGTAGAATGGGCCCTGAAATAAATCAAACTAAAAAGCGCCACTTTATGGACAGGACTGGTGTGGACCCCATTTTTCCCGCGCCACGATCTAGATATAATCTTGTTCTTTTATTCCGCGTTTGGTTGTCCTAATGATCATTACCGGTGTACATGACGGATTAGGAGGAGCCGATGACAGGTGGATTTGTTGGGGCTCAGCCAGAGAAAACAGACGATGATCCGACAACGCACGGGACTAGATCTCGCCATGCATCGCGGGATCATTCCTTATGATGTTTATCGCACGCTAGGACAGCGTTATGAATTTTACCAATATTTGCGTGTAAAGAGAGATGAAAAAGAGAAATAATCGCTTCTCAGTGTCGGTTCAACAAAGGGGCATGGGTACCGGGTGGGGCTGGAAAAGTCGGCGGAGAGACCGTCTGATATCCCCGCCGAGCCGAACAGTCCGAGCCATTAACCTAGGCGGGCTCTTTAGCCGAAATTGAAATTTATCTGGCTGAAATTGAGCAGTTCTGCCGACAGGCTAGAATTAGCGCGCCTCAAAAGAGGGAGACCTTCGTCTGTAGAGGAAATTCACTAGGTCCATTATAGCGGCATAAGTACAATCCTAATTAAATTATGGCGGGCCCGATATCGTGCTTGTGATCGCGATAATTTTGGTTTTATGAGGGCCTACATTGTCAGTAGTTAGCATGCATATAGATTGCGTATTACGTCCAATGATGGTGCATTATTGTTTTATTAATACACTGATGACTGTTGGCTATATATACTCTTGATGTTCGGTGGCAGCCTTCACTGGAACTGAGGTTATCAGATAGAAGAGAGAAGGAGAGAGTGCGAGCATTTCGGGGGAAGTCAGCTAAGGTTATTTCCGTTTTCCGGTGGGGTCAACGACAACTGCACTTTGCGTGGACCTAGTACCTGCACACGGGCCTTCGGATTCGATACTTCGCCGAATCCATTTGAAAAATTAGGTGAGATACTCAATATTTTAATAAAAAGTTTTTTTTAGAGGGATAACTTGCCTTATACTTTATATAGGCTACTTTCGCGATCTTTGCTTGTGCACCGCTTCGCCAATTGTCAAATGAGGGCGCCAATTCTTAATCTTGAAATCTGAACAAATTCGACACGTAACCTGTCGGATTCAATCTTAAAAGACAGACTGAATTGTTGACCTCTAAACAAAGTGAGCAAAACACCCTGCCGAGATATGAGCAGTTCCGCGTAGTGTTGCGTAGCCGTCTCAATAGATATGATTCGATTACGGGATAATTGGCGTCCGACTCATATTAATCACAATGCCGTGAGGCAGTCCCCCCGGCCAAGCCCTCAAAGGCCGCCCCGCCAATGATTTACTGCCTTCACCCAGCACATTTCACACTTCCTCATATACCTGCATGCATATGCGCCTGGCTTTATTTTGAACCGGCCAGAGTACTAATGGTCATAAAGGCCAGCGAGCTTCAACCGAGTGCTTCTCTCCCCACAGTCGGTGTACGATCGGAGTGGGGTGCGCTTGTGCCACCGAGGATCTCCACCTACAACATGCCGAGTACCACCGAGGAGATGCCGCCAGCCGACGGGGACAGGACGCACCCTGCCCCGAAGGCGGACGGCCGCAGCAGCCGGTTCACTCCGGAGTTCGAAGGCGGCGATAGGCCGGCTTCCGGCGCGAGCCCGGCGCGGGACCCGCCGACCTCGGGCCTGCACCCCGACCTACCGCGAACACCCTCGCCTGTCAACGGTGACCTGCCCGGGAAGGAAGGCCTGGAGGATAGAATGGCTGACTCTAAAGACCTCCTGGGCGATTCCTTGAGCGACAAGAACAGTCCCAAGAAACCAAGCTCCGGTAAGTGAAGCTCCTTCAACTTCTGAGTAATTAGAAGACTTCACTCAAGTTCTTTTTTCCGAGTGGTGTTGGGGTTTCCCCGCACCAATCTCGGGCCGGCCGCTACTTGAGGTAAATAGGGGGCTTTGTCCGCTGGCTTTGTGGGGAAATTAACCCCTTTATCAGTTCTTAGTGACATGCTTTTCCGTCAGAACAAGCCGGGACAACATGCATGTCGTCTGCCAGCCGCTCCGGGACAGCAACTTTTGACGAGCGGGAGCGTCACTCTGTATTTTTACGAAAGGCTTCTGTTTTGGTCTCTTCTTTTACTACCAAGTAACATCTACTACGCCTCTGTTCATTTATGCTGGTTTGGAGCAAGCTATAACATTGTGTAGATCTGGACCACGACAACTTTCACTGAAAATGAAACATGTTATTTTCGAGAACACTGGTCCGTAAAGTGAGAGAAATTTGTTGTTGTTATCATCACGTACATCATTATGTTACAGACTTTAGTTTGTAAAGCTGTACGCTTTTTTACGAGTCTCTTGTAACAACTAAACTCCGAATGTTTTCTCAGAACCAGAAACACACTTAAGTCCACTTCATGTAACAAAAGCTCTGGACAACACGTCTGTTTGCCTACAAATTACACACTAAACAGAAGCCATACCAAACGGCCATTAACTGTTTGCCGTGGAACGCGCATTAGGGCGCTAATTCTTCCACACACCACTGCAAGCAACTTGCCTCGAATTCGACTTCTGTTACCACCGCAAAACTGGCCTGCGATTTAGGCTTGTTTCCGGTCGTCTGTTTCTTCTTTTAGCTAAATTGAGGGTCATGTAGTCTGTCTGTGAGGCTAGCCTATACTTTTTCTGTCACCAATTGTAATTGTTGATTCAAAGTAGGCGTATTTCTGCTTTTGCTGTCTACATTTTTCGTACGGGGATGGTGTTCTGACATTTTTAACGAGGCTGAAATTAGGTTTTAGGTTTTTTATCATCTTGCTTTGTTTCGTGGCTGCAATAAAAAGAAAATGGCCAGGCCGTTTTCAATATCTTTTCCATTAAACTGAGGTGTAAGCGCGCCTATCGCAGGTTAGCGTGTGGGTGTGCTCATCATCTGTCCGTTAACATGCAATCCTCTCAAATCATGAAAAATTGTTGTCATAACTTGTCGGAGCAAACGGACGGGAACTGTCGGTTCGCATCAGGCCTCGTGCCAGTGGAGCCAGGCAAAGCAAATCCCCACAGAGTTCTCCGGCGCGCGAGTACTCCTTTTTAACTGCCCAATTGAAAGCAAAACTGCGGATTAGAGCGATACCGTTTGTTGTATTGTGTCGTCAACAAAGCGTCATAAGCATAACAAAACCACTTGCAGACACTGTAGTTTGGGCCTGTGTCGGAAGCCTGTATTTACCTTTGTAGATCATCATCACAATATAAGTATTGCCTATCACATTACATTGTTGTTGTAAGCGCTATGTACGTTACATGCATGACAGGGCTCTGCTATTGTTCCTTCGCCGTCTTTTTGATTGATATTAAAAGATTAAGCATGCAAATGGCCGACATGTCTTTCTTGGTGGCGGCACGCGATAGCCTGCTCCCCATTCACAGAGCAGTCGGCCCCACTCTTCTTCACACAGATGACGAATTAGACAACCGAGGAGGAAAAAAACACACGGGCCCTGTTCAGTGTCTTAAAACAATGGTCTGCGAGTAACGTAGGAAGGGAAGGCTCGTTAAGTTTGACAGGGTACAGACCGACAAGTTTATCACCAATGTCTAGCTGTACAATAAAATAAAAAAATGGTACCAAAAACACCAGAAACGAGAACACGACTGGAAAGACATAAGATGTACACAGTGCGAATCCATTTACCCAAAACAATTGGCGGCCAATATACACCCCTAGCGCATTACTCTAGATGATAGCTAATAAAATTGGGCATCAAGGTTCTAATAACGGCACCGGGGTGGTTTTGTCGGGGAGGTTAGTGAAAATATTGATCATAGATCAGTGAGGATAATAAGTTTTTATTCCTACTCTTTTGTTCTCCGGGTTTTTATCAGAAAATTCAGACGGAGACGCGGGAAACGTGAGGCGGTACAGGACGGCGTTCACCCGGGAACAGCTAGCGCGGCTCGAGAAGGAGTTCTATCGGGAGAACTATGTCTCCCGCCCGAGGAGATGCGAGCTGGCCGCGCAGCTCAACCTACCGGAGACAACCATCAAGGTAAGGCAACAACACTTGTGTACAGATAAACTAGCCTCTACCAGGCTCCAGAGGTGGCTGAAAAATACTAGTAGTAGAAATTGGCCAAATAGAGTGAATAGTATGCTAAGGGAGTCGGCTACGAAGAAAGGGTACCCCTAATAACAGACTATAACTCCTCTTGCATGTTTTTCTGTCTATTTGGCCAATTTCTCCTCTTTTCAGCCTCCTCTGGAGCCTGATAGAGGCTAAAACAACGATACAACAACACGTGGGAGGGGCACATGGTGGGAGTGAACCAAGCCGCAAATTTGTAACCGAGAGGAAGCCGTGACACGAGAATCGAAAACATCTTTATTCTGATTTTCTTCGAGACTTGAAGATATATGGCTGGATGTGACCGACTAGGCGCGTGGGTTTAACTCCGGAAATCATCGTTGAAGAGTTGGAAATTACATCAGAGTTAGGTTGAGATTTTGGTTGCTGAGAATCTCGACTTCTTTTGGGAACCCAAACAAATTCTTACCCTTGAATATTGTTGGTTATCACAGTCGATATAGTCCTTCCCTATGGAAGCTATTGGGGTTAACTAAATGTTGTCAGAAATGAAGTCGTTCTAAATACCCATCGTCTGAATCACACGAACCGTAAACGTTTAACGGCAACGCAAATAACCGTGTCTCCTATGACTGGTTTCTGAGAAAGGGTGCTTTCTTGTTTAACATTCAGAAAGGGCCCCAAATAATATTGAAAGTTTATTGCAAATTCCTGCCCGTAGGCTAACTGCAAGTACATTTTACATGTAACACGGAGTGGACGTACAGACAATGATAACAAAATAGCATATGACTTCTCTAGTCTTTAGCTACTGACACTAAGTTCTAACGTATTGGGTTCGGCTTCTTTAATAATAAACGTAATCTTCGAACTACCTTAGCCACCTACGTGCTGTTGTAGTCATTAAATATATATTTCACCATGGTTGTATATTATGTCATAATGATAATTTTGTAAGGAAAAGATGTACTAGTAGTCTACACCCTTTAGCTACCAGACCATTTTAGTAGTCTCTACCAGACAAACTACGCCAGCTATAGGGAGAATATTTTCCAGGGAAGTTTGGCCACCAGAGGGTTTCATTTGCAAGCGGGCGAAATTGACCCCCACCGTGGACTGACTCTAGACTACTGGCTAATTCTTCCCTTTTTTGACGAATTCTACTATCCATGCGCCAATAAGAAGGCCTGGTGGAGGCTAAGCATTAAGAACGTAGAGTCATCTCTTGTCTGACCAAGGAGGTTAAATATACAGGGGAGGTAGAGTCCATTATCACTGGGGGGAGGGCTAATGAGCGGAGGGCCACCGGACGGCTCCTTCGCCACAGGCCCCCCATAAACGTCGGCTGTCCTCCTCTGTTGACTCAACTAAACGATCTTCTAACACAAGCCATGTGACCAGGCTCCACACAACATTTCCTCTGGGATTCCCGCCAAAGAAAATGGCGGAGGGGGGTGGGTGGCGCCTCTGTGATAAGAACCCCCGCCGAGAATCTTCCTCAGAACCACGGCGGAATCGCTTCTTAATAAGACATCTTTGATCACAGAAGTCACCAGTCTTGTGGAGTTCCTTGTACCGCCATGACCGTCCGCTAGAAATAGAAGCCGCGCAGTCTCTCTGTTTGAGGTTAGCGGCGGTATGCACTTTGTGTCTGACCATAATGGTGGATTTCCGGTTCCTAATTGCACCCATGCTGAAAACAGCTTACTCACAAAAAGTGACGTTCGACACAACACAGCCACCTGTCTGTCCCGCACGAGGTAAACGTTACCGAACACGCGGCTATGTTCAGTGTTCTGTTCTCTGGTCTTTGAAATGTATTGTACAACTGGACTGGAGGGTTAAAAACTGTCGCAAAAAAATTGCGACGCTCGGCTAGTACTAGGACTTATGTCTTCGCGTGAAAATTAGAGTTGCTACAAGCCTAACCCTTTCAATGAATAAAAATCTGTCGGACAGGAAATGTAGATAAGAAAAATGCTGACAAAACAGGAAGACCTACTGATGACTCTTGTTACCTTCCAATGTTGAGGACACCCTCGGAATTTCTAGCCTCTTGTGATGGCTGGCGGTTTTCTATGGGTTTTATTCTTTATTCTTTATCAAAAATTGCAACAAGACAATACATAGTGGAGCGCCAGGCAGCCAAGCTGATTTTGCGGACTACTTAACATTACAATTATATTGAAATACAACAGTAAAACACTAGAGACAATTCTATGGGGTTTTGTACCGATCAAGCTTGGCCATATTAGAAAAAAGTCATAGAAAACTGCTAACCACACAGAAGGTCTACGCAGGAGACTGCTGAATTTTTTTCCTCAGTAGTCTCGCACTGGCAGAATATATATGTACATTTATGCCCTGTCAGACTACAGACACAAACGGATGAAATAACATCTGCTAGTCTGGAGTTCTAGATTAGGACCGTTCCTACATTTATTGGGTGAAAATTTCATTGGCTGCTAATTGCAACCATTTCTTAGAATCTTTAGTACACACAAAGATTTTTAGCTTTGGTACAAACCAAGGAAGTTTAAAAGCAAGTTGATTGTTCAAACATATTTTTCAGCGGGGCTAAATGTCACAAAACATGAGGTAGAACTGTATTGTTGTGAAGTCTCATAGTAATTCGCTTTTACTAGTCTCACTTAGTCCTTACCAGACTAACTACGCCAGCTATAGGGAGAATATTTGCCAGAGAAGTTTGGCCACCGGAGGGTTTCATTCGCAGGCTTTTTGTTGCCGAATTGTACGATCCATCCCTGTAGGAAGGCCTGGTGGAGGCTAACTCTCACTTCTGGTTTCTTGTTATGTGATGTGTTCAAAGAACCAGACACAGAAAGTATGAAAGCGCCTTCACTCAGACAACCACGCAGGTTGGAATTTATACCACCTTGAGACTACAAAAAGGTTTACACCTGTATTTTCTTCCCTTCGGTTTGGTAACTTCAAAATTCAGTAAAGCTACCAGAAAGTTAACTTCATTCACAAGTTGTCTGCAGTTGCTTGACGTACATCCAAGTCCAACACTTCTTAAGTCTTAACTTTCAAGTCCAGCTCAAGGCGGGGGTTTAAAGTGGTCTGACGGTAAAAGTTCTGTCCTGTCGTTATTAAACATGCCTGATTTCTCGCCAGACTACATCTTGTAAGAGAGTTAGTTGGCATATTACGAGGGTCCTGGCTGCTATCGGTAGCTTAGCGGCCCAAGCCCGCAGGGTCTCGACGCCTCTGCTTTTTACCCAGCGTTTCAAGCAAGCTTGATTAAGTGAACCTTCTCTTCCCATTGCCAAACTTAGCATTAAGCGCCGCTCCATCTCCTTCATCTATCATTCCTCTCATCATTTACATCATTCCTTCTCTTAAAAATTACACTAATGGAGCCCATATCGCCACATTATCACCCTATCTCTGGCGGGGCTTTACTTTCGGCGTGGCGGAGGCATCTTTCCCCTCATTTTTCTCTCCACTTAGGAGCGGTTTGATGTATGGGGTCATTTGCACTGGCTCCGCGATTCCCCGTCGGAACGGCTGCCCAAAGCGGCAACTTCTGCCGTAATCTCCACTCCAAAGGCCTCTGGTGCAACTCCGCTCCGGCCCCGGCGAGAGAGGAATTCATTAAGGGCTACTCTGTCAGAATTAGTAGCCGGTTTCTTTCAGGATCCGCCGCTTCCTCAGCCCCCTACAAGTTCAAGTGGAAATCCATCCATCTATCCTCCAACTTGTCGGACGGAAGTGCTCGCATGATGCGGTCATAACGAGCCAACCCGCCATCTGGCCCGCTAAAAATGAGGCGTTATGATCTCACGTAATGTAGCACATTTTTCCTCACAAATTGGTTCACATATGACTGCAGTAATAAGTCCTGCTATCAATACTTTTCTCTCTGCAGTCGCATGCATCTTACACTACGTGGCTCCCATCTTGCAGGCAATTTTTCAAATAAATCTGTTTATCTCTCCGCATTGGAAGGGGATTCATCTTGGGGTAGCGTTGCGTTGCGGCGTCAGGTACCGTAGAAATGGACGAAACCGTGGACAAATATCTAGACATAAGGCTCTCGTTTCAAAATGAAACGGTTCCTTGTCGTGATCATATGAATGTGACAAGACGACACTGAACAGATCAAGAAAAATAGATGTCGAGAGCTTAGTTTTAAGAAGGAATTCCCTTGGCTGTATTGAATTTGGACAAAGCCCTAGAGGACGCTTGTGTTGCATTTTCGTTCCAGCTCTCCCCTACCCCGTTCACCGTCTTTGCACGCACGGCACCTAGCCTGTACCTAGTGAGTCCCCGCTTAATCTCAAGCCCCTTTACCCTCACATTTATACAACAAACTTCCGCCTTTTTCAAAGATCAAGTCCACACAGAACCCATCGCTTGACTCCCTGACCCCACTCCCTTTACGTTTGGCTACTCTTCCACCTTTTCCCACCCCCTCTCTCTTTTCCAGATTGGCATCGCTCTTTCTGATGATATTTTCAATTACTCCGCACACCCGCCCCATTTGTTTCAATGTTATATTAGCCGCCACTAAGATTCTATCATCGCTGGAACCCACCTATCGCCCAACAGGACTACTTACTTGTCTGCCTCGCGCTTTTTTCGGGATAAAATCGCTTGTATCTCGGCGCTCGTATCTATGATTGTAGAATGCCCCGACGCCATCTTTGCAAAGCGTCATTTTTCTTCCGACGAGAGCTCCTAAAAGCGGGGGGACCCACTGATACGACATTGCGATATCCCGTACGATCTATAGCCTCTGACCTTAGACAATTTTTCACTAAGACAGTGAAAGAATTTTTCTGGACGTTTCTCTGCATTTTTATTCTTTATTTTGCGCTTGCCTTTTGGGATGAGAATCGTTAAAAAAATCACATCTCAATGTTCATAATAACATAGCACGATCTCTTGCGAATTTTTGTAAAGATAGAAAAACTGGTGTCATATTTCTATTGCCTGTCCATACCTGGCGCATTGTTATGTTATGTATATATCTATTGTCGGAATTGGTGCTACGCATTCATAAGGACAAGACCTTAGAAAGCACGGTGTTCGTTTAGGTTTACGAGGAAATGTATCTGGTCATAAAGGAAATCTAATTTCCAAATTGGGTATATTGTTTGTATATCGTCTTGTTTAACGAGCCACGTGTAAAGTAGAAAACAGATGTCATTCTTTTGACAAGTATGTGTAGCGTATACGCATTATCTTTTGAAATGCGCGTATAGTGCTGGAAGGTATTTGGGTGATATTGAGCGTTGTAAAATTGGAAACCATTGTAAAATCAGGAAACAAAAAAGCACCAGTGTAGCTAAGCATGCGGGGGGAATTGTCCGCATGTATCCGATGTTTACATGTCACTCTAACGTGGCAGGTGTTAATGCTATGTTGCGTGCAGATACACCTAGGCGCGCGTGTTTCTTTTACTATCGCCGTTTCATGTTATTCATACACATATTTGAAATTCTGGGATGTGGCTCGCCGTTGTAAGGGGATAGATAAGGTCATGTAGCGGCGGACGTGTACGATGTTATGGATTACCATTGCAAATGTGCCCTCGGATATTTTCTGGTCAGCTCGGAGTCGTAAAGAGCCCGTTGGGTCGGAACTCGTTTGCGAATGAAACTGTGTGGCGCGTACTTCGTTTGTGGACCAACGGTGGTGTGTGGGCTATCTTTCCACCTGTTATAGTCGCCTCTATACGTGTTATAGCGATTCTTTCAAGGATACTCGCACGAGGGATAGTTCTCCCCGACTAATATTAGCTTATCATATTTATAATCTAGCAACAATATCTTTGATTCGGCCTTTGATTCTCAGGGTGGAACGAATATTCTACTTTTCTCCTAGGATTTTGTGAGTATTCTGTCAGTATACATGTAGTGTTACTTACACATGTATCCGTACATTTATTGACTATGTTGAGGTATGTCTTTGGCCTAGGTATTGACTATTGATGAAGAATGTTATATTAGATGATCGTAACAGAATGTCTGTATCTGTCTGACCAATGGCGTTCTTGTTTGCTTGCAGGTGTGGTTCCAGAACCGGCGGATGAAAGACAAGCGGCAGAGACTGGCCCTCACCTGGCCTCATCCCGCGGATCCCAACTTCTGTGCTTACATGATGGGACACGCAGGCGCACTGGGATACCCCTACCCCGGCACCATGCTGCCGCACTACTACCCCAACATGTCGGCCTTCGCCCCTGGGGCGACCCCTTACCCCTCCCCCCTCAGAGCGCCGGACGCGTTCCGATCCCTCACACATCCGTACTTCAGGGTACCCAGCACCGCCCGGGACTTATTGTACGGTACCCCACCCAGACCCCCCGCGCTGTACGGGACCCCTTCCTCCTCTTGTAACTGCCAGTACGGATGTTACGGCACGCAGTGCACGCCGGGAGCGGGGAGGACGCCGGATTTCCTGACGCCGTGTCCGACAAGAGTCAGCAGCACCAGCGATTCTCCCATCTTCTCCCCCTTCTCTCACTTCTCCAAGCCAGAACCCGCCACAGCCACCACAGAGGTCGCCCCTACGCTCACCAGATAACTTCGGGACTCGAACAAACGGTAATTTTCCCGCTTGGGGCGAACTTGTCATCTCGAATGTAATTTTACCGACTTCAAAGAACGGGAAACAGTGCACTGGGACAACTGCTTAATGGTAATTACCACCTACCACACCACATGAAATTTGCACTGCCATAATCTCTCCAAAATTACTGTTCACACAAACGACTTTTCCTATGTTATAGTCTTATTATTAGGCATTTATGGAAGTCATAGGAAGAAATAGAGTAGTCGGTAGGGGCTGTTAAAACGCACTTAGAGGCTGTCATTGACAATACTGTCTATTGTACAATCACGCGAAGACTTTTCTACTAACTTGGAACAAAATTTATCGACCAGAGTTCTATATGTATGGAGAGAAGGCATGGATTGTTCGTTGTGATACAGACGTATAATGTGTAGTATATATATAGAGAGAGATACGCAAGGATATTTGAAACGACTTGTACATATTTGTATACTCTTGCACTGGACGAAAGAGATATTAGTGTTATCTGTTATGACTGTATTTTCTTTTGCACGAGGTCTAAAATGTATTTTTTAGTATCTTTTACTTATTGTTATATATATCGTGTATTTGACCACTTATTGGTTGATATGGTCAAAGATAGAGTATCATTGTACAAGAATTCAGCTGTGTAAATGTATATATTAGTACATTTTCGGAGGGCCTAATGCCGTCGATTCATCAGTGGACATTTTGTACGCGCCATTCGCCGCGTAATTGTATGACACGGGTGACTAGACCCGCCAAACTGCGGAAACTGGAACATGTCATTGAATCATCACAACTGATCGTGTTTGAAAAGTGGAAAGCTCTACGCCCATGGCGGCGTCTGGTCCTATCCACGCCACATTGTTCCTTCTCGTATCCAAAACGGAGTCGAACACAAACGTTAACGTTGATGCCAACACATGAAACCTTTACTCGAATTCCACACAACCATTTCTTCAGCGATCGTCGGCTGCCTTGTTGTGTTTTCGCCACAATTGTATGATTGGTGGGATGATTGTACCACTTATGTAGATATGCCAATAAAAAGTTAACTAGGGAAGCTGCTGGTAGCCAGTTTCTTTGTGAACTCGTTACTACTCTACTCTACAATGACTATGTTTCTATCCATTTATTTATTTATTTATCTATGCTAAGGAAATACCTGTTTTCCACTTGGATTTCACTTCATGATATAAATATTTGTGAAGACTTGACGTCTTGTTGGTTGTCATTGAGCCACGCTTTTCTTGTCGAGTGCTCACATTGTAATGTAGGCTAATGACGTATTTAGTGAGTAGGGGGTCGCTGGATCAAAGCGCCGTGCCGACAGCACCAACAGACGAGCCATTGATGACCAGGATGGCGTCTTCATTCTCTGCATTAGTAGCTAATAAATACTGAAAGGACGTAGCTCCGAGCAAAAATGCGAGGAGGGCGCCCTCGAGAAAGGGTTCCATACGGCGAGGAAGGGCATAATCAAAGGCTTGGATGGTCGCAATTACGACTAGATGCCACCAGTGGCTAATTAACATTTACTAGGACTCACGGGGAGAGAACACGGTTCAGACAGACGCACCGTATGGCAGACTACTTCTCTTCTGACCGACATTTTTTTCTCTCATTTAAATGAAGACAGTTAGTGGTTGTGAAATGGCCATACGGTGATCATAACTCATCCAAATATCTTTACGTTAAACGTTTGTCTCTATCAAACTCATTGGGCTAAAAAAAGAAGCAAAAATTTGCCAAATATATATAATAGTTGACGCCAGAGGAATTGCGAACATGCAGCTCTATGCTATGGCCATCTAATTTCGCTGTTAATTCTGGCCAGTTTTTTGGCCACCAAATGTGTCTGGTAAAGGCCACTTTTCTCTCTCTTTATAATCCTCAACTGGGGCGAAGCATAATGCTTTTTCAAGTAGCTAGTAGTGCAATGCGGTTTCGCTAAGATTTGCGTTTTAGCCAAACACATACGCACTCTTCTCGATAAGTGTGTTGGGCTCTTTTGCTAAAGCTGCTATACCTCTACTCAATTCTATAAATAACTCGAGAAAATACATAGGCTTTCCATTTACTAGTATCATCAATCTTCTCGGACAGTTTTCAAAGATACTTGGGGTGAAAGTAAGTTGTCAATTGGCACACAGAATTTGACATTTTGAATGAAAAGCTAGCCTATGATACCGCTAGCCCGTATAGTAATGCTTCGGTCTCATTTCCAATCCGGGGCCCGGCCGGGCAGCCTGTGGGAACGAAAAATATGATATTATAGACATCAAAAGACACAAACTGTAAAAAAAATTACTCCTAAACATATATTGTGTATTTTCTTGATTTATTTTCGATATCGCAAACAGCCCGGTCGGGCCCCGGATTGGAAATGGGACCGAAACATAAGACAGTGCACAGTACCACCCACCGATATGTAGTCTATCCGTGTCAGACTAACGTGTATTCTGTAGACAGCGCAGAAAGTCATTACCCAATTAGACGTATTCCATGGGAACTGCCCCCCGTTCTGTTCGTAATGGGTTTGATGGGTAATACGGCCCGGGCAAATGTCGGGATGATGCCCGTCGTCCCCAGGGTACCGTGGGCTGATGATGGTGTTAATCACCCTGGGATCGAGTGAGATCCCCACTCACGTAGGTTTTAGCGCCTGTGTTCCTTCATTATAGCAAGGAGATTATAGCAACAACTGAGTCATACGGAGTCATACCTCAAGCATCATTCATACAGCAAAATGATATGGTTTTGTAAGGGCTCCCTTGGAAATAAGTTGCTCAGTTAACTGAAGAGAACACCCTAAAGACTTGTAACTAAATATATAAATCATATTCCATTATTAAAATCATATCATTATGCAAATCATGTTCTAATTAGCATATTTAATGAGGAAGTTATATAAATCCGCTGCATTCCATGATAGGATTCTCAAATATGTGACAATCTTGAGTGGATGTGTTAAGTAACTGAAACTATTACTAAAGAAATCAGAAGACAATTTCAGGGTCGAAAACTATTCAACATTTTAAGATACCGAGTACCAAGATGCGTCACAAACTGCATGTATTTTCACTATTTTCAATGAATTAAAAACCTTTATTGTACTCTTCTGCTCTTACAAGCTAGGTACAGGTCATGTTGATAAAGCAGACGTACAATTACAATGGTATAAAAATATGATATCTTACTACTTTTGCAATGATATAACAATGGATTAAAGACCTTTATTGTGCGCTTATATTATCTTACAAGCTAAGTACTGGTCATGTTGATAAAGGAGACGTATAGTTACAATGATAGTCTATAAGAATATGATATCTTGCTACATTTTCAATGGCTTATGTATACTAGTATGTACATTGTACTACAGGTTCAACTTCTTCTCACTTCTTAAGGCTGTAAATGTTCGGACAGGTGGAGCCTATACTAAGTATTACATGGTTATCTATTTTCATAAGGGATATTACTATTTCTGTGCTATTTAGATAGACTGTAAGGCCAGGAGAAGCCTTGGGTAAGACTAAAGCGCATCGCAAGCAAAGACAGGAGTTATCGAAGAAGCCTCGGTATGTCGTAAGCTAACAATGATAAGTATTCAATCGTTTCTGCGTCAATTACGCGACATGTTTGCCAACTCTTGTGTGAATATTGCCTCTTAACCCTTTCACATTCACACGGTAAATCACACCTTAAAATCGTTTGAAAATCTTATGTAGGGAAAAAGAGTAATAATTTCAAAACAATCAAAATTCCTTGGCACCAGATAATTATTATTAGTCTATGACCAGACCTGTAATTTTCGTCCCAAGCTGTGATTTGGGGTCGCGTTTCGGTGTGGTCCTCTGACACGATGTCCACTACTGTAATATGTACGTGATTGCGCTATCAGAAAAACATTTAGGTTGATGATCCAGTCATCATTTCACTGAGGCTAGTTATCGGTTCTCAGCAGACGCTTAATTGGTAGAATTGTACGTGGAGGCAAAAACACTAGCTGACTGGTAACCGGAAAGTCCCTGACCCACTAGATAATGTTACCTTCTCCTTCTATATGTAATGAGCGCGTTTGCATGGCCTGGTTCTTTATGGGAAGGGTAGTCAATTGTGACGGTTTTCTCATCCAGTCTTTCTCTGTGTCTGTCCAATTTGTGAATAAGCGTTCTTTAGAAGATTTCGGAGTTTGTTACATTCATTTTGATTAGTGAGCTTGTCCTAATTCTCATGACAGGGTGGGTCAATCGCGATTCGTGTTACAAAAGGATTCAAATTACTTATGAACGCCATCCTCGCGAGAGGTCACGAGAAGTTAGCCGGTCTCCAAGCAGACCCGACGGTTGCAAAGACCGTATCCAACTGGCAGAAGGAGTTTCTATTTTTACCTGACAACTTCTCTGGCTGACTGGAGCTTCTCTGGCTAGTTTGTACGATTTTGGCACCGTGGAGATCTGCTTGGAGATTAACGAGAAGTAGCAGCAAGTTGTTTTCCTAACAAAGTGAAACAGATGTACGAGTCTGACTGGTGCTCGCCTGATTTTACTTCAACACGAAACTGTCTACTTTTGATTTTGATAGCAATGAATACTCGAGAAAAAAACAGTTTGCTTCAATTTCCCAATCCACGAGGGTTATAGCTTATATATTGTTTGTTTGTTTATTTGTTTGCTTGTTTGTTGCGTATTTTTGCGTTTTTCCTGAGTATCCGGTGTACAAAACTCACCAAGATAAGAACGGTCTGTTATACCCAAAACCTCCCAAGAAAGGAAGCTCTGCAGTTTTGTTAGGGGAATCACTCAGCTAAGCATGTATCTACACGTATGCACATAGATGACACATGTAGTATATGATGTACTAATAATGCTAAACGGAAAATAAATTGCGACTCATGTAAACTAAACCCATGTCCCATGAGTCTTAATACAATGTCACTGAGTACTTCATAATATCGTACTAAAACATATCTAACGATGCTTGTTACCACGGTGCAATCTTATGATTTGTCATAATCAAACTTATCATCGATTATATCATACCATGCGTCTATGGAATTATGGCTTATTATGACAAAATTAAGCTTGTTTCTCTCTACACAATAATAGTAAATCAGACCATAACGTTGTCTTTAACGTATAACATGCACATCATTAGTAGGAAAGATGTAGCATCTCGTTTAGCGGTAATAAGTTGTAATACTGAATCAGATGTACTCGTTTGCTACGATCAACTCATGAAGCAAGATTAGTCATTCGCCAATGAGAGCATTCAACACTGTGTCAGAGAGTGTTTACTGGTATTTACTTAGTACTTAGTCATTCGCCTAATTCCAGCTCATTTCTATCAATTGAGCTGTAAATAGTTGGGTACATTTTTTAGGGCCAGGGGAATGGAAATCGTTGGAAGGGTGCCTAACTAATATAGCCTGGGTACCATCCTCCTACTCTCCAAGCAGAGTTAGCGGAGATGGCGGACGAAAAGCGGGGCAGAGGATAAAAAGGTCACGATCTTCTCCTCTAACCTCTGCTTGGAGAGTACCATCCTCCGTTGTAACCACTGGCTCAATGATCTTTTCGCTTGCTCACCACGGAGTGAGAGCAAAAATATTGAATGGATGGATGGATGGATGGATGGATGGATGGATGGATGGATGGACGGATGGACGGATGGATGGATGGATGGATAGACAGAGTGGAAATGCAAACTACAGTACATGGTGATGAAATAACAGAAATGTTAGATCCTGATTGGTCCGAATGTTTGACAATGTTATGAATCTAGCTAAAATATTTTTGTCTGCACCCCCCCCCCCCCCATGTGGTCTCGCCGTCTGCCCCCCCCCCTCCCATGTACTGATGTAGTCTCGCCGCCTGCACCCCCCCCCCCCCCCCCCCCCCCAATGTAGTCTCGCTGCCGCCCGCCCCACTTTACTGCCAGAATCAGGTGTTCACGCCGGACATCATTACCGCCATTAGCTCAGCAAGGGGCAATAAAAAATTCCTTTCGTGCTGCCGACAACCTCCACAAAATTTCCATTTTATGGCTTGATGGAAGGGGTACGCCTGGGGTTGAAAATTTCATCTTTTTTTTCATTCTGCCACCCCGAGATAGCCTCTACCAGGCCCCCCCGATGGCTGGGAAAATAGAGTGGTATGCTAAGGGAGTCGGCTACGGAGAGAGGGTCCAATCTGCCATCCTTGGAGCCTGCAAGCGAAACCCTGGCAAATATTCTCCCTCTAGCCGGCGTAGTTAGTCTGGTAGACACCAACCCGGAGAGGCGAAAGTCTCCCCGACTCTGACACAACCCCCGGTTTTCCTTCCACGGCTGTTCGTTAACATGACAGGAGGTGACCGCTCATTACGTCGTCTCGTAACGGCCTGTCGTTTGGCAGCTGACGGCATTAGTGGAAGTGGCACTTGCTACAGTATATGCCCTCTCCTCTGATAATCTTGTTGTAATAGCTAACGCGGAAATGCCTCACTAAGGTGCTTCCCGGGGTAATGGGACCCGGCAACAGCGCGCATGAAACGGTCGTTAAGAGTCACGCGGGATTGGCGGCTAAGTCCCAATTTATAAGTTTTAATTACCCAACGTGCGGCGTAATTGCGCGCCTGTATTTCAGGGAATTCGTTTTATCTCTGATCATGATCTGCTATGATTTTCATGGGCCATAAGAAAAGTCAATGGCTGCTCTGTTGAATGGATGGACAAGAGAGTCGAATATACACACCCACATGCACATTATTTCCTCGGATGGACCAGTTTTAGACTTAGATGGGTTTTGTACATGGAGAAACGTCAAGGGATAACCTACCTTGAAATAGTTTTCGAGTTATTTTAAGCCAAGATGGCAATGTTTTCAACTTTATCTTCAGTGAAATCGGTTATTCACACAACGTTAAGAATAGACGGATATAGTAATGTGTTTTAAAGGAAGTACGTTTCAGTTGAAGCTGGCAACGGACCAGAGAACAGGCAAGACGGACCTCTTCTTCGTTCCGTCTTCAATAAAGAAGGACGACCAGTTCCAGGGTTTGTAGGAGCTACCGGATATCGATACTAAGTAGGAGAGTTTCATGTCACATTACGTGGGTTCAAGAAAAAAGACAACAGTCAGCCATTGATATTATTCGAGGAATACGCAAGTATGTTTTCTGTTAACTTGTTATGCATAAGGGCCAAAGAAAAGGAGAAGAGTCGCCACATTTTCGACCGGTCTTTTGGTCTTCTTCAGGATAGCTGAGGGCACAATTGCTCAGAACAGGTGACCAACCGGAAGTGACGTCAGCCAGGGGTCAGAGGTGACTGTAAGTCGGTATCGGGCCCGGTCCCGGCCCCGCGTGTTGTAATTAAGTTAGATTCATTATTTTTTTAGCTTTTATGCTAATATTTGTAGTGTGGTTAATCCAACAACACAACTGCAAGATTGTCCCATTACAATTGTTGTTCCAAGGGCTCAAATAACCAAGGGTCAAATCTTAGCCTACCGCAGAAGTTCGCCTTAACTATTGTTCTAATAACGGCCAAAATCCAAATAAGCTCTAGTAGCTTGAATAGACTTTGATAATTCCCTCTGGGAACTCCGACTGCACAGACTCTGCTCCAAGCTTGATCTCATCAGACAAGATTCATTGTTAGAAAATCTGCACCAAGAAAGGGTTTGAATTAAGAGTGTGTCTGACCCTTTCATCAGGCCGTGTCGGGATGTGCTGGGTATGAATACTAACAAGTTTCTGTGAAGGAGACGCCTCTCTTTGATAGCGAGACTGATTGGTACTATTCCTGATTGCTATTAAACGAAATCTGCATTTTTCTAGTCTCTATCAGAGTAACTACGCCGGCTATAGGGAAAATATTTGCCAGGGTTTCATTTGCAGGCTCCGCGGGCTAAAAGTGATCTTCACCGTGGACCTAATTATTCCCTTTTCTGCCGAATTCTACGATCCATACGCCCGTAGGAGGGCCTGGTGGAGGCTAACATTTCCCCACTGCGATTGTACTTTTTAACCAAATTCACCAACAAAAGATACAAGACACAGATACCCCTGAGTGATTTGAGGACGAAGATAGGGGATAAGATATTTCTAGGAGTACCAGCCTTCACCCCTACTTTTAATGAGTGCGTTGTACCCTTGCCGTTTCGATTTTTGTTCCCGTTTATAGTCTTTATGGACATAGACTGGATGATATGTCGGCGCTGGGACGATGCCTTCCCGACAAATTCCACTATAAACCTCCCCCCTCCCTCCCGAAGGACACCCACTGAAGACTACATTACTTATTTTACTGGGTGTAATTATGACAAATTGGGGCCAGGGACAGCCATCCCCAAGTTCAAATGTAACGGCCATCACTTCTCATTAGCCGCGTGGGATACTGAGCTGGGTAAATCCCTGACTCCAGCATTGACAAAGTCGTCGACAAATTTCAAATAATTCGGTCGATATTCTTAAGTGAGACAGGATGAGACGCTACGCGCCGACTTGCTTTCCTGGCAATTATCTTGCTTCCGTTGCAGTCCTTCTTCCCACAGCGTTTTTTTTCAATTTTTTTTTGGGGGGGGGGGGGCGCCGCGTATCTACTTGGGAACCCATATGCCCCTGTGTCCACACAGCGATCACGGGCTCACAGCGGTAACAGGATCCCAAGCAGATACGGGGGCTCAAGCAGATACGCCCCCCCCCAAAAAAAAAAAATCGCCAAAAAATCGCTAGTGGGAAGGACTGCAACGGAGGCTAGCAATTATAACAGGAGTCTTGGCACCGCGGAAGGTTACTGTAAAGGCGGAAATGATCGCGGCGGTTTAATGTTCGCGGTTTTCGCGGGTAATGCTAGGGTCACATTTCCTAACCGGGGCCCGGCCGGGCTGTTTGCGGAAACGACAATTCAAAGTGTACGTCCATAAATTTGCACAAGCTATGCTCTTAGATAATTTTAGGTACGTTTTGTGTTTTTGTTGTCTTTTATATCATACTTTTCGTTCCCAAAGACTGCCCGGCCGGGCCCCGGATTGGAAATGTGACCCTAGCATAACTCCTCTCACTGGACCCCCGGCACGCTGGCGGTGTCGCTGCGTCCGATCGAATTGACAAAGCACTCAACGAATTTCGTCGACAAAAAACGAATCCTTTTAAGCTTTGTGTGTTTTGTTGTCTTTTTTGTCATACTTGTACGTTTTGAATGATATTCCCATTATAAAGTCAAGGGTAACACAAATCCAGTTTAGGACGCAGCGACGCCGCCAGCGTGCCGCGGGTCCAGTGAGAGGGGGGCTTTAACGTGAACTTAGAACCACCGCGAAAAGACATTCCATTGTCAAGTGAAGTCAAGTCAAAGTTTGTTGCACAACGATTGTAACAGGTACAATGCAAGGCAAAATATTACTGGCTACTTATATCAATCTAGTACAAACTACAGTGTGATTGTAGCGCTACTATTGTTTCAAACGCGAACTCAAAACCACCGTGAACACTCCATTTTCTCCCTACCGCGAAATTAGATCCCCGCGAACATTTATGCATCTGCGTCAAATTCGAAAGTTCAGAAGGACAAGGTCTACTAGCATCTGCTTTGAGGGACTGAAGAAAGACTAGTCACAAAGAAATATCTAGAAATCATCCAAAGTATGTGTGCCCTTTGAAACTAACAACGATGTCAAAGTAGAGATGGTAAAGGGGCAGAATCGCCACGAGATCCTGATTGGAGTCTGTAAATCCAAGGAAGATCTAAATATATATAGATGATACTTGTAGTCAGAACTTTTCAACTGCAATTCATGTCGCCACAGATCAATGCATTAACTTGATATCTAGGATTTATAAATGGGAGACCACCCTAACACATCTCTAGTCTCCCAATCGGAGTCTCAGACGACCGTGACAGACTCCGATCGGGATCTCTACCGCGTACAGGTAGATTCTACCAGACCGTAATCTCTACTTTTCTAACTTTTGTTCTTACAGAAACATGACAGAATCTCTTTCAACCCCCCTCTTGTTGCCAAGGAATACACCCTAGAGGTTCACACTGATAGACGTCTGCTTCTGTCTCCTATTAACCCTTATTTTCAGGTCTGCTGAAGCTTTTTTTACAAGGATATGACTGCCTAGTCTGGTGAAGACAGCCACGTTTTAAACCACCGCAGCCAAGCATAAAAGTCTCCTGTAGACACATTTCATGACTCGTTTCTTACCTAATATGGCGCCAATCCTGGATCTCCAGATACCACGTCTCCCGTTTCTGTTCTGTGAAACATCTAAACATAAAAACGACTGAGGAATTCATTTAAAAAACTCCCGGCTTTAAATTATGTATATAATCAGCCTCTGTTCCTCTGAATAAAGACATCACCATGGCTTTCCTTAAAGGTATATACTTAATACTTGTCAGTACTTTCGGTCATCACCTCCGGGAAGGAGGTTCAGCTCCAAGAGAGGTATTGTTTTTGGTTGTGTTTTTGTGTTCGCACCTATAACTCAAGTCCTTTTGATGGATTTGTGCAAAGACATTATAATGTCCTTGATTTGTGTGAGTTTTGGTGTGTGGGTAGTCATAGCCTGGACACGAGACACCCAAACTCTAAAATATATATCGATAATTTAGAGTTGGGGGGGGGGGGGGGTCTGGCATCCAGGCTAGGGTAGTCATTGGGGTTCCGAAGAGACATGGGCAATTTTGGGCCCCCTAGGAGCATTTTCAGGTACTGCACCATTACTGGCCGACACTAGCCTCCTTCGCAGACTTCCTAGAACGGCTGCATATGTCTTGGGGAGGGGGGGGGGGGGGCACACACAAGGGAGTTACTAGTATGTTATCGATAGATAGGACGGCGGTCACCCCTCGGCTACACAACTCCCTCGGCTACATAACTCCCTTGTGACCCCCCCCCCCCCCAAGACATATGCCGCCGTTCTAGGAAGTCTGTGAAGGAGGCTAGGCCGACACCCCATTCCTGAAAAGACTGTGGTATGGTCCATGCACAGTTGTAGCCTGGCATCCAGACCTATTATAGCTCCCGAGTCTCTCTCATTTGCGGAGAGAGACTCGGGAGCTATAATAGGTCTGGATTCCAGGCTAGCACAGTTGGTCAGTCGACCAGACGAATGACAACTTATGGGGGGAGGGGGGGGGGTGCTGAAAGAAGAAGAAGAAGTGAATGGGAAGATCACTGATGGCTAAGGGTAGCCTCTACCAGGCTCCAGACGTGGCTGTAAAGAGTAAAATCGGTCAAATAGAGGAGTTGACTAGTCGATATTTACAGTTTATCACGTCGGTGTGTATCTATCGGCTGGCTTACTCCTCTATTTGACCGATTTCTACACTTTCCAGCCACGTCTGGAGCCTGGTAGAGGCTAGGCTACGGGCGCAACATCGGTGGCATGTCAGGAGACTCGAACCCATAGCCTCTGGGTTCTGGGCCAAACACCCTAACCGTTACGTCAACACGACTCCACTTCGGAGTTCATGTACCTTCACCCTTCACCTACATATCAGATGTTAGTGTAAATGCTCGTGTCATTGACCTGGTAATTATACCTGGTTCCACTAAACCGTTCATGTGTGACAGTCTTCCAACGATGTTTACTCTTAAAATACGATTTTTTGTTGCTACGTCGTCTTGAAATGTTAACATGTACGAAATATACACAGACCGTTCCGTAAACGGTATTCGTTTTATCAAGGAGGTTTAACCTCCTTGGTTTTATCTAACTCCTTCAGAAAATTGTACAACCCGAAAGATCCACCCCCCTGCGCAAATTAAATTGTCCCTGTAATGTGAGTTATAGCTGTCCTAATTGAAGCAAAAGATACCACCACAATGACATGTAATTATCTTTCTTGTCTTATTTATCGTTTGCCTAATGTACGGGTTAATGACCGCAGCTTCCGAAACGGCCTCTCGCACAGGCGAGTCTTTGTTCCCCCTCCCCTGGAGCGAGACACCTCTCACCTAATAAAAGCACATAAAACACGAACAAAAGTCGTTAAAAACACTACCAAAGGACGCCCTGGCGTCAGGAAAATTAACATACCTTTGCCACCTTTTGCGTTTGAAGTTTTACGGTGCCGAGTCTCGAAGATACATCCCCAAAAGTAAGCCAAAAACTTGAAAACACACTTGTAATTCTTCACAAGTGACGCTTGTCATACTAGTTCCTTCCGTTTAAGTGCTGCGTTTATCATGTTAGAAGCTTGAAGAGCCCTGAAGAGTTGTAGCGTTGAGGTATTCAATAATGGTAGTGTCATTAGGAACGACCTCATCATGGGATGATAATATGCCATGTTGTAAACAACTCGTCAAATTCTGACCTAGATACAAGCTAGCCGGACTTTAATCTGATAAAGTTGGCGCCGATCATAACTTAAACCCGTCGTGTTGGTTGGTTATTGTTCTGTGTAAAAAGCCCTTGTCATACTTGTGCGTATATACAAGTCGGCATGAGTTGCGTATTAACATGTTTTGGTTTAAGTTAAATTTGCAGCTGAAGAAGTAATTTATTTGGTTCGATAACCAGACTGCACAACGGTGGGTCAAAGTAGAAAACAACTTCTTGCCCGCAAAAAATGTTAATGCGCAACTCATACGCACTTGAATATACGCACAAGTGTGACAGGCCCTAAACCATTTGTTAACGTTAGTTCTAGAAACAGTGATCGCTCCGCACTGTGTTACGTTATTCCCCATAACACCTCTACACAACATATAATTTGAATCATCAGTCAATTTTCCACAGTTTTTTTCCTCAAGGGGGTAGTTTAGAAAAGTCGTCATAAAAACTCGTGAAGAAAACGGGCCTTCAAATTATCTACAATTGCGCTTTCGGCACGGCTCATTGTGTTCGGTAATCGATTGTTGGAAAGGAGTGAGGAGACATCAAGAGGCGCGTATGTTTGGGGTCACTGCGTTTTCAGGAAGCCCTTTCCTAGTCTCCAAGCAGACCTACGGGTTGGCAAAGACCGTATCCAACAGGCTACGTATCCAACAGGCTATAAAAACTCCTTCTGCCTATTGGATACGGTCTTTGCCAACCCGTAGGTCTGCTTGGAGACTAGCCCTTTCCAGCTTTCTTCTCTTCAACAAGATGTTAGGAATTATCGATACTGTATGATCAATAGTATGGCGTATCATTAGTATGACGTATCATCAAACTAGAGTTCCACTACTTCATACCTTCGCCGAAAGATGTTAACCTTTTCGATTGACGTATTATAAATGTTTCTCATTGATTTTGCAGTGAGGGAATTTTAACCTGCCCCCCTCCCCATTTTGGCAAACAGCGCACAGCGGTTAATTCCCAACATTTTGTGTGTCTGTATGTGTACACGACAGTAACTCAAGAATACTTGGATGGATTGTCTTGATATTTAGTATGTAGTCTTCTTAGACCTCGAAATGATTCAATTTGGGGCCCCCCTAGTGACTTCCTATGGTACTGCAGCGGAACTTCCGGGTTTGTTATCTCGTTTTGTTAATACATTTATGTCATTTCTTACATGTATTACGTTTGTAGTGACGAAACGACGAGGCGGGGAACTGCACTGCTAGAGGGCGCTTCACCCTCGACAAATTGGTTGCGAGTACACTTTGTTGAGGATGATACATTACTGAATTCAAAATATGAAGATAGATGCAGAAGATAACGGCTGCGTTGACAGAAAAGTACCTTTATGTGTGGTGCTTATTTCCTGAATAGCTAGCTAGACTACATATCCAGACTTTACTCAAGTATATTTACAGAGAATGTCGCTTGGTTTGGAAATTTATTGTACTCTCCGAGCAGAGATATGGCTCCGACTGACATTTTAATTTGCCGTGATTTTAGGCACTTTCGTGGGGATTTCTAGTTTGTCCCGTTCTTTATGTCGGCAAGTCAAATAAAGAAAGTTCAGATCTTTGCTAACGTTCATTACTTGCAGTAACCCGTCTCGAATTTCAGTTTTAAACCCGAACTGTCGTAACTGCCGTTGGCGCTTCGACGTAGGCTCTACCAGCCTCCGCGGGTCGCTGCGAAAATAGTAGAAATTGGCCAAAATAGAGTCAATTGTATGAAGGGAGTCGGCTACGGAGAGAGGGTCAAATATGCAACCCTGCGAATGTAACCCTCCATGGCCAAAGTCCCCCCGCAAATGTTCTCCCTATAGCCGGCGCGGTTAGTCTGGTAGAGACTCGCTTCGACGCGGTCGCAAAACCATCGGCGTTCATCGTATTATTTGTAACTTCAATAAACCGCCGTAAGCAATTGCAAGGGTGTAATCTATGGCCGCTGACTTTTCTCCTCCCATCCCTCCCCCATACATTCCCCAAGTATATTGCTTTAAATGGCTCAATGTATTGGAAAGGAGCTTACAGGTTTTAAATAACCCTTCACGAAGGCGTTTTCAGTACTTTTCAATTGGTCTTTATAAGTTGCGTTCCTCGCCTAATCGCGCACTCGCATATGGTGTCATCCGTTAAGCCGTCAGCGCTATGATCACTCCACTCAGCAGCTTCCAATACACGGACAAATTAGCTCGCCAAAACTTCCACTAAAAATGGCGGGCCCCCCGAAAACCGATGATGGCAAACGATAAATTCCCCCTCCTACTCATCAGCGCTTGGATACCTTCATTTCCCGCCTCTTTATGATGATAGATGTGGCTAAATATCCTTCGCTGTCCATAAATTCGCCGGCAATTGAGCGGGAGGGTTGAGGAAATATGCGTCCGCGGATAATTCATAGCCGTATCTGTCAGGCGACGCGATGAGCCGTGCGGAAATATTGGACGGCTAATTGCGCGATTTTTCTCCGGTTATTTTTTAGTCAGCAGTTGGCCCTACCCCCGTGACGACAGGGCTGTCACTTGTGTCATAGCGGGGCGAAACAATCATTGGGAAACAAGGCACAACGGATTGCGCTAATTAGGCTGGTTACAGTGTTTTATTGTAACGTCCTCGCATGAATGATATTTTCATACATAACTTTCGAACGAGCCTAAAGCGGATAGTATCCAGGCTATTGCCTAGATATTTTTCTCAGTCTTGTTTTGAATCAGTAGACACTAAAACCAAGATTATCTTTTGCTCGAATTTCTAGTTCGGTGCAATTACCATTTTGCATAAACAGCAAGGAACCAACTGTAAAAACAGTATCGTCGTGGTGATTATTGAAATAAAAAAAAGAATGAAAAACTTTCACGACAAGTTTGCATGTCAAGTTTCTGTGTTATTGTAAGGTAAGGTAATACGACATAAGACACAAAGATTTCCTCTCCACCATTTCTTACCGCGATATTGCCTATCCAGGGTGGTTTAAACTGCACCTGACGGACTCTGGTCACCCATGCTAACAGGGCGCCCGGATCATTCCCGACCATGTCGTGTGTCATTTGTCTTTGTTTAAGTAATCATTCTGACGTCGTAACGGCTCCGCTTATTACAGGAAACAGTGCTGTAGAACAGGGTCAAGACACTTAAATTCGCCGGGAAACAGTTTATTACGTTAAATTGCAGTGCAGTGCGATTTGGAGAGATGACAGATCAGTCCGTTAATAATATAATACGGCTTGTTGATGGTTGGGCAAATTGGTTTGAATGATATCGTCATTATTCGAATGTTGCAGTCTATGAGGACGATTATGGTCCCCGTTTAAAATACAACACTCGTCAAAGTTTGGGGTCGATATATTCAAGACACTTTTCATGCTTTGTGTAAACCGTTCAAGCGTGATAAACGCACTCTCTCCTGCTACGTATACAGATGCATCAATCGAGTAATAAAGGCAAAGTATAGCTAGTTTTGAAATGAAAGACGTGTACGGACCAAAGTAGTCCAAAGCTATGGTAAGTGGACCTACTGGGAATAGCAGTTCTGTTACACTGACCATAAGAGGACATGAGGAACATATGAAAGAAATCATCGTTAGCGTAGACTGTTCAAATCTTTAGAAAACGACATTAGCCTGATACATGGACGCATTTCCCGTTACGTGTGTACCTGATAGATGGAAAATAGCTCATGATGCAGGTTGATCATAGGATAAAGGAGACATTTGTGACGAGAAAGCGCTTTTATAGGCAGTGAATTTGGGAAAAGGATTGGCACTTAGTGAGAAATGTTGACAGAGTAACAACCGAGAAAAAAACAACCACATGTCACAGCAGTTTATCGTGTAGAAGATATAAAACTAGGAAGCCAGATTAGTGCTATATTTCACAAGCAATGGAGCGTTAATGGCCTCACATCATAGCTCTAACAGGCTAGAAAGAACATGGCATCAAATATTCTATATACGCTGCCGTTCTTAGTGCTAAGAAATACGCCCCCCTCTCTCCTACAAGATAGAGTTGTTGTGTAGACGCACAGGTGAACCTAGAGAGAACAGACCCAAAAGCTGCTCATATGTGGGTAATCTTGGTTCTAACAGGGCTGGGCGCCAGTGTTAGAATCCTGACCTCTCCATAACCGCACGTTGTACCCGTAAAGTTTTTTTACTTCGGTTTTTGACAGACAAGGACGACGTGGCACTGCACTCAAGTTTTTTATAACTTATATTAACAGTGCCACGTACGGATACCAATATACCCATTTTTATTTTTATACACCTGGGCGAAGTGAGGAAAGTCGTGTAAAGTGCCTTTCCCAAGGGCACAACATCGGTGGCGTCAGGGGGATTCGAACTCGGGACCTCTTGGTTCTGAGTCGAACACTCTGCCGTTACGCCACACGACCCGTAAAGTTGCACACACAAACCACCAGGGTCCCGGTAAAGTTTGAGCCCGACTTACTCCAAACTTCCCCCCGCATCTCCCGACGACGGATCGCGGGTCGATATGGAGTCAGCAGCCCGGAAGCCGGTTTATTTATTACATTGTTCCAACCTCATCGATCTCACTTCCCCACGTTATGATCAGAGGTATGATCAAAAATTATTGCCAGGCTTAGTGCCCGGGCGCGCCACATAGAGAGCAGCCGTTCATCCGGGGATTTGGAAATTGACATGACAGATGCCCGGATGATGCCCAGATGTCAATATGGCGGCGCTGGAAAGTGGCCGGGGCCTATTATGACATGTATGATGATAGCAGAGCGCAACATTAAGCTTTCTCAACTGTCAGGACTAACTTTGAAAAATGGCCTGGGTAATGGAACGTAATGGCGAGAACAATGCCAAAGTTTTCATTTTGTTTGTACGTCTAGATTGAAACTCCTGGGGAAGGAATTATACTGGATGATGTATGTTCATTGGAGCGAGAGTTACATCATTAAAGATTTATTCAACCGAGAGGGGAAAATAAGGCATCATGGACCTAATTGGTCGATTTAGTACAATTTTCTCATGAAATTGGCCAGTTTGAGTCTCCGAAATTCGACGATAATTGGTTATATATTGCCGGGGTGTAGTTTCCCATATTGCTCAGCACATTACAATGAAGACGCATAGTTACGCACTCTTGTTTGCCCGCAACACATTGCTCTTGTCCAGTCGACCAACCGCTAATAACATCCTTTTTTCTGCGCCGCAACATTAAGAGCCAAGTTTTTACTGTGCCACGATTAAGACAGATTTATCCGGAGGAAGAAATAAAGTACCGGTGATGGTGCGGACAGTGCAATATCCTCCGCAAGAATGATGATGGTGGTCCTCATTCCATTCAGCGACACTTTATTGCTGTCTGCCTTATCACAGTTCGGGGCCAGGTAATGGCGTAACGGATTCTGCGCGGCGTTTTCGTCTTCTTCCTTTTCGTAAAATAAAGAAGAAGGAGAATTTGGAAAGCGAGATGAAATGTTGTCTGGCAAGTCTGTCGATAGCGGTATAGAGAAGAGGATGACCGGCGTGTGTAGAGAATGATTCTGTTATCGCTGTCGATGTCGTGTTGAAGTTTTCCTGTTTTAGCTGACCGTTTTGTTCAGCCGTTTTGCTTGAAACTTCGTAAAGGTTATCGAATAGTTTTGTTTATCTCGCCGCCAAGTTTACGCTTCAAACCAAAGGATTTTGTGCTCATAGCACTGTCTATATTTATTCATAGACTACACACTGAGAAGCCTAATACTGCACTTACCTGTATACTAATTTTGTTGCCACAAGATAGCACTGACTATTTGTATCTATGAACTAAAAACCTAGAGGCCTGATAGTCAACTGTATACTAAATTTGTTGCTATAGACAACTTTGACAACCCCACTCCCGTATAAAGAAAAGAACCCGAGTGTACCACAGGACACGTTCACAACACTTTCTTCCGGGCGTCTCTTCTAACCACATTAACATTTTCGTGATACAAAGTCTTTGTTTGTCCTCCCCTATTTTGAAACGGATTTGGAATATCCCTCGCTGGTTAGGCTACAGTGGAGCCCGACCTTTGACCTGTGTTATTGGAGTACACGGGTACTAACAGGTGCAATGTGCCATATCGAGTTTACACCGGTACCGACGGCCCTGTCCTTGGTGCTAGAATGGCGCTCAAAGCACAAATACACCGCCATAGAGACGGGCCGCTTCTATAATACTGTTCCCTAGTAGCCTAAAACTGACTGTTACATTTGTATACCATTTGATAACATATTTTAGAATCATTGACTAATTTGTTAGGAAATAATTATTGATTATACATCTGGTATTTTCGTTACAAAGTCGCTCTCTGTTTGTATTGCATACCCAGGAAACCGCCTCATGGTGTAACACAACAAGCTACATATCCGGACTGATTTAGTTGATCCACTCACACCATCGATAAGCGTGGTGGCTTATTTTACGTGCTCAATGTGTGGCTCTCTTTAAACATAGGACCTCCATTTAACTTCCTATCCGAGATACGTCCCTAACCCAAGCTAGGTACTCATTTTCATCTGAGTGAAGTGAGGGAATTCTTGTTAAGTGCCTTTCCCAGAGGCACTACATCAGAAGACCCAGGATTCGAACCCAGGACCTCTGGGTTCTGGTTCACCCCCCTGCCATTACGCTACCGTGACGCCACACTCTCTTGCATGCGTTGTGAATGTTCTCCCAGTTTAGAACACTGAAAACATACCAACAGCTACTCTCCAAGCAGAGGAGGGGTTCCGGCTGGTTTTTGACGTGTTTTAGGCGTTTTTGTCGGGCTTTCTACTTTGCCATTTTTTTGTGGGGTTTGTAGAGCCAAAAAAATGATCAAAGTAGAAAGCCCGACAAAAACGCCTAAAAACACGTCAAAAAACAGCCGGAACCCCCCTCTGCTTGGAGAGTAACTAACAGCCGCCGGATTCTGACACGGCCCCGTCCTTGGTGCCGAACGACTCTCGCGTTCGCACTCCATACATACAATAATTTGCAGTGGTGAAAGTGTACATTTATAATGATAAATATTACGAAAACAGCTTACCATTTCAACCTGCCTTACGGCAGTTCTGGATAACCTTATATTCCTTCCATTCCTCTAACGTTGGGGCGACTAAAGCTGTTCTGTCTCAATAAACGCACTATCGGGATTACTTATTTTGCAGGAAATTTCTACTCCTATCATCACCTTTGCTATATGGTTTGGAAAGAAAACAAATGCAAGGAACATTTTTCCAGTTTGACTTTTATTCATTACCTTGTATATACTATAACCAGAACTTTGAAGAACAACATTGCTATACATGTAGAAACCATCTGAAAAGGACCATCGGTATACAGTCATATATCTATATACATCTTCGACAGGAAATATGATATTGCTTAATGTTCACAAGTCATCCATATTTTTAATCAGCCTACCATTGTTACGTCATACATCGGAAAAGATCTGTCCCCTTCTTTCTTAATCTTTCTTTCTTTTCTTTTTCTTGCCTTTTAGGTTTTAGTTTTCTTAGAATCCTTTCTCGACGTTTATTCTGTTTTTAGAAACAACATTCAAAACGACAAACAACGTTAAAAAAAGAATGCATACAATTTCAACTGACTTGTAATTTTTTTTCCTTTTTGTGATGCCTGCTTTTTTCCGTTATTTTGTTGTGCATTATATCATCATGCATAAGCGCCGCAATGACGCTTTTGCCTGATCTCCAAGCAGATCTCCACGGTGCCAAAATCGTACAAGCCTGCCAGAGAAGCTCCAGTCAGCCAGAGAAGTTGTCAGGCACCGTCGGTTGCAGTAAAAACTCCTTCTGCCAGTTGGATACGGTCTTTACAACCGTTGGGTCTGCTTGGAGACTAGCTTTTGCCAGTTTACTCTAGAGTATTCCTTTGTGACATCTGCGCGCTGAATATACCATTGGAGATCTTCCTTCACTTCAGCATTTGTCGAGACAAAAAACATTGTCGAGAGCGGGTAGTACGGTGCCTTTGTGTGAGATCGTTGTACATAAGCCCCTATCACACACTGCCGACCACGGCCTTCTGACCATGGTTGGGAGTTAATCGTGAGCAAGGTCATCTGTGGTCGGAAGTTTGTCGGCGAGAGTGCCTAAACTTAAAAAGGCGTCTGGTAAAAAAAAAGGCGTATGTACCAGACGCCTGCGCAAATTTTGAAAAATCCGAGTCAGGAAAGTCATATTCTGCTTGGATGCTATCAGAGGAGCGAACTGGAGTTGGATTAGAATAAAATAGATCCAAGACTACTCCTAACCGACCGTCAACCGTAGTTGGAGAGTGGTCGGGAGTAAAGTCGTGGGAAGGTCCTGGTTGTATGACAGGGGCAGCTATACGTACAACTTTTCCTTGAAATACAACAAAGTCTATGAGGAGTCCAGCTATAGACCACAACGTTTTGTGACGCACATGGATTCAGAACGTCTAAACCGGGTGTTCACCTCGACATGTCCTTCTGTTCCGCTTGCTTGGCTTTCTGGAACAGTGAGAACCCCTCCGCCGCAGTGAAACCGTCCAGTTTGGGAAACTCCGCTCTCATGGTAGGCAGTGAAGACGTCAGGAGAGGGTGATCGCGGAAGAGTCCATACGTGTCTGTGAAGGGGAGGGCAGGGTCCGGGTAGAGAGGGGCGTGTCTGCTTGCGTGGAACAACATCTCGGCAGGCGTGGGGAAACGGAAGTACGGACTGCCCAGCATGGTTTCTAACGGGCTGCGGAACGGGGAAGGGTACGGGGTCGGCTTCGGGGGGAGTCTGAAGCCGGGGTGGGGGGCGAGACCAGGCTGTTTCCCCCCGAACCACAGGTGAGACATGGTAGGGTCCGCCAGGTGAGGCCAGGACGCCATCCGCTGTCTCTTCTCTTTCATCCGCCGGTTCTGGAACCACACCTGGGAGGATGGAGGGATGGAGAGCATGAGTCAGCAGAAGTCGTTTTGTTACCATTTATCACAATCAATGATACTATAGCGTGCAGAAATAATGAAAAACGTATGGAGGTTGTCCAAACTTAACGGGTTTATAATTACATTTGCATATCAAAATATTACTGGAAGTATTCATTTTGTGAACCAATTGCAAAACGCCTGTTTCTCTTAGAAGATGTAGCGTTCTTACAAAGTCAGGTAAACTGAATAATTCAACATTTTTGGTTTTCTCTTCTTTCCTATCTTTTCTATGTCTCTTTTCTTCCCTTCCACTTTCTCACTTTACTTTCTTCCTACTTGGACAAAACATTTCGTCCTTATCTCTCTGTTCTTGAAAATATTCTTAATTAAGACCTGTTCATAGTCACCTTGATAGTCGTCTCCGGCAGATTGAGAGCGGCCGCCAGCTCGCATCTCCTCGGGCGTGAGAGGTAGTTGTCCCGATGGAACTCCTTCTCCAGGCGCGCTGTCTGCTCCCTACTGAAGGCCGTGCGGTAACGCCGGACGGGAGGGGGCAGCGGACGGGGACCCTGGTCTGTAAAAAAGAGCAAACAAAGAAAAGTATCACTATCGTGTAGAAGAAACCTTACAATTTCAAACAACGTTCATCAACGTTGAAAAATTTAAGTGTATAACAAACAATGCATCACTATTGTGTAAAATAAACCTTACAACTTCAAACGACATTCAGAGACACGCCAAGAACAATTACTCAAACAACTGGATAAAATTTTGAAACAGGTCGGGGGTCGATTTTGTTTCACACTTTGAAAGAGAATGACTCAAGAAAGCTTATGGAAGATGAAAAAATTAAAAGTGCAAGTTCTGTAGTACCCGTCTTTTGATCAAATTAATGAGCACACGTATAAATGTTATACTTGTCTTCGCTTTGGACTCTACCTGCCAGTTCTTTCAGACCTCTCTAATGCCCAGCTAGCTATAGTGGCCGCATATAGGGAAACACGTTTCCTTGCTGTTTCAGTAGCAGGGTATATATTTACAGGGAGGAGTTGCCAGCCCTTCCACTTTATCGTGATCAAGGCACCTCCTCAAAAACGGGACCACCATTTACGTCTCTTCCGAAAGACGGGTGCAGCCCCAACCGAAGTGCCCTTCCCAGGATTGCACCGGGGTCTCCCAGTTAGCAAATAATTGGAGCCAGGAGCTCTGCTGTGATGGTGCCACCAGTTGAGCTATAGAAAGTTTACATGTATGTCTACGAAAACTTTCTCGCGGATGAACTTCCAGAAGAATAACGTCTATATCATAAGACTGATTCTTTCGCTGAGGAAGTTATTATATCCACTTATTATCTGGTTGAATAGCGAAATCAATTTTCGACTCTACACTTAAGTTTAATCACATGTCGCTCTGTTATGTTGTCCTCATGACAAAACACCGTTCTCTAATTGGTGTTGTCATGATCCGATACTTAGTTACATGATGGACACTACGTTTTGCCCGTCCAAGACTCCCTTGCTTGTCGTTGACATTTAGAAACCTTGGCCTCTTTATTTACAATAGATTTTAAGAGTCTCGATGCCACAGACAGATTTCCATATATCTTTAGATGCAACAACCCCCACGATGCAAAAATAGGTAAATATGTAAAAGACTGCTTTATCATTAGGAAAACATATGATACCCGAACTAATGATAAATCCCACTCGATTGTAACACTATATCAAAGACATATGGTAGCCCTTATTGTATTAGTAATTAGGATGTTAACTTTTATTCTATACGTTGTATTATGTTTCATATTTGTTGCCATACATTGTACCGTGTACCGTGATGTATCGGAAGTCGGATGCACATAATTTTTACCTTGCGCCCTCCAGATTTTACTGATCTGACGAAGGGGTCGGCCTAGGTGCCTCCTTTTTTAAAAAACTTATTCATCTTGTACGTGGTTGATTTTCAAAGTGTGTCTTGTGTATATACTTCTGCAAGAAAGATGATGTTGAACACACGTCGTGCAAAGAAAGTTCTGCAAATTCTCCCCGCTTTACGCCCCCCCCCCCTCCCCCATCCCCGGCAGCAGATAAAGCTCTGCAAAATATTCAACGTACTTCATCATGCCCTGACTCTGCATCTCTCTGCCTATATAGTAATAGGCCAATATATATATAAAGCTATGCAAAACAGAAACCGCGCCATCATGTGAAACGTATATTATGTATCGAGTAATGATGTTAGATTAGTACGCTAGTCTGAATATTTCACAGTTGCTTATATTCCATGTTATTTGCCATACATTGTACCTGTTGCAATTGTTGTGCAATAAACTTTTAAACTATGAACTGACTATTATTCACGGTCTAGTATGTCCCCATGGCGCAAGCGATAACGCAAGCTCGCTGCTTCGCCATCTGGATCAAATTCCGTGGATCCGAAGGGCCTGGGTTCGAACCTCAGTGGTCGACTCGAGCTCGGACGAGTTGTTGCATTCGTCATTTCGGATGGTGACGTAAAGCCGACGGCCCCGTGTATGAGGGAGCTTTGGGCGTAAGCCTCAAGCGTCAAACCTCTGCACGTAAAAGAACCCAACACACTTATCGAGAAGGGTAGGGGTGATCCGGTGTGCTTGGCCAAAAACGCGAGCCGTGGCGAAGCCGCATTGCCTACCACTAGCTACTTGAAAAAGCATCATGCTTCACCTCATTTGAGGATGACTGCTTTGCCTTTTCTTCTACACGGTCAGACCCCCCCCCCCCCCTCCCCCGGCAGCGGCGCGGCGGCTCCCGGTAATGACCGCGGCGGTCATCCCTCACTCGTCACGGGAAGAGCGGCTTGGCAGCGGCCATTAATTCTGGGGGATGTTGCCCTTTAAGTGAAGTGGAACTAGTCGATGATACCATCATTTCAGCTCTCATTAACGACACACAGACGTATAAGTCTGTCGCTGGAAAGGCCAGATCAGACTTGGGAAGTAGGGGCCGTCTCCAAGTACCGTTATCGTTACGATAAAAACATCTAAATGAACTTGGAGAACAAACTGATTTGTTTAAGTTGAGAGTCCCCTCAATAGATATGGACATGATCTTATTCACCGTCTCCAAGTACCGTTATCGTTACGATAACAACATCTAAATGAACTTGGAGAACAACTTGACTTGACTTGATTCAGATCCACAACTCGCTGTTTCTTTATTTGTTTAAGTTAAGAGGTCTCCTCATTAGATACATGATCTTATTCACCGTATCCAACTCCCGTTATCCTAACGATAACAACATCAAAATGAACTTGGAGAACAACTTGACTTGACTTGACTTTATTCAGATCCACAATTCGCTGTTGCCTGGTTTGTTTAAGTCGAGAGTCTCCTCATTAGATACATGATCTCAGTCGCCGTCTCCAAGTACCGTTATGCTAACGATAACAACATCGAAATGAACTTGGACAACAACTCACTGTTTCCTGATTTGTTTAAGTTGAGAGTCTCCTCAATAGATATGGACATGATCTCATTCACCGTCTCCAAGTACCGTTATGCTGACGATGACAACATCTAAATGAACTTGGAGAACAACTCTCTGTTTCCTGATTTGTTTAAGTTGAGAGGTCTCCTCATTAGATACATGATCTCATTCGTCGTCTCCAAGTACCGTTATCCTAACGATAACAACATCTAAATGAACTTGGGAAACAACTCGCTGTTTCCTACTTTGTTTTTTAAGTTGAGAGGTCTCCTCAATAGATGTGGACATGATCTCATTCAAAGGACATGACTTGGCCTAGAAGTTAACTGCAAGAAACTTCAGTAAAGTTGTTAAATGATTTAACGTAAAACAAATAGTAAAAGTTAAGAGAAACACAGCAAAGGTGCACGCAGAAATAAAGTTCATGTCATTTAGCACAACTGAAATATAGCTTATCCTCATAAATTATGCAAATGATGTCCTAATTTGCATGTAAACCCCATCGCATTGGGCTGTACCAAAGTTACTTACAGGTAAAAAGTCTTGAAAATTCGCTTATCCTGATTAAAAGTCTGCAACCGAAATGCCCATGCAGTTCCAAAGAAAGATCGAAATTACTGGAGAGCCTAAGATTCTGTGTCTTCTTTCCAAGACCTTTCTACGGATGCCACTCAAAATTCGTGACCATAGTTTGTCCAGAACACAAGATATCAAAACCGGAATTTCTGCTGCAGTACCAAATATGCCTGATCTAAAACATACCGCCAGGTTATATTCCTCTCCGGAATATAACCTTGTCATTGTACCAAACAAAAGTTTGCAATCAGCTAAAACGTACAATACGGTTCATCTACAAAACTGAAACTTCCAGACGCTATTCGTCACCACTTGCATCGAACAACTACTTGCATGTTGGATGACGAAGCCAATATAGTCTTGAAACATCTCTTCATGCGCCCAGGGCCCTGCCTCACATAGCCGACCGGGGCCTCCCGACCTTCTCCAGACCATGGTAGGGAGTTAAGTCCCTGTCACACATAGCCGACCGTGGCCTCCCAACCTTCTCCAGACCATGGTAGGGAGTTAAGTCCCTGTCACACATAGCCGACCGTGGCCTCCCGACCTTCTCCAGACCATGGTTGGGAGTTAAGCCCCTGTCACAAATAGCCGACCGTGGCCTCCCGACCTTCTCCAGACCATGGTTGGGAGTTAAGCCCCTGTCACAAATAGCCGACCGTGGCCTCCCGACCTTCTCCAGACCATGGTTGGGAGTTAAACTTGTGAGGAAGGCTATCTGTGGTTGGGAGTTGGTTGGCGAGGTTGCCTACTAGTCTTCTGAAGTCGCTTGCGCCAGACGACTTTGAATGTTTAAAAATAAAAGTAATCAAAGTCAGTATAGTAGTCATATTCTCTTGGATGCAATCAGAGGAGCGAACTGGAGCTAGAGTAGAAAGGATTCCAGGCCACTCCCAACGCAGCGCCGAATTTGGTTGGGGGGTGGTCGGCGGAAGTAAGTCGTGGGAATGTCCTGAATGTGTGACAGGGGCTTCACATGCGCGTTGAATTTTCACTAGCGACTTCGACGCAATTTCTTTTTAACCACAGGAAAGTAATTAAACATGATGTCAGGCTTATTAATGGCTTTCATTTCGAGAGATTAAGACAAGACACAGCGTCTTGACAATTTGATACTCAATACGAAACAACAAAGCCAAGTTCACAGATTGACCTTTCGTTTCATAAGCCTTCTCCTTCTTTAACATTTCCTGGTGTGAACTCCATGATTATTCCCATTAATCAAGAAGACAAGTGGCTTTCTTAGACGTCAGAAGTGCGGGATGGGATGCGTCTTTAAGAAAGTTTCAAGAAACCTGATAGAAGACGACTTTCCTCTTCATCTTCACCGAATATTTCACTGTCATTGAGTTTTCTTATTTCCAAAACGTTTGTGATAAACTGCAATGAGCTGTAAGAAAATAGAACTTTTCGTCGCGCGACTCGAATATAAACAAAAAAACACACAAAAAATGACATTATTGGCGAAAGGGTAATGCATTTTCCTGCAAGGCTTTACTCACTCTACTCACTCCCCTCGTGGAATATATATACACCACATTAACATTACTGAGTACTTTACTTATAGGTCTGTGTACGGCACAGGCGCATCTCATCATTTCACAACCGACGAGGCGACGTTAGCTCCTGACAGCCCACGATCGCGCAATCTAAATTTAATGTATTTTCCTGATGAGTTCATTCCGTTCAATCCACCCTGACATTTGTTTTCGTTGGGAAAACATATGTGTATGCAATAGGTGGGATGACTCGACGACAATTATAATCTCCATCAACGGGAGAGAGTCGGCGGTAAATATCCATCTATCCCCGCACAAACTAGTCTCCCGTACCGCTAACGAGGAATTTTGGGATGGGAAAAGGTCATTTGGAGTTGACTAATTGCCTTCGACGCTGGCAAGTCTTAAGTGGTGTCATCGATCATCCCCACGCGGGGCTACCGAAGCGGAGAACGCCAAGCCTCGGGCGGGGTCCCACTGGGGTCCCAAGGAGAAACTCATCAATCACGGGGCAAGCTCGTGCAGTGGTTAATCCCCAGGAAAAAGAGTGAGAAAAGGGGTGAGCACCTGATAATTGGGCCTCGTGCACGGGTGACGTGCTGATATACAGTGTTTGCACGGAAGATTTCCCCCTTTAGTGTCTAATGCCTAACAAGGAACGAAGACGGGAGGACATAAATCTTACAAGCGGAGAAGCGCCGGCTTGAATGCGGCGGCCGCTGTGGGAGGGGCGCACAACTGTACCCGCTATTCTCTATATTGTGTAAATGCAGAAATGTTCGCGGTGGTTTTATGTTCGCGGTTTTCGCGGTGAACTCGTCAGCGCGAACTTAAAACAACCGCGAAACCTTTTGTCCATCTATGACTGTAGCGCTACTATTGTTTCATACGTGAACTTAAAACCACCGCGAACACTCCATTTTCTCCCTACCGCGAAATAAAAACCACCGCGAACTTGAAAGCATTTACAGTATGATTCATAGCTGTTGCAATTCATTGTACCGTGTACGATTGTTGTGCAATAAATTTCTTCTTGATCTCTAAAGGAACTAGGCATCCGCTATACCTGATCCCAATGTAGAAACACTTCAAGCACAAAGTACATGTACAAGTTGTACAGATTTTCAGATCGATTTATTGGAGGTCTTATTTGTTTGAATTAAGATGAAACAACTATCATATCTGTTGGTTAATCTTGTTTTGTTATTGGTCGATAGGAATTGCAATTCCTCGCACAGAGAGACACTATTTATCCGTCCTTTCAAATATTTCTGTTCACTTCAAGAAAGCTGATGAATCTCTTCTCCACTGCTTAACTTCTTCATTCATTCCGTTTCCCTCTTCGTTCTATCGCAGTCTTTCATAGATACACAAATCTATCCAAAGTCTGTCTCATCATTTCTCATCTTTTCATCAAAAAGTCTTTTCACTATTTCATCCAACACATTCGTCAGGTCCCTTATCCACTCCATTTCAACGACCGACCGCATTTCAATTACAATTCTTTCCCTAGCTCTGTAACCAAAGCATTAAACGAACAGAACAGCGAAATCACATTTATCTATGAGAGGATACGACAACGCCAGACCAAAATTGCTCCCATAGTTGCTCCCCACGCCCCCTCACCCCACCCCCCGCTACGTCATAACCACCCGACGTCGTCAAGCCCAGTTACCGTCTGTTCTTCCGACAGAAGCCCCCATACGGGGTCTACCCTGGTGCGAGCTGGTGGACAGAAACCGCCATTTGTCACAATAATGATAACTATTATGAATTACGCCTAACGAAGTTGTATATTGATGCGCGGGGAAATGAAGTCAGCCCGTGTCACTCTCGCCAAGTTGGAGTCAATCAGATCGCGCTAATGGTTTACCTTCCCGGATGCACAGCAGCTTTATCATTGCCACAGTGGCTTTATAGGGAACGTTTGGAAGGAGCAAGTGCTAGCCAGCGGCCTCGACAACTAAAACCCGAGGATTAAGGAGAATGGATGTTCAACAGCAGACTCAAAGAAAACATGTTTTCTCGGATGTTAGAGAAGAGTTAAGTTGGCTACGAGACACACGAACACTACTAACCACCCAACTCCCCTCTCACATATTCCATATGTACATTTTCTCGTACATGTGTAAGAAATGTATTTGAAAGCTCTTGTCCGGGGGCTAATTGCAACATGAAACAATGTATATGAAATAATGTATATGAACCTGTATAATACAGACAGTGCAAGTTAACAAATACAAATTAACAATGTTGACAAGTGAAACAAGTGACTATTCTAAAACTGCTACGGAATATAATCTAAGCTTTTTGAGTTTGACTCAAAATCATAATCATACAAGTATCATTGACCAAACAATAAGCTGAGATTTGTATATTTATCGAGTTTTTCATTTAGTCAGTGTTCAATTTGGTGTATTGTGTGTGTTTTATGATAAAGTGCCACACTTTCTTAGAATGTACACTTGTAACTTGAGTATCAGTCTTTGTTTTGAGGCTATTTTCATGGAAGTCACTGTTCTGGGCTTCAATTGAGCCATTTACTGACGACGCAACAACACAGTTTGAAATTTGTTGTGTATTTCTTACAACAAACACGTATACAAACCAACACACTACAAATACCACAGGATTGCAAAACAAGTATGTACCTATCTAAAAATCGGTATCATAAGAAACCTTTGTGGGTAAATCTGTTTGTACTGCGGTGAATAAAAAGTCCGTTGGCGTTGACTGAATTTCAACTTCGTGGCGTAGTGAAAAAAAAAATGTCGAAACGCAATCAAGCAAAAGCGTTGATTGAAAAAAGAATAAAACAAAACAACAGCAAATAAATAAATAAAGCAACAGCAAAAGAAAGCGCCAGTTAACAAGAACTGACATGGATAATGTAGATGATCGGCAATCGGTCCCCTGGGAACGAGATTACACTACGAACGTCTGAACTCTGTCCCAGCCCCCTGTTGGGGGAGGGGGGCATCTAATCACCATTTTGGGACCACTAGTAACTTAGTAAGAGCAGACTGCGGGCTGAAGTGGCCACGTGTCGGTGATAATGACCCCGCGGTGCGATTCACACCTCCACTATGTACAACACCTGCTGACCGGGACGGACGGCCGCCATTTGCAATATGGCGTCTGGCGGGGTCAAGTAGAGGTCACGCGGGTCACCGGAACAGATGCCGGGGTTTAACCCGGCTTTACCGTTACTCAAAATTATCTTCACCTGCTCTGAAACGTCAACAGCGTTTTCCCGGAGCTGCGCCGTTGAGTGAAAATGGCAATGGATTTAGAAATCCACAAATTACAATATTGTGTTAGGCGCAAATATGGTTTTCGTCCACACAACCTAATACACACAACCCACACTCTCATGACCCTCTCCGATGTACATGTAACTGTGATCATTCGCGAAGTCTGTCAGTGTCAGTTGGTAGGAGTAGCAATATTTGAACCGAATGTGGCAAAGGAGATGACCAAACCAAGGAGACCAAACACTGAAACAGAAATCATCGCATCCTAGCTTAGCCTGGGTGCCATCCTATTTCTACCGGGACTCCTACACTCGCTACCCTGAAAAATATATATTTTTAATAGGGTAGCGAGTGAAGGAGCCCCGGTAGAAAAAGGATGGCACCCAGGCTAATCCTAGCTACCTTTTCGCGAAGGGACATATTGAGCGTCCCCCCCCCCCATGTGTGAAAAAAGGACACGGTGGAAGTGATGATGTTTATGACATGATAATGCCCCTTTCTTTGTGTGTTTATGGAGACAGAAGTCATTCTCATCTCCATTAGATGTCCATCTGCCACTTTCGGCACGCATAAAGACACAGAGGTACATCTGCGACAGGCCATGTCACATTGTTCTGAATTCCACGGGCTGTATTGTCACGGTGGCATCAATGTCCGGCCTCATCACCATAGAAATACACGCTGTTTGTACTCATCATAATCACCCATTCTGGCGACACGTGCAAAGTCATTAAGTGCCCAATGATGATTCACAGAAGGATTAACACAAAAATGGACTTGGGTTTCGCATCATTTGGTAAATAAGTCGACGCGGCTTCGTCGTTTAGTCAAGAAATGTTCAATACCGCGGTAGGTCAGCGATGGTGATGCGCAACAACGGACAGGGAATATTGACTGACATGAAATTCGCCCCTCTTGAATATAGAGTTCGTTTGAATCATTGTTGACCTTTCATGTGCGTACTGTCAGTCACGTGTTACCATGGTAACGTTTGGTCTTTTCGTTGGATCAATACATGACAGGCGTTTCGTTATTGAACGGTTTGATTTTCAACGTCAAAAATGTCTTTATTTCTTTATCTAACTTGACCATTAAAATGAATGGAGGGGAGACAAAACAGATGATATAAATCACATTTACCAGTTTTTTCCCCACAACATACAGCATGATCAATAGGATAAAAATGTACACATACCAATAGCAATAAAGAAATAGATTGTGCAATAACTGTATCATTCCTTTCGATGTAGTTTACGCTAGTTCTAGCATATGTATAGTTTCTCTTCTTGTTGTCAAATGTCCATGACAAGATACCGTTTTCGATCTGGATCTATTCATTATCTTCATATTGCATGATGATTATATTTTCAGTCCATTCCAAGTCACCAAGGGGGTTGCTATTGTCACCTTTAACAAATATTCTCAATTCTTTGTGTGGTATAATTGTTCATCTTTTTAGAGATTTGGCACTTTGGAAATGTTTGGAACATCATTTCAACTTTCCGAATATTCCCTCTAGCTAAACAAATGATTGTGCGTCCCCAAAATTGGCGATCATTGTTCAAGCGACAATATAACAGCTTCCACCAAACTCCGTGGGTATCTGAAAGGGTACAAACTGCCCACATTGGTTTGAATAATTTAATAATGAGTTAGTCGACCAGAGGGTTACAATTTGTGCACCGCTTTGGCTCAACGGTTTCCATTCTCCCATTGCATATAAAAATCGTTAAATCGACCAAAACATCGCATTTAAATCGGTCAACAAATTTCCAATTATAAATGATACACGTTGACACTATTATCATAAATGAAGACAAAATGATTTCTATGAAGATAATATCTCGATGTTTATGTTCGGTCCAGGGCCAAGAAGTTTTCCACCGCGCATCAACACGTACATCACACACGTCACACACTTCACAACTTGCGAAGATGAAGAACCCGCCGCGTCAAACTCCCCCGTAACGTCGGCACGCTCCCCGCCAACTTTCCCGTTCGTGTGGGACGTCAAAAGGGCTAATTTGCCCATGATGAATGTGATGATTAAAGTGCTGCAGGATGGATTCGTCACGGAGCGGACCCGATCACCGCTCGCGCCCGTTACAGCAGAAACTTTCCGCCGCCCAATTACCAGGATAATGAGGCGGTGGAGTGGGTGGGGGGCAGCCGACGGGCATGACGAGCGGGATGCGGAGATGATTTGTGAGGTTGCTTCGCGGGAATTACTGAGGGAATCGTTCAACTGACAAAGTCACAGGCACATTGATCAGAGCCGGTGTACGTATAACATCCACTCACAAAATTCCACAAGGGTACATAATTCCGCAACCCTGAAAGATGTCCAAAGAGATCTCCAACCCAACGTCCCCCAGTATAATGCACTCCTGTATATCTAGACTGTGCATACCTGGGGGTGTTGCACTCTCCAAGCAGAGGTCGGCCGAGGCTTGTTTTTGACGTCTTTTTATGCGTTTTTGTCGGGCTTTCTTATTCTAAAAAGAAATCTCGACAAAAACGCATAAAAAGACGCCAAAAACAAGCCTCGGCCGACCTCTGCTTGGAGAATAATTTTCTTATCATTGATTTAAAACTGAGACCCAAACATTTAGAAAAGCCACTTTAACAGTAATGCCTGTGAGCATAAGAATGAGAACATCCCAGCTGAACAGCGGCTAGCGCTTATTCTAAAAAGTTAACATCAACAGAAAAATAGGAATTATAAAAGATTTATAGACTACAAATCTTTCTTTTATTCCTCTTTTTCTGTTGAAATTGTTGAGAAAAAACGTGAGAGATGCTTCGTTTGGCGAGCATCACACCCTTTTGTGCAATACACAAAGTAGCCGATGGGGGCGCTGATCAGACCCCACCCTGCCTAAAGACCCCCGTACGCAGAAATTTAAAGGAGCGCTAGCTAGTTGACGTGGTACAATCTATCTGCTACGATGATTCCCCTTTTTATTACGAGCTCTATTTTCTTTGGGTGACTGCGGTGACAGAGTTTGATTGCAGCGCTTTGCACAACTTTACGAGGTGTCGGCACGCAGAGCTCTCCCCGAATACGGCCGGCTTTCCGACAACGTTGACATTTTGCGGTTAAAGTTTGTGGTGGTGTTTTAATGTCAGCATCAACAGGAATAACGCATCAGCGCGACACCGTGACATTTTGAGGATTTGCGTAAGACGCACGAAGGTTAAGTGTTACATGAGAGAAACATAAATACTGTAATCATTAAAAGGGCGATTGAAATTTGAAGCCGACAATAAATGTGAAGACATAACACGACTGCCGTGGAACTGTTGCTTTACTTGATAGCTTATGCGCATATCATGTTTTAGATAGGGCATTGAAAAAAGAGCTACTGCTATTTACATAACATGAGCACACTTTAAAACATACCTTCTATAACGAATGTTATAATTTGGCGAAATCACCGTATACATCATACTTCATAACCGATAATTGCTTATTATATCAGATTGTAGCAGTGCAACATCACAACATTGTTAATGTCTTTCGTTTCAAGTTTTTTAGAAACGAAAAATTGATAATCGGTATGTCTACTACCACAACTCCTGATGAAATTTTCTTAGAAAGGCACCGCTAGTATTCGGTGATTCTGAATGCGCGACTATGTTTACGACAGATTGTCTGAACTAGCGGTCAGTGAAAAGGGCGCGAACTTTGTCAGTCACAGTCCGGCTCATTTTCGGTTATTCTTCAAACGGAGAGGAGTTAGCAAGGCCATCGATCACGACCTCGTTATTAGGTAGACCGAGACATAGACGGATTCGTTACGGGGCGAGGTGACGATTGCCCCGCCAGGACCAGACATGCGACCCGTTGATTGAGTCTGGTCGCTAGGGTGCTGTTTAGCACACGTCGTGACCCGGACAGAATATTTAATACGCTCGAACAAGTTTTACGGCCATTTTCTTTCGTAATGTTCTCGCAGTAGCACATCGATCTTTTCATACTGCCTAATTCTATACACCTTCTAGAGATGGTGACTAAAGTCACATTTATCTGACTTATCTAGTTAGTAATGTCAAACTCAGATTAAAACTTACTGTAGGAAAGCGTTTCAAGCTGAATCAAAAGCATACACGCAATATGTACAAGGGATCATATATGAGACCATATATACTGCAGCGGATCTGAGTGTCTTTATGGACATAAGAGTAACGTTTCTCGCCGTATTTGAGAATTCCTTCCTTTAAAAGAGTGTAGAAATATGTAATATGAGATAGACGTCTTGCTATCTTTAACCATTACATTGCTAACGTCTTCTACAGCCAATATAAATATGAGAGTGTGTATGAGCCATAGTAGGGAGGGAGTTATATTTGATGCATCATAACGTGTCATATACTACGACAAAGACAACAAGTATCGAAGAAGACTCAATGCGTAACAAAAGGAAGTATTTTAGACCTTTGGTTAAACTGAAGATGCTAAACAACAAGAACTATGGATTTTATATTTTGGAGACAGTACAAGAAAGGCATGTAACAAAGACAAAACATGTTCTGGACTCCATACCGCAAACATAGTTAAAACAAATGAAAAGATTACGCCGTGAGTACAGCGTATCGTGATTTCCTGACCAAGACATCATTCGTTTCAACATAAAGAGCTGGACTTAGTATTAACTGGTATTTTCTACTGCTACACCAGTTACCTTAGTTCAGCACTGAATATATTTCCTACTTTTGAGTCAGCCGTGTGTTGTTTTGTAGGCTAGGTATTTACAGTAGAAGATACAGTACTAGGATTCTCTGTTTTTGCGATGCCTTTCTCGACTTTATTTTTTCTTCTTTTAAGACATATAAAGAATTCTTCCACACTTTCAGCTTGAATTCACTTTTCTGTCCAGATGTTCACATGTGTTATGCTATGGATTCATCATGAAACACATCTTTTTTCCTAAACCGAAGCACCTTGTCTTTTTCCGCAGGAGTATTTTTGGTAATTTTACAAAACGAGTATCTTACTCAAATGGTCTAGTAGAAACAGAATGTATACCCTCGATTACACGAAGTTAGGGCAAACCCCTGACAAATATCCTTACTTTTGAAATAAGTCAAAACATCCGCGGATCCCTCTATTATCAAAATCAATATTATAATTTCTCAGATACACGTCGTAAAGTTTGGATGACGTTATGAAGCAATAATGTACAATCGCGTACCAACCAATTTGCTTTAACTTTGCGAATAATCTATAAAATGTAGCAATACGAATTTTTAGGTGGAGAGGATAGGACGAAGACATTTAATTTTCGATGACCCAACGTGTTTTCTAGCTAGTTGGGGAGTTAAGTGGTGGACTTAAGTGCGCAACACGTAAGCTCCATTAACATTAATCCGCCGGGTTACATAAATCCACCACTTTGAAAAACTGCGGGTTTGAGAAATCTCTAGTGCAGCACTCTAGTGTATGCACAGTTTAGATATACAGGAGTGCATCATACTGGGGGATGTTGGGTTTGAGATCTGTTTGGACGTATATTTCCAGGGTGACGGAATTATGTACCCTGGTGGAATTATGTTAGTAGATGTTACAAGTTAAAGGAATGTGGAGAAGAGAAGGTGAAAGAAGACATTTTGCGGAGACCCAGTGAGTTATTTTCAGTTGCGGAGTTGAGCGGTAGAGTTTGGGTTCGCCACTTTGAAAAACAGTGTGTTGGTAGATCTCTAGTGCAGCACCCCCAGGTATGCATAGTCTAGACATACAGGAGTTTGGACGCATTTTTTCAGGGTGTTGAAATTATGCACCGTGGTGGAATCATGTTAGTAGATGTTACCAGTCAAAGGAAAGTGGAGAAGGAGAAAGACGACATTTTGCGATAACCCATGCCAGTGTGTTTTCCAGTTGCGGAGTTAGTTGAGTGGTTGAGTTCGGGTTCGGCCTCTGGTGCGCAACACGTAGACGAAGTGACCACATTACAAACACATCGCCCTTCCTCATCTGGGCAATGCTTTTACCGCCGACTGGTGATAGATGGCGCAAAGTGGACCGCATTCACCGAATACGTCCGAAAGAAATATAGCTTCACTCTATCTTTCATCGCCAGCGAGCCCTAACCCGGAAACCATTGGGCTTGTGATAAAGCTACTTTCGCCAGTAATATAAGCGGGCGCACGTCACTATCACCGCCCGGTATCAGGCCGCTCGGCGGCAGGATGACGTTTCTCACGGTCGGGGCAGGTGGAACTGGCCGGTTCCGCAGCCGAGCAGACGATACAAGGTAATGGGTTTTTTTCAGCGCCACTGCACTGCGATGATTTGGGCATGCGGGCCGCGGCCGGGATGGCCATTGTGTGGCGATTGCGCTCATCACAATCAGCTACAACGGCGTGCAAAAAGTCAATGGGAACGGCTGCTCAACCGCGAGACTTCGTCAAGTGGAATACAGAAGAACCAAACCTCATGACATGTACCACAGGTGGTGGAACCACAAGGAACGGAAGCCACATCCTTACCTGTTTCTATACGTGCATTTGAACCGTTGGAAACATTTTTGTAGGAATATAGAAATCTAGATGATATTATGATGGCTTAAAATAGGACTGACCAACATACGAGCCTGACAAATCGCGATCGCACAGAAGTAGTCACTGTACTTTAAGATACCGTAGCTGTAGCGATACTTTCGGAAAGAACAGTATATTTATTCCAATATCATACCATGTTTGCACATCTATATCTAGATGCAATGTGAAAAAAGAAGACATCACAATGACAATTTTCTCCTTATTCTGCGATTTCATTCGAACAAACTTAAGGAAACGTGCTGACTCCGCTTCTTGTAGAGACTTTGTGGCTCGTATAGATCAATACTTGAGGTCCTTACCGCTCTCTAACTCCACCTGAATATTCATGAACGTAACAACTTCTGAAGGAGAACTTACCTTCTTCTCTGTTCTCGAAGTTTGCCGAAGGCGACGTCGTCTCTTCTGGAGTGCATCCAAGATCTTGCTCCGTCTTAGACAGGTGTTCTGCCTCGGTAGCGTCTTCTCCAGTCCTCTCCATCTCCGCTCCGTTACCTGTTTGACACACCTGGTTCTGTTCACCTGCGTGCTTTGGGACTACCTGTCCCGCTGCAGGTCTTTTTATACCACTGCCCCATTACCCGCTCGACAATTACGCCGCAATGATGCCATGATTTGGCACGCAGAGTCACAAAGGTAATTATAGCAATAGTACGGATTTAAATAAGATAAATCTAATTTAAATATTACGAGGTAAAAAAATAACAATTGCTCGTCGTTATAGCAGTCCTTGGTGAGAAGTTCACGCCTTTTTATGTGTCACAATTGGATAGATTCGCCGAACTTATAATGAAATGATTTTAAGCAATTCTGCTCGAAACTCCCTTACAGCAATAAAGCATCCCTGTTATAGGGGAAGATGCTATTAGTTAAGCTCCCAGCCTAGGAAGGACGAGTGAGATATAGCAGTGACTTAATGCCGCTCCATTCTACACGGTGCAAAAAGCAAATGTCCGCTTGAGACCCATTTGGACAAAAGATAATGTAGACCATTACTTAGTTAAGCACCACTCAGTAGTCGAACAGCCGACTTACAGCGACATTATCGTGTGATCAAATCGCGTTTCCCCGTCCGAGTGTCAGAATCCTGCCTAGGCCGTTCCGAGCGATTCGCTCTCTGAGCGGGGAATAAATCAAAAACTATGCGAGTAAGAAGAGCGAAGGGGAAAGAGGAATTGAAGAATGCGGCATTAAGCCGCCAGAAATTACTTCCCATACCTCCAATTATTGCTGACACGCAGCTAACCTTCGCGAGAAATGGACCCCAAGTAGGCTAACGCACTAGGACTGAGCACTAAATCTTTGTTTCCCGGTTATTTTTACTCATTACGTGTTATGTAGTTAACTAGCTCGGCATCTCTCCTGTGTCAAATAACAGAAGTAGGGGAGGACCGCCCGGCGACGGTTGAAATGACACAATTTGGGGAGATTTCTCGGCATTTCCATCAAATCGTGCCTTAAAGAGACCCGCGAGACTCCAAACAACTTGGAAACGGAGTTTCCTTCTCCCCCGGCGCCGCGGTTCGTCTAAACTTCGAGAAGTTGAAGACAAGTTGCTGGGGTAGATTTATGAGGACGGTAACCGTCGTCAATTCTCCTGCTATAATCGTCATTCCTTATCCCCAACAGTAATTTACTTTTGTCCCAATGTAGTTGCCTTTCTGCGCGAGTTAATGATGAATAGGAGCCTGGAAATCCGGGTACGTTTCCGCTTGCTGCATGGAGGGCCGTATTTCCTAAGACAGTCCAATCTATCACTCCACGGCGGAGCGGAGATTCGGAGTAAGAACAGAACAAAGTTACCGGCGATACGCAGACTTTTCATGCGAATCAAGAGACAACAGAAAAGGACCGAAGAAGGGTAAAAAAATGGCACCATTTTGTAGTAGAATGTGTATACAACAACAAAGAGAGAGTCGAACTTTATACGACTAAAACAATCGATGTTTCTACCTACGTCATACACCTAAGTAATACAGACAAACATTTATAAAGAGTTGAGACAAACCTTGGACTGACCGAAGAAGGGTAAAAATATTAGCACCATGTTGTAATAGAATGTATATATAACAACAAAGAGCTAGTTGAAGTTGAACTCTATACGACTAAAACAATCTATGTTTCCCTACTTCATAAACCTAAAGTAATACAAAGAAATATTTCTAATGAGTTGAGATAAACCTTTGACTGTAAAACATATCTTTTCTTACATTTTCACCATTACAAAGACGTATGGAGAAGTCGAATTGACGTACTGAAAGACTGTGATTCCTAAGCTAGCTTGACATTACATACATGTATCATAACGGTTACATGAGAAATTAAGACAGCATCAGTATGTTACGTCCATCAATGTGTTACAACATTTGTTAGGACTTCAACGCTCACAACAACAAATAATATCATCATTATCACTTCATTGAAACCACCTAATTCGTAAATGATATTTCTAAAAGTTTAAGAATACATAGTAGACTACAAATGGCACTATGATCATCTTTCTGCCTAAAACAAATCTACATACAATTACAGAGAAGGGTTTTATCCTTCATTTGATATTCAATATTTCCTTCGAGAAATGATTGATGTTATCCTTACGTAAACAACAACTGTGGATCGTCGAAGTGACCAATACTTATTGAGAAGTGGTAAATACTTTAGAGAATAGCTAACAGTGGTACAACAAAAGGAACGGATTCGAAGGAAAAGACGAAGGATAAGATTTTTAAAAATCAACGAAGTTCCAAGTCTAGAATTGAAACATAATCATTAAAGTACAGGGCATTTATGGACTGGGATGTTGTGTAGGACAGCTCAACTGGGATGACTTCTCAATGTGTTAATCGAGCGTATTAAAAACAGAACAATTACAGTACAAAAGTGGTCTGCGTACTACAAGCGTACCATTAAATCGTACGCAAACGTCACCAGTATGACGCTACATGTTTCCTCCGACTGAGAGCTTTGTTTTGTTCCTAACTGTCATAACAGAACACATCGTTGTAAACCCATTCTGCTTCATTGTAAGCCCATTAGGCCACGGCAAGTAAATTTTACGTATGACATCATCTGCAGACTCCAACTTTAATGCGAGAAGGCAACAAAAATAAGACGGGTAAAAAAAACCTAGATAGCTAGATTTTCAAAATACACATTATAACCATTGCAACAACAATTGTCACTTCATACGTCAAGTATCACAGCCAACAAGTCTTTTATTCCCGTATACGTATGCAAGAGGTGCACAAAGTGACCCAAGCTAGCGCGGTAGACCGTTATGTCTTACCAAGTCGGTAACAACACTCATGGCTTATAAAATTGGTGCCATTTTTACAACTATTTAACTAGTTTCGCTTCTACAACTACAGCCATGGCTACCTCACTTCCACTAGTACAATCAAGGCTACAACACGTGACACAAATGGGGATTTGAATGAAACAAACAAACAAACAAACAAACAACACAACACAACATATATTTTCCATTTTGGTACGTACCGGTCATATTGACCATCTCCTGAGGGGAAAATGTCTTTCTTTTTTTCTTCAAAATCTGGCGTCTATAAAATTAACGTGCCGTGGCCTTAATCCCGTGCCAGCAGAGCACAACCATCGTAGCTGAAAAAAAAACTCAACCTACTGTCCTTCCATAGTTTATTACATTTGATGATATCCTTTCTGGCGTTATTTTCCAGTAATGCGTCTCGTATGGCGGAAGCCTTTACTTATTCATGACGACAAAATAATGTAGAAAAATGATAGAAATTACCCGTTGGCGCTCTCACGCAGAAGCCATTTTCATCTCACTATAGATAAACTCAGAAACAATTCTCTTCTTAACTCTCTCAATGGACGGTGAAGAAAGAGAAAGAGTCTATGGGGATATGAGGACTTGTATGCCTCTTCGCTAACACGCAATAGTCGTGGGATCGCTCTCTTAAAACGGACTCGTTTAAGACGATTACGGAGAGCAATTGTGGCGGGTATTCTTTTTTACGGTGATAAAATATAATCATCATTCCCAGAGGCTCTCAAATGAAGCTCTAGAAACGTAACGAAGGGTCATAAGAAGGTTACATGTGAAGGTAACGTGTTTAGCGTATCCGTTGCGTTGATGAATCGAAGCTGACGGGACCCGTTCCACATTGATCATTATGCAGCCAAAAAGTCGTTGGCCTCGGATATAACAATGATCACTGTATATTGCAAGGTCCCTGGTCTTTTCTGTGCCTCTAATGTGCTGAGATGATTGGCCCGTATGTCGTGGGCACTATCTTGTCCGGAGATGGGACGTAAAAGGCCTGCTCTGCACGCCACCCGCATCTTCCTAGTACCCACGGGGCCGTGCGAGAATGGAACAAAGAACCAACTGTTCAAACCAAACACGGATCGATGTGATGATTTAGATCGATAAGAAGTTGTGGGTAAAAGTGATTGCAGCGAGCGCATTTGGAAAGTATTCATGACTATTCAGTGACGTGGATCCTGCGGTAGGTAAAAAAGGTGAGGGCTACGGCATTGCATCATGGGGAAAATATGCTGGCCAAGGTTCCGTACAAACACTGTACAAATTATCTTTAAAAATGCGTGGTGCTCTTTTTTTGTTGTTTTCTCATTTCAATGCAGGTAATACTTAGATTTCGACCTCAGCGTGACCGCTATTTAGACAGACTACTGGTTGAAGGGATCTTCCTGCACGCTCACTTCAGGAGCAAATCTTCATCAAAACATCTTTTATCTCCTTCTTTCATATCCTTAAAGTTTAAAGCAACAATCAAATCACTCATGCTCCCACAGTGTTTTGCAACTTGCTCGCACCCTTGCTTCCTTGGCTCGTAGCACCCGAACCCTGGTAGAGTGTGTGTGTGAGTGCCCGTGTGTGTTGTTTGTGTGTGTGTGTGTGTGTTGTTTGTGTGTGTGTGTGTGTGTGTGTGTGTGTGTGTGTGCGTGTGTGTGTGTGTGTGTTGTTTGTGTGTGTGTGTGTGTGTGTGTGTGTGTGTGTGTGTGTGTGTGTGTGTGTGTGAGTGCCCGTGTGTGCTGTTTGTGTGTGTGTGTGTGTGTGTGTGTGTGTATAATGTATGACAACAACTATTAAACATAGTACAAAATAGGCTTATAGAATAAAACTTAACATCCTAATTACTAAAACAATAAGGGCTAGCACAAGTCTTTCATATAGTGTTACAATCGAAACAGGCTAATCATGAGTTTCGGTACTTTTTTCTAATGATTAAGCAATATTCTATATATTTACCTATTTTTGCATTAAGGAGATATGAGTGACCATCTGCAGTCGACACAAGCCAGTGCACACGGCACCAACCTCTGGTTCCCACCCGTACCTCATACCTCTCAAATCGCCTTTTACTCCAATTTCTATACCTTAATAATATATAATTACACAATAAACGTCCCTCTTTCTTCATCGCTCAATTTTCTACAATGATTACGCAATTTTAACCATATTGACGAATGGGCACTCTTCGCCGACCTTTGACCTGTAATTGCGTAATTTGTGAGGGGTGATGTGTCGGGAATGATTGTCTGTGTTTGACCTTGACGTGGTTTTCACACGCTTGTATGAGAGGGAAGCTTTAGAGCATGTCAGACAAAGCGGTACACTGTTACTGAACTGATAGTGATCTTCAAATATCATTTTGTTTCATAACGAGATTGAAATATACATCAATATTTCATTACCCCCCCCAAAAAAGATGGTATATTGTAGCATGTAGGAGTATGTTTGTTGCATGTGGTTTTTGTTCAGTGTCGTGATATTTCATTGTGCCGTACTGTACAGTTTTATTTGTATGGATGTTGGATTTGTTGAAGTACAAATGTAGCTGTAGATATGAAAGAAATCAAATTCTTACCTCTTTGGGTCGAATATTGAGGAACAACGTTTTGCTGAACATCCAGCCTGCACTGTTCTTCTTTATCTGTTTTCCGCGAATCACATCAGTACCAATCTCCAGGATCAGTTAACGGCTTCTGTTTTGTTTTGTTCAATTGTGTTAAACAAGATAAAGGTGAAAAAGTGAAGTCCTGATTTACTTCCCCACCTAGTTTCATGCCACACACGGATGAAACGTGAAATAAATTCCAGATGAAGGAAAAGAGGGAAATTTCCGATTTTGGCATTTAACAGAATGCAGGAAGCTTTCTTCAGAAATAACATTTGATTCTCCGTTTTCAAACTAATTTGCGGTAATCTGAGTGCATAACGTCCAGCTAGTTTTATATATCATGCATGCAATGATTCACTTCTTTTTCAAATAAATCGTTTTGAGATAACATGATACTGCTCATGCTATATTGCTTTCGCATTGACTGTTTGCTCATTTAGATTTCTACAGTTGAACTAAAGAAATGTTTTTATTTTTACTCACGGTATGTTATATGCTACCTGGATCATGCATATGACGACTTGAAAATGAATGCTTTACCTTTAGTGTGTAAATATAAAGTGGATCTACAAAACTATATATAGACTGGCTGCCTTGACTGTGATTTAAGAGCTAGAATTCAGGCTTTATGATTAGCATTTCTACTGTCCCCAATGTGATAAAGCATTATTAACGGTTTGCAGTCATTAGTATCAAAACTATAAATCTAAAGGTCTTTATGAATGACTACAGTTATGTAGAAATTTATTTTCCACAAGGCGACATTTTGATTTTCGTTGACAGATCTATTGCCTGTCATACATATACAAGGCTTCAGTTCTGTTGTGTTGTGTTGTGTTTGTTTGCTAGCAGGAAATAAACTACCAGTTTTGTTTAGACTTTAGAGCAAGGCAAGAACATTGTACGGGCGTGTTCCCGTTAGAAAGACCTTCCTTATACATTCGTGCCTGGAGAGACTGGTATAGGTTGTAAATCGTATGACTTAAAAAACATATTACAAACATGTATAACGTTACAGAAATTTTAAACTACACGAGTTAAATATACGTAGCAGACAAAGCTAACCGACTGCAATCAACTTCTTCACGCTTCTTTGTACGCAGCGTAAATGTAGGAACAGATTATGTTTCTTATATAGGTTTTGTCTAAGCGCATCTGTCATCACAACCCAGTTAGTTTCTCCAAACCATTTGAATGGCTCTCAATAGTAAAATAAAAGGAAAAGTTAAAGAGATATTAATCTATCCGTTGCACTTAGATATTAGAAGTACATATGGAAAATCTTTCTGACATTTAAAAAAGTACAATTCGTTCCTTATGATACAGTTTACAATCTAAGATAAAATGTCGCTCATATTCTACTTGATCTAAGTCACCCGTTAGATTCCCTAGTTCGGTACCGCCATGCCACGAGCTTTTACGACATTCTGCCGTTTTAAGGCAGCATTAGAGAGCCAGCCCTGTACGTAATGGCCTATCATCCCGTATTCCCCCTGTAAAAACACTCGGTGTCGTCTTAATTGGACGCAGACAATGGGAACCCGCATTACCATTGTCCTCGCTTATCTAGGGAAGAATTACATACAAAAAGCCTCCCGTTCTTTGGGATGTCACGATTTATTTGCAAAACGTCGGTGTTAACCCGACTGGCTGGGAAAGAACAACGAGATCGCACGCGATTTTACACGGCTTTGTGTGGGCTGGGGCATAACAACGCAATTATGCGTCCTCCGAACAATGAGGGACAGATCAGTGGTTCTAACACACTCGCGTGCCGGGGAGACATCCACTTGTTCCCCCCGCTAAATAATTCAGACCGAGGAGGACCGGTCTGTAGATTATTACCTGTTCAACGGATACTCAGGGTCTGACAGTCGTCGGTAAATTGCTCAAAAGTCAACAATCAAATTACTATTATTTTCAATCAACGTCCAAATGGGTCCATCATGGCGCGGTCGCCCATTTGGTTAAACTGGCGATGGGTGGAGTTGTCGTCGACGATTTCTTTCAAATCTACCTTTATTTACAGGAAAATCAAAATCAAGAGAGTAAAGTTTCATGGATGAGCAGCGTGTGGTAATACTTGAACTTTATCCGCTAAGTCAAAGTAATTGTTTTTATTTGCTGGCGTTGATTTTTCAAAATCCATTCCATGATATAGGAGTCAATACGTCTACATTTTATCAGCATTTCGTTGATTTTATACTGGTTTGGGATGAACCAAAGACATTGTTATTTCAATTGCAGCTCTACAGTTATTAGAGTTAATTTCTCTTATACGCATCCAGGTGAGAAACCTATTTTCTGGTAATATGTACATGCTACCTGTAGCTGTAGGTTTAATATATACAGAACCGTAATTAGGTGTAGTACAGTATTTCCATGATCATATCATTCAATGTATACACAATTACAGTGTAAAGGGTGAGAAAATTGTCAATACATTCGAAGCACAAGTAGATAATGTGCAAATCTTGTTAGGCTGGCCATTTTTAGTGTGGCTTTGAGACCTTCCGTCGATGGTTAGTTACAATGTCGTGGCAAGTGCCAATTAACAGGTACGTGTCTATCAATAATATCAATCGCGGTACATACTGCTACCAGAACAATTTCAAAACTGCAGTTCCAGCGTCATCCACGGCGTGGCGTTTCACACTGGTTTTGCAGGTCCTGTTATGCTGCTTTTTGGTCCACCTTCTATCCGCTAGCCTCCTTCGCAGACTTCCTATGACAGCGGCGTATATATTGGGGGGGGGGAGGTTCTCTAAAGGGAGTTGTGTAGCCAAGGGAGTTGTGTAGCCGAGGGACGGCCGCTGTTCATATCATATCATATCATGAACAGCGGCCGTCCCTCGGCTACACAACTCCCTTGGCTACACAACTCCCTTTAGAGAACCTCCCCCCCCCCCCCCCCCCCAATATATACGCCGATGTCATAGGAAGTCTGCGAAGGAGGCTACTATCCGCAAGGAAGTGACTATTGACAGCGAGGATGATCCTGTCAGCAGTTTAAAAATTTGCACTGCTGACAGGATGATCCTGTCAACAGTGAAAATTTTCCACTGTTGACAGGATCATCCTGTCAATAGCCTCAGCCATCCTAAACACCATGTTCCAAATTCACGTTCAAACCAGTGAATTGGCGCCCCCTGTCGGTCGTACCGATATTGCAGCATGCTTGATGTAAATACTATTGCCTCCGACGAGTGTTCATTATTTTGCTCTGAGTTCAAAGATGGATTTTGGCAATTTAAGCCCAAGGAAAATGAAATTGAAAAGGTAAACAGACTGTTTACCTAAATGTTCCGTCAATCACAAAATGATTTCTTGAAAAACATCACTTTAGAGATAAGGATAGGTAAGATTAACCTTAAGACATGCATCATATTTTGATAGTACTGAACATACAAGACTAGTCAAGAGTGACTTTAGCTGCTTATTGATTTAGATACTCCTACTCTCTAAGCAGAGGAGTCGTTCCGGTTGGTTTTTGGCGTGTTTTAGGCGTTTATGTCGGGCTTTCTACTTTGTTATGTTTTTTCTCTCTATAACCAACACAATGTGGGTTATAGAGACAAAAAACCTCTAAAAAAAACATAAAAAAACATGTCGGGCTTTCTACTTTGTTATGTTTTTTTCCTCTCTATAACCCACACTGTGTGGGTTATGGAGACAAAAAAAACATGAAGAAGTAGAAAGCCCGACAAGAACACCCCAAAACACGTCAAAAACCAGTCGGACCCACTCCTCTGCTTGGAAAGTAAGATACTCCAGTCTTTGCCTTTGTGAGCGAGCTGCAGCTTCAGCAGACAGGCTGCAGTACTTCATATTTCCGCTAAGAAGCGCTGCAGGTAAATGTAGATGTTGTCAACGGGACGAGGGTTTTGGAAATGATGGAGATTGGAGAGAACAATTCATAGCTTCTATTTCTCTTCTTCTTTCATCCTGTTGCCAGTTAAAGTTTATATCATTGACAATGCGAAACTATGGATTTTGGATAACCCACTGACTGTGGTGCACATGTCAAAGATATATGAAGTTCAGAACAACCCTTCGAGGGTGACATTTTAGTTCCGCCATGCGCCATCAGTTCATCTGCATTTCAATTTTTGTCACTTCTGTTGGCAATAATCGTATAATTGTATCCTAATATGTTTCTATATAAAAATTATGATGAAGTTGTGTTCAGCTCAAGATTCATGCCACTTTATGAATAGTTATTTTGCTGTCTTTTAAAATAAATCATAAACTGAAGCCTCTTTTTTCTTTGTTCATTTGCGATACCTTGTAACGACCACATTGGACGTGAATTCCTTTCTTTTCTTGTTCTTTCTTCCTTTTCTTTCTTTCTTATTTTTCTTCCCATTCTTTCAGTTATTCTTTCTTTCTTTATTCATTCACTTCTTTCCTTCCTTCCTAATTATATAAACGTGAAAAGACGGTATAGCCGTCTGTACTCTTGTGTGCGTTATCCCGACGTCGGGTATTCCAACGTCACAAGTCTTGTTGTTGTTTTTTCTCTCACTAATCTGTTGAAGAGATTTTTGGGAAGGCTAAAAGTTTTCCTGGTTGCCCTTTTCTGTGACAAACCGACTCCTAAGCCATGTTACACGCCTAGCCTCCCGAACATCTGCTTGGAGATTACGACAGTCGGACGTTTTGCGCCACGTATGTCATCCCCTCTGCGCATGCGTAATGAGCCAATCTCCAGAAAATGGCGGACGAACTAAAACGGTTGTAGTGTCTCTGCTAACATTTCACGCTTTTCCGGACATATCTCGTCCCATTTCGTGCTAAAACTTGCCTGTACAGAAACGACAAGATGGGAGCGGTTATTACACGCTTCAAAGTAAGTCCAGACCTTTTTTGTGCGATGTCACGGCGCTGACATATTGTCGAGCGGAAGTTTGAATGACTTATGTATGATGTTGTTCCCAAAATATTATAATATCTTGCTTTGTCAAATTATACTTATAAACAATGCCAGTTTTAAAGACAAAAATTAGAGCTTAAACAATAATTAAAGATTTTTTTGTTAACGTTGTATTTTGCGTTAGAGATATTCTGTGTTGAAATGTTTTGAAAGCGTTTTGCTTGTGTAGCAATTTGTGACTCCTATTATAATATTCATAACGTTGACGTCAGCAAAAAAGTAGATGAAAATTCATGTGTTGAACTGTATAATTCATGATCCTGTTTTTTTTTTTCTTCCATAGAAAAAGCAAACTACAGTAGAAGTGCTTGAAGGGCTAGATAAGGTATGTATCATTTATACTATAACTAGTATAACTATAAGTTATAGTCTATTTTCATAAATTGTCAACATCAATATTGTCGTATTAACAAGAACATGTCAAAAACTGCTTGATAGTATTGTAACATAATCCATTTGTGGCAGTATGCTAGCCAGTACATTTGCCAGTTGATGTCATACAAAATATATTCAAGTTGCCATCATTTGATTTCTTTGTAAAATTCAATGTCGGACAGTTTTGGTGTTTCCATTTTTGTGTGTCATGTCATGCAATTATGATGGTCATGATGTCATTGAAAAGGTATTTTTGGTGATTTGGGTAAAAAAACTGATTTAGGAAAATATTGGTCATGCAAGGAGACGTGTTGATTTTTGCATATTCTTAAGTAATTAGATAAAAGAATATTTTATTATATGTTGATGAGCAGCCAAATTATAGAAAAACATGTTAAATTGTTTTATTTTTTCCTCACGAAAAGAGATGAAACTTGGATTGGAATCGAATGATTACGTGGCAGAGAAAAGATTTTTGTAGCTACAATTTAACCATTGGATTCAGTGGACATGTCTTGACCTAAATTCCTTTTCGGAAGTTTAGAAAGGAATTTAGGTCAAGACATGTCGACTGCATCTTTACTTAGCGGGCCTAAGCAAAACCTTGTTCTATTTATGTCATGTAGGCCAAAGCTGTAGACAATGACACAAACTGTAAATGTCTGTTGTGGTATTATTTTTGCAGTTTTCAGTAAGGTCTCCACTGCGAATATGCCTTTCCAATGTATTACTACTGAAGTACAGAATCTTTCTATACTGCAAACTTAAAACAACCTGTTTTCCCTTTTACCACAAACTTACTAAGGCCCAATTTATACAGAGTTTTTTCAGATATCTAAAAAGCCGCCGACATCTGAGCCTTAGATATCTGGAAGCATTTATACACACCGACAGGAAGTACTGCAGGACTCACGCAGCGCGCTTATTGCACTCGTGACCCTATTTAACCTTTTGCGCGCGTTTCAAAATGGCGGGAGAACCGCCTGTGTTTTTTCGTCATGATGAATATGGTATTCTTTCTTTATCTGACTCGCGTGTGGCTAAACACGAGGCAGCAAGCAAGGGTTGAGCGTAAGAGGCGTTTGAGGTACCGGGGAAGACGACAGTGACCGGTCAGAATCAACGCTGCGTTCCTACTCGCTGCCTTTGTCGTGGCGGAGGGGGGAGGGCCGATCCACCGAACGATCTGGCATCACGAAAGAAGTCCAAGAAGTCCGTCGTCCGTTTGGGAAGAAATGATCCTTGATGCTAAGAAGTTTTCCCGCTTTATCACCCGTCAAATATGCAAACTAGCGTGAACCCCGACCTCCAGATGTCTACTACGCGACACATTCCGTTTAGACGTCCGGCTGGAGCGGTCGGGGACTCCCGCTGAGTTGTCGGGCGAATGCTTCAGAGTGGTCGGCTGAAATTTTCCCGACATCTAAAAAAACCCTCATTAAGACCATAAAATTCCTGTTTAGACACAGAAAAAAGCTGTCGCCTGGCAGATATCTGCAGTCCAGATATCTAGACAAGCTGTGTGTAAATTGGCCCTAAGTTAGTATGTCCCCCACAAAAATAAAATGAATTGACAGTAGCAGAGACTCAGATCTAGACTACTGTATTTTTTAATTTATTTTCTCAGTGGCTTAATGTTCGCAGTATACCTTTCTCACAGTTGAGCTCCTGGTTCCAATTAGTTGGTAACTTGGAGACCCCGGTTCAATCCTGAGTCAGGACATCTCAGTTGGAGTCGCACTAGTCTTCTGAAAAGGGACGTAAAATGGGGGACCCATGTTCAAGTAGGCGCCTTGAAAATGTTGAAGGGGATGAGTTAGCAATTCCTACTTGTAAAGATATATCCTTCGACAGAAACAGTAAGGAAACTTGCTGCCATATGTACCACTAGGTACTACTGGGTGAACAATAACAACAACACAAAACCATTTCTTCCTTCATATTTTGAATACCAGACAGGTAATTTGACAGCAGACAGGATAAAGTGTCTAGAACAGTGATAACGTTTCACATCCTAAACGTGACTAAATGGAAACTATGCTCATGTGCTTTTATCCATAAATCCGTAGGCATTGGAGAAATGTGTTTTTTCCTGTTAGGCCACAGCAAGTAAATTTTATGGATGACATCCTCTGCAGACTCCAAAATTAATGAGATAGGGCAAAAAAAAAAAAAGGCGGGCCAAAAAAAAAAGATTCCTATATTTTCAAATTTTGAGATCATAAGTCTTGTTAAAAAGAATTGAGGCGACGAAATATGATATCATGACCAACAGGTCTTTTATTCCTGTATTCAACCAATGAGGTTTCAAATATACATGTAATATAAAACCTCCTTGATTTAATGTAAACATTTCCTTGTAGATGTGTATACATCTCAATAGACTAACTACAACAAATGCAGAAAAGAGCTTGTTGTACCATCATCTGAAGCAACTACACTGGGAATTCATATGCGATGAAACACCAAGTGTGTATACAGCTCAATTAACTAGACCCTCCCCCCATTATTTATATAATGTCCTTGCTAGAACAAATGCAGAAAACAGCTTGTTATTATACCATCATGGGCAGGAACTACACTGGGTATTTATATGTAATGACACCTTAGACTGTCAACGTTTACGACATATTTGCCAATTTTTGGCATGTTGACTACCGTCGGAGGGCAATGAAATTTCTTGTTTTTTATTTCGAAATCAGGCGAAAATTAATGAGCGCGCTGATGTCATCCATAAAAATTACTTGCTGTGGCCTTAGTGTTACTGAGAGGTTATGTCAACATAGCATTCGATCCCTCTGTTATTGAAATACGCTAATTATAGAATGATGGGATGGGTTGACATGGGGTGAATCAAGGACAGTGGTGTTCAATTCAATTGATTACCAATATCATGTAAAACTTAAGCCACTAGCTATATAGCTGACTTGATATGTGCTTTATTTTATTTGCTTTTAACTTAAGAACACTGACAAGAAAGTCTGACAGAAATTGAATCTGTTTCTTTCTTTAATTTATTTAAAATAAATGAAGGAGGACAATGTAAGAAGAAAAATGTTACCACGAAATTGTTCACAATGCCATTGATATTACATAAATGCTTGTTTACAGTTATGCACTTTTTTCTTAAAGTGGACAAAACCTGAAAGGTGGTGCACCTAACCTGAAGATTTAGATGCACAGAAAAAATGTGGTTGTACAACATAAAATAAAGTAGAATGTCAGCAAAACATAATTACAAGCTTAAAGTTACTGCCTCTCTCCAGAGCTGGAATCTTCAATTCTATGTAAAAGCTAACTTCAAATTCAGCAAAGATTTTACTACTTTTTCTTGATACTTGTACAATTAGTCAATACAGTCAAACCTGTATTAGCGGTCACCTTTGCATAGCGGCCACCTGGCCATAGTGGTCACTTTTTGTCGGTCCCTTGGATTTTTCCCATTGACATAAGCATTAAGAATTAGGCTGTAGCGGCCACCTGTCCAACGCGGTCGCGGCCACACGATTTTCGGTCCCGCGGGTCTGGAAACACTGCTGATAACGGTCACGGCGCATGGTCACCGCAAGATTCGGGAGCCTTCTTTCAAATCCCCGCGGAAAAAATGTCATTATAGCTGCAGTGTTACCCATGAAAATGTTGTACATGGTTTTATTTTGCTCCTGGTGTTGGTTTTGAATTTCCAAAACCGCTAAGACGCCAGAAATTTGCAGACAAAAAGAGCCTCTTGGTGCGCGGTCCTAGCGGGACGCTTTGCTTACTTGGGTTACTTCACTAGTAGTACCATGGGGGAGCAGTTTGTTAAAAAAAAGACAGACGCCTTTTATCCTCTAAAAAAGGTTATAAAGCCATCCATTCTTTGCATACTCTGTTCTCTTTATTCAAAGAACTTCTTTGACGAAATAAGTTTACATTTTGTACTATCTGATGTAGAGTAAAATCATAACTCACAAATGCAGCTGCACCCACATTACAGTAGACTATCCCATGACCCTATGACCTCAAGCGCCATCTTGCAGCTGTTGTTTTTCCTCCCGGCAAGGAATCCGACCCAAACAGGCTGATTTTACCGTGAAATTCCGCAATTATTTGCTGATAAATGATGTCGCCCCGCAATTGAAAATGACACGGTTGTCTTTGGCAACATTTTGGTCGCATGTGCTCCGGATTGGGGCCGGATCGATGGATCGACTTGGACTTAAATTTGCTTGTGGAAAAATCCGGACCTACCGAAAGCAGTCATCTTGAGCCGATGGTCGTCTTGTGGAAGTGGTCGGTAGACCAAGTTTGACTGTACATGTATGTGAATAAATGTTTCTCAGTGGGTACAGAAAACATGTGCCACTTATTGCTCGTAATCAATCAACCGTTTCTATAGAGCGGCCACCTGTCCATAGCGGTCGATTTTGGCCAGTCCCTTGAGTGACCGCTATAGGCAGGTTTGACTGTACCTAACCCTACAAAAATGCCTAGGTGTACAGGTGCACACAGTAAAAAATTAGGTACATGTACATATTTTTGGTGCGCACAATTTTATATGCACCCAGTATTTCGAGCCTTGAAGTATAAAAAAGCTTTCATCATCATCATGTTTCTTACTGAAGTTGGAGTGTACACAAAGCTTAAATTTGATTGTGCGATATTGTTGTCTCAGGAAATCCAGAGCTTAGAGCAGTTCAAACTAGGTGCACAGTATTTTGAGCCCTTGAAGTATGAAAAAAAATTTTGATCGTGCAATATTGTTGTTTCAGGAAATCCAGAGCTTAGAGCAGTTCAAACGTCACAACGAGGAGTTGCAGAGACGTTACGTGGGCGGGCTGCTTATCTACTCCATCGTGTTGTACATCGCTGCTGCCGTCATGTTCTACTTCCTCTTCTTCCCCGAGGGCTGGCAGGAACGCGTCGTCCGATCACTACCTCTCCTCACCTTCCCACTGCTGTGAGTGTGTAAACTTTCTTTTGTTGTTTTATCTTGTTTATTTGTTTCGCCAAATAACAGTTACTCAAGCAACTGGATATGATTTTGGAAACTGTCAGACGTTTCGAGTAGCATCCACTACGTTTCATCAGTGACACTGAGCAAGATTTGTCGATCAGCAGGTTTTAATTTTTTCACTTTATTTGTCTTACAATTCACAGTTCTTAAAACCTGTTGATTGACAAATCTTGGTCAGTGTCACTGACGAAAAGTAGTGGATGCTACCTGAAACATCTCACCACAACTGCTATTTGGCGTATCTTATAACCTGGATGTCTAACTGTCATCGATATATTTATTTCTTTGTTTTGCCTAACCAGTAAGCAAATGATGATGATGATGATGATAATGATGAGCCAGTAAGCCACCAGAACACACCAGTTTTGTACTGTACATGTATGTGCGAGCTGTGTAAGATCGGACTGATAGGTTAAACCATTTGATCTAGGAAGGACGCCTACTGTTCTCGTTAGGTGTGGTGGGTACTTGAGGTGTGGCTTCCTTCAAACAAGGGATTCAAACCCAGTATCTTTAGATTTCAAGTCATCAATCATAACCACAAGGCCATCATGCCCCCAAAGTTCTTTAAGTAACTTGGAATGGGATACATTTTGTTGATTTAATGGTGTGTCCATATTGGCCAAAGTGGTCAGTTTGTAAAGTTTTCTTCTTCATTGATTTTTTTCAGAATATGGGCCGTCAAGAAGCTACTTCATTGGTACTTTGTAAGAAGAATCACAAAGAAAGGTACTTAAAAGAGATTAAAGATCAAGATATGTGGATATATGTGTTCCGTTGTGTTTGCTTTGTAGTTGTAACTGTAAGATGGTAAAAAAACATGTTTGATCTTCGAATGTTAATTTACAGTGCTTTTCAATGATCCACCAGATGATAGGCACACTACGTCTTTATGTGAAATGTTTGTTTTTACACTTGACACCACAAAATGATTCTACTTCTGTCTTTTTCTAGAAAGTCAGCTTGGAGACCTGAGAGAAAAGAAGAAAGGCATTGTAAGTTCCTATCGGTATGATCTTTACATAGTAGCATGAAACTAGAGCAAATCTAGAAGTGTGGTGGGTTCTTTAACGTGCTCAAGATGTTGGTCTCATCAAACATGGGACCTTTGGCTTTACATCCCATCCAATAGGATGTGAGGAAATAGGTGTAAAGTGCCTTTCTCAAGGGCACAACATTGGGACTTGCTAGGGATTTGGCCAGGACCTTTAGATTATAAGTCAACAGCTTTAATCACGAGACCACCTTGCTACCTACTATGTTTACTTGAGAACAATAAAAAAATCAACTATGTATGTTTCCACAGCTAGAAGATGTGATGGAGCATGAGACGTACAAGGCAGCCAAGGAGATTCTGGAGAGATTTGGACCAAGCAAAGAGGAGGTAAAACGCTTTCTCTCACTTTGCTTGCCATGATACACAAAAATGTGCTTATGAATATGTAAAACCCTTAAAGTGAGATGCTACACATAGGAATGAATGAACAAACGAATGAATGAAGGAAAGGAATGGATGAATGGATAAATGAAGAGGTATCTGGGGTTTAGTGGTCTTCCTACCCATTGTCAAACATTACATCACCTGGTTCCAGACTGTATTGATAAAGATGTGCCTTTAGGTACATTTTTCCAGTGCCTGCATTATTTTCCCCAGGCGACCCCTGAGACTCCACCAGGCAGCCCCAGAAGACAGCCCGGGCCCCCCGTCCCCACCCCAGTACCCCCTGGGCAAGGTAGGGCAACGCTTTGTCTACATGTAGATATTGTAACAGTGGGGTTCAAGCGCCACTTTAATACTGACCAGTCTAACTGGTCCGGACCTTTTAGCCTAGTGGTAAGTGCGTTGGACGGTGCACTGGCTGGCCTGGGTTTGATCCCGGGAGTCAGGAGACTGTGCTACTCGATTCGTCTGTTTCAATATGCATGGTTTCATAATACAGAGCTAAAACTAAATAAGTAAGACCATCACATTTTGCATGGTCCTATGCAGTCTTCTTCAGAATTCCAATGGATCTATTAAAAGAACTTAACTTACAAAATTGTCTCTAATTGTTTCTTGCATATACCAAGAGAATGCTAATTCTGTAAAGGAAAAACACAGGTTTGGCATGTTAGGATTTTATACCATTGATTGACTTCGACAAAAATAAATGAATATTTTCACAGCTATCTTAATATTGACCCCAAAAATGACATTTTTTATACTATAGCCTGACATTGATCAAAACTGGTGAAACTTTATAGTATTTCTATACACCCTAGCTGAAAGAAGTGACAAAGCAGACAAACCAGTGCCCAAATCCCTCAGAAACCACCTACACAGACATAGAGGTATGACAAGATCACAGGTACTAATGGTGACTAACCTGGGAGGTGGTTTCCCTTCTTTAACTAAGGTCACACCAATTTAATTTCTTGGTTAACGGATTTTTATTTTCCAAAAAAAAAAAAATTTAGAAAAAAAATTTATGAAATCAGAAGGCTGGGCCAGCCTTCTGTTTTCATGATTTTTTTTTTCTAAAAATTTTTTTGGGGAAAATAAAAATCCGTTAACCAAGAAATTAAATTGGTGTAGCCTAAAGATACATTTGTACATATAACTATAAGCAGGACACACTGGTGGCAGTTGTTAGGTCAGACAAATATGATTTTATGGATGACATCCTCTGGAAACCTAAATCTGAAAGAACAGCTTTTTTTGCACTTTAGAGGGTATTTTGTGGCATGTTTTTATCTTGATGACTTTTTCATGTGAATTCAGTTTTAGAAAGGATTCACATGGAGTCGAAAAAGGGCCATATTTTTTGCTAAAAAAAAAGGCCCAAATCAGCTCATATGGATGTTATCCATAGAATGGTGCGGCCTATTGCCTCTGCACTTTCACTGTAACAACATTTCAGTTAGGGACGGTTTCGCACCAGACTCACACATACTTACAACATGTTGGTTCAGCTACACATCACTAATACCACAGGGTTCTCTTGGTGAGTGAACCTAAGGAACACCATTTGCACTGGTGTGTTGTGGTGGTGAATAGGTTTAGCTTGGGTGCTGTCCTCCGTAGTAACCGCTGGCTCAATCTTTTTGCTTGCTAACCGCGGAGTCTGAATTGTGGTTAGCAAACAAAAAGATTGAGCCAGTGGTTACTACAGAGGATGGCACCCAGACTATGGGTTTAGCAGTCTTACTCATACACTTGCAGTTACGTGTTCCGAAACGGCATCCAGTGATACCGTATTTGTCTTTCTTGCAGAGTTGCGCCAGCGGCGAACGCCGGCGCCGCCACCAGCCCAGCCCAACATCCCCCGCTTGGCGGTGGCCCCTACGAGAGTGGAGACTCCACCCCAGGGTACCCCTGCACTCCCCCGACCCCCCGGGTACCCTCTGTCCACCACACCAGCTATGGGTACGTCAGGGGAACCTCGGGGTTCCACTACAACATGTAGCTATCATGATCATGCCATGTATGTGGACTCACAGAGGAGTGTACATTTAAACCTTCACCCTTGTGGTCGCCTGCGTAGTTCCCTGGTTAGCGACCCTGCCTGAGCAGCAGCCTCTGGACCAAGTTGCAATCCTAAGGAAGTTAAGTCGTGGTCCACTATTCATCGTACTTGTCGAGAAGAGCTAGGGACTGTGTCGAGAGTACTAGTGTATAAGTGTACATTAGTGCCTTTACACAAAAATCTAGGTGCACATGCCACAGTCAAAAATTTGGTGCACAGCTATTGCATTGAAAAAAGTGCATACTAGTATGCATCTAGTAGTATTTCGAGCACTGCGATGCAAACACAGGATATATTTCAGCTGATGGAACATGACAGATATGCCTGCTGCTGAACAGAAAAAAAATGAGGGGTCGTTTTCATTGTCTATTGTCATAGAACATTAGCTTGAATGAACATCAGATGCTGTATAGCTAAATTATGCTGAAATATACAGTTGTACCATTGTGTACCTTTGAGAATATGAGAGGTTCAAGACTCGAGTTCACCCCTCTGTGTTTCCAACAATACATACATAAAACTAACATAAACTAACAATGTCACCAATCATGCACTTATCAATAAGCAGATCAGATTAATAGATATGATTAGCATTTAACTTTAACAGATCAATCAATATCTGATTTGACTTTGTTGAGTTCAACAACAAATCATCCTTGTTTTTAGCTTCATCACAAATAATCTCAAGTGTCCATCTCCACCGGTTAACTGATGAAAATTGAAATTGTTGTGTGATGTTGATTTTTGGCTAGTTCTAACCTTTGTTGAAGTTTTCAAAAGCATGTTGTGGCTTGACTGATGCTATGATGAATAATCTGCAAAATATGTGTCCTGCTTGATTCTAAATCGTTTGGCTACATTGTGCCAAAATGCTATATTGGGCCAAAATGTAGAAAAAAGGAATGTATTGTTACTTAGTAACTAAGTTTCATGGATATGCAAAATGAAGCATACAACAAGCTCAGTTGTCCAATCAAATGCATGATTTACCAGCTGATCCCGATAGTGCATGGAGCAGTGATTGGTTGGCTTGGTTGGTTTGTATAACGTGTGGTGTGCTGCAATTAACCTTTGTGCTGCATGGTGGCGTAGTGTCCCCCCGGACCCCAGCCCGCGGCCCGCCAGAGTGGCATGCAGGGACCCCGTGGCCCGCAGGAGTCCCTAGTAAGCCCTTGCACACAGAACAGCATGACATGCACCTCACATGGAGTAATAAGCCCAAGCACACAGAACAGTAATCTCCAAGCAGATCTATCGGTGGCAATCACAATATCCAAAGGGCAAAAGGAGTTTTATTGGGCACCGACATCTGTAAGCACTCAATAAAACTCCTTGTGCCCTTTAATTTGAATACTGTCATTGCCACCGATAGATAAGCTTGAAGATTAATAGAACAGCACTTCACATGGAACTAGTCGCACTCAATCACGTTTTAGATTATAGCTTGGTGTTTTAATCATGGGCTAACATTAGTTGTGAAGTGTATATGCGAGTCCCTAGTAAGCCAACGCACACAAAACAGCACCCCATGCACCTCACATGGAACTAGTCGCACTCAATCATTTTTAGGTTGTAGCTTGGTGTTTCAATTATGGGCTAACATTAGTTGTGAAGTGTATATGCAAGTCCCCAGTAAGCCAACGCACACAAAACGGCACCCCATGTACCTCACACGGTACGGAAATAGTTGTACTTAATATATGATATAGATATAAAGGGTTTTATTCATTGAACACCTTGCAGCCTGGGGGCTGAATTACATGTTCATTACAAATTACACATGATAAAATACTTGAAGATTTAAAATCACACATATGGCTACATTAAAAGGTTGTGTGCCGGGCAAAGACTAAACTGCACGTATTAGCAAGTAACATGAAACGGTGGATCAAATAACTGCCTGGGTTACACTGGGCCTTGTACTGGATTACAATGTGGTATTCAGAAGATGGACAAGGTAAGAGATTGGGCTACTGGAATATTGTGCAGTGCAGACTGGCAACTGGTCAAGTTTCTTGTTCTGCCTAGTTTCCCTATCACTAATCATGTTTTAGATTATAGCTTGGTGTTTTAAATGCAGGCTAACACCAGTTGTGAATAAGCTAGTTCCCAGCCCTCCCACAGGTCGGATATGGTTTCTAGGATGATATGGAATACACCATGTTATATCTTATATTTACAACGCCATTAGAAAGCCTCTATGCCTGCTGTATGTGATTCCTCCATACCAGTATACAGCACTAACTGTGGAAGCAAAATCCTGTAAACAAAGATCCCTGATATCTATTACATATCATTTGTGTAGATGTCAACCAAAATTTTACACATTGTATAAATATTACAGTCTCAGGAATGGAAAATCACTAAGCCTACTTGCCAAGGGTGTTCCTACTCTGTGCTTTGCACAATTTTACACAATAAAATTAAGAACCTCATATCTTAGGATTTATGTTCTAGACAAAATGCTAAGAAGACATGGATAGCTTTTGACACCACACCACATTGCTCATAAGAAATCTGTGTGGTATTGTGTTACTTAGAATAGTGCACTAACCATAATATGTTAACATGTTTTTAAAAAAGCTTTATACATGTAATTTGTTGTCGCCCTTGCATTGTATTTCATTTTGTGAAACTACAAGATAAATTACAACCTTTGACCAAAAACTGAAAATTTCTGACATTTTACGATCTCAGTACCTTCTAGTCATCAACAATGTTCTAACAGTTTCCAATGATTCAAAAGCACTCCTAGCAGATGACAGAGAAAGTACAGGCTATATTGAACTACACATTTACATGCTGGTGATTTCAAGCACTCCCTTGTCGCATCTTGATAATATTTGATGATGTAGAGGTTGGTTTTAGCAACACAGAATCTTGGTCATGTTTATGAAATTTTTGAAAAATACAAATCTTGTACTTAAACTCTTACAAAATAAGAGTCAAAATAAGAAATTTACCTCAAGCCCAAAAGACATTTTAATATACATTGATATACAGCACATGTTTGTGGTGGTTTTACTTTTTTTGCCGAGTCCACTCTACCGCCAATTCATGACCTTTGGAATATGCATTAATGCATTACTACAGTTCTAAAGAACTGTTTCAACTGCAGACTTGGATTAGATGAAACACAGCAAAAAACTTCTTTCTCCTTCTTACCGCGAAATTAAATCCCTGCTAAAATACATGAATTTACAGTGTATTTGATTTATTTTTCACTTACATGTATGTAGGCAAATTTGTATATAACTCTGTGCAAAAACGAGACAATATCATACATTCCTGACACAGCATACTGTTACCAACATACTGTTCTAGACAGTTAGCATGTACATTATTCGATAGATTATTTCTACTGTTATATTAGTCATAGATTAGATTGGTTCTCTGTATTTGTCAACTATCAGCAATGATTCAACTCTCATGTGCATAATTAAGTTGCCATACATTGTACCTGTTACAGTTGTCGCGCAATAAAGTTCTTCATCTTCTTAACCCTTCTTGTACCAAGGTCGTCCCCCGGGACCGCCGCTGGCACGACCCATCTTGCCGCGGGAGCGTACGGTGTTCGACCGCGTTGTTGACTACCTGGTTGGGGAGGGTCCGAGCAGCAGGTTCGCCCTGATCTGTCAGCAGTGCCACTCTCACAACGGCATGGCTCTCCAGGAGGAGTTCGAGTTCATCAGTAAGTGGATTTATTACAGGTTTGCCTAGCAAAACCTTTGTTGGATCTGCTGGCATGTGTGGTGGCCGCCATCTTGAATTGTGACATCACAGGGTCCCCATACCATTTTATTGGGAGGGGTGTTTTTTTGGGTCGCTAGCATTCTCTCTAACAAATCGGCACACAACTATCACACATTCAACTCAAGATGGTGGCCGCCATCTTGAATTGTGACATCACAGGGTCCCCATACCATTTTATTGGGAAGGGTGTTTTTTGGGGTCGCTAGCATTCTGTCTAACTATCACACATTCAACAAAAATAAAAATTCAATACCAATTCATATTTATAAAAAGATCCCGTAATCGCTAAACTAACATAGCAAACCTGAAGTATTTTTAGCACAAATACTTAACTCTAGTTAGCATACAATCTTGTTTTGACTTTAATTCTTCTATTGAACCATTGTCTAGTCAGAGTTTTGGTATAAAATATGGGTCTCCAGTTTTTCCCTTTAGTCACCTCCTGTCCCCTGGATTCTATCGCAAAAATTTTTCCGCCCAGAAATAAGCAAATTTTCAGTATTAGCAGCACGTACAGAAAATGTACCACTTGTAGTTATACATGTACCCTTTGTTGTTCCTTCTAATGTAATATTAATTATATGAAAGGTTCTAATGATCTTCTCTGTCGTTGTTTCCAAGCGTTTCGATGTGCGTACTGCTACACACTGAACCCAGCCCGTAAGGTCCGTCCCACCGCACCCAAACTCTTGCCAGACGAGCCTCAAACACGATCGTCGACCTCCGCCGAGGACGTCTACAGCGAGGAGGAGCAGAAATTCGTACTTCATGACAAGGACGCCGAGACAGAGGCCAAGTTCGCCGAGGGGAAGGGTGAGGGGTTTACTTAAATAAGTTTTATTTGCAAGCTCTTGCCTGAGGGCTAGTTGCAACATGAAACAATGCATAGAGAAAGTGTACAGACAGTGCAAGTATCAATGGTGACAAGTGTAACAAGTGACAATTCTAAAAACTGCTACGGAATACAATCTAAGCTTTTTTGGGTTTGACTTTTTTTTTGGAAGCAGTGGAAGACAAAGACAATAAGTGTCCCACTTTTTCTGTAATGAGTGGGTTTTGCGAGGTTAACAGGATTCTAGTTTTCGTTAGTTGTTTGGAAACTGTGGTAAGTTTTGGTGGCTTTGTTAAATAGCTCTTTTCTTTTCCTGATCATTAAAGGGGCAGTTTGAGATAAAATGTGGTGGTCACAAGTCAAGGCAATGGCAGCACTTTGGTAAAAGTATAGATTTTTGTTTACTTTTGTTTTTCCCTCTATGGCGCATGGAAGCTTAACACCAGCAAAATCATGCTTTGCTTTTCTGCTGCTGTATGCAAATGAGGCTGTTCCATTCTAGAAGAAGGGGAGATGGAAGTAGAAAACTCCCTTTAATGTTTGCCTTCGGTTTCATTTTTAGTCACACCCTTTCTTTGTTTGGCAGTCACCCTCATTATGTAGGTAAATACAGCATGTTGCAGTTGTAGTCTGTAGACTTTGACTCTGGGGTCTAGCCAGCGCCCGTCATATGACAGAATTTTGCTGCGTATGACGGAAAAATAAGACCATTCCATCAACCTTGACGGACAAAAATTGATAAGAGAAATATCCAAATTTGACTAGACAATGCCCAAATTAGACACCAGCATGGAAATTGAACAATGACGGAAATTTGTAAACGATGATAGGCAAAGTAAATGCAGAAATGTTCGCGGGGACTTAATTTCGCAGTAGGGAGAAAATGGAGTGTTCGCGGTGGTTTTGAGTTCGTGTTTGAAACAATAGTAGCCCTACAAACACACAATGGAACGGCTTATCGCTGTGGTTTTAAGTTCGTGGTTAAGAGTTTGCCGCAAAAACCGCGAACATAAAACCACCGCAAACATTTCTGCATTTACTATGTCTTGGGATTTTTCCGTCAATGGGAACCATGGGCATTTGGCCTCAGCTCCGCGGACTATAAACAATAGCGAGTTTTCTTCCCCGCTGAGCAGTTGCGTTAGACTCTCCCGGTCGGTAGTTATGCAAATACCCGTCGGCCTCCCGTCGTCCCTTGCGCGAAAGTCGCTCGGAGGAGCTAACTTCAAAATATCTAAGGGTACGAAATCCGCACTCCTACTCACCGTTACCAGAAGGGGTGTCATCGATCTTTCGGGGGCCAACCCGGACCTGTTTCTGTCTATTGCAGTCCCCATTTGGCAACGTAACAAAGTAACAGCATACTAACAAAAGCTGTGTTACACTGAAGATACGTCATAGTCGTTTTAATGGACGGTTTAGCACGTTTATCGTCTGATTTTAGCTGGTAAATCTGGCTAGAATTACGATATCTAGTGAGTGCGTAAGAAGCAAATAGGAACGCATGTACAATGCTGGTAGACAAATATATGATGAATAAGATATCTATGTTCACAATCCTGGCATTTCCAACGCTTATCATAATGATAGTTTAGTTAATAGCGGTGCCAAAACCCCTTGCGTGCATGGCACCGGCCCGGCTGGCCATGATGCCATTGTTCTGTGAACAGCGGTGCAGGCATACTGCCGGTAACGGTCATGTCGGGAAAAGAAGGATTTTCGGGCGTTACAAAATGCCTCGTATCGTCCTTTGTCATCGGTATATTATCAACTAGGTGTTTTCCATGGGTAAATAAGACACCAAACATGAGAATCACCACCAAGCCAAGTGCCTGAGTCGAGGGAATTAGCGGAAAATTAGGTTGTTTGAAATGACCTTTCGTACCTATCGCTCATTCCTCGCTCCGCTCGGAATTCGCTCTTGGCGCCTGCGGCGCCACGGGGCGCGCCCTTCGGGCGCGCTTCCGGCGGAATTCGGGCGAGGGCGGCTTTCGGGTAAGTTCGGGATCCGCGCGCCCTTCGGGCGAGGGCGGCTTTCGGGCCTATCAAACTCTTCGGGCGTATCAAACTCTCCTTCCGAGGCCTACAGCCTATGTGGGAACTGGGATAACTGAAAACAAAGTTGAGCTGGCTAGAGCCCTGTTTTGACTGCTGCATGATCTAGGCTTAGAGTGCTGTCCTCCCCTCGAATCTTGCAATGACATGCATGTGTGTGTAACCCCCATATTAATGGCATTGGTAACCTCAGTCATACTAGACTCATAGAACAAAATGCAACACTCAGGCTAGCATGGTGTGTTTGTAACTTGCAGTGTCCAAGGTTTTTAGCATGCATTTTTGGGTCTAAAGACAAGATAGTTTTGTCAGAATTGCTTTGCAAATTGACAGGTCGCGGTGGCGCAGTGGCAGCGTGTTGGGCCCAGAACCCAGAGGTCCTGGGTTGAATCCCTGTTTACGTTTGTGCCTATGGAAAAGGCACTTTACAAAACTTCCCTCACTTCACTCCCGTGAAATGAGTACCTAGTTTGGGTTAGATACGTCCCTTGGACATGACATTAAAAAAATTTAATGGAGGTCCCTTGTTTGATGAGAGCCACACCTCAAGCATGTAAAAGAACCTTCCGCACTTATCGAAAAGAGTAGGGATCCTTCCATGTGTGAGCGGATCAAACTTTACACTCTGTCCGGGTTGACATCTTGAAAAGGTGACAGTCACCTGTTACATGTATGTCAATCCTTCCACAGATGTGGTAAATCTCAGTAGATAGTCTGATACTCCTTATAGGCAGTGCTACAGTCGTGAAATCAATATGACATCGTAACAATTCCTGCTTCTCACTGCACAGATGATGAGAAGGACTGTGAGAGAGATGAGACAGTTCGAGAGGTGGAGCAGGAGATGATTGACACGGTTGCCGACGGTAACCAGGACGTGGTTCCAGAGGAGGAGAAGGCAGGAGGAGACGGGAATGATGGGAAGCCAGTTGAAGATGTTGCAAGCGAGATGCTGGAAGATATTGGACAGGAACATATCAAAGACGATTGAGAACGTTAATAGGAAAAAATTTGGTAAGGCCTAACAAAAAAATGTTGTGTTTCCAGTTACGGTACTGACAAGTAGAAGCCATTAGGACACTGATATTTTCAACATCATATTTATAGAGATATACATTGAAGAAGCATGAGTATAACAATACACTGAGCAAAAAGTACAATATTTACTACACATTCCTGCATCAACTGTTCAAAGCCTTAATATAAGTGTGAAATACAGAAAGTCTGCAGAAAAATGTTAAAAACTTGTTGCATTCTGTTTTGAATTGTCCCTCACTCAGTTGTCAAAAATGTTATGCCCCTTGCTAGCAGTCAAAAAAAAAAAAAGGGTCTGTTGATTTTTGCTAGAGTCGGTTTGGTAACCTGAAACACAACATTTTTTCCCAGGCCTAACAAACAAAAAATGATGTATGTAAGGACACTTCTCATGCCTTGTCAGCTTGCCTTGTAGTATTTTGTTTGTTTTGTTATGAAAAGAAGATTGTTATGCATACTTGTCAATGTGAAACTTCAGTTGGGATGAAAGAATGGGGTGGAGATTTGACATCTCACATATCAAATTCCTTCCATCCCTACATGTATGTCAAGCCTTTAACCACCTGCTGCCTACGGATGTATCATGAATAACTTCACATGTACATAGGTAAGGTTCACCATCACTATAGGCAAGTGGATTCTCAAGACTCTGTTTTTGGTTTTGAGACCCACTCTCAAATATCCTTTATATGCTCTCACCCACCCCCAAGCCCTTAGGGCACAATTTGTGTAAAGGCTGTCCCAAAGTTTGACTTTGTTGTAGTGCTCGTTCAGGTGTATAGATACCAGGAAACACTCTCAAATGTTTTTGTGGCCAAATAGCTCAGTTATTCCACGTTGAAACATACAGGGCATTGTCTTAATTGTCTAAACATACTCTGACTTGAAGATATTTTGCACAGACTCCCAAATAACAACAGAGGCCAATTTGATTGCAGGTGGTGATGTAAGACTATTGACTAAAATAAATAAATGAATAAATGTTACGAAAGGTAGGCATGGAGCATCTTTAAGTTATTGTACCAAATATTTTGATTATCCAGTCATTTGGCTTAGCAGCAGCTACTCTCCAAGCAGAGGTTGGTAGGGAAGTATGTGACCTTTTTAGTGAGGAGAGCCGACAAAAAACGAGGCGTTGGATAAAAAGGTCACAATCTTCCCCACCAGCCTCTGCTTGGAGACTAAACAAAGGCTGCACCATGTTCTGTTACTTGAAAGTGTCTGATTTTGTAAAGATGTTGTGAATATAGTACAGACTATGATCATACACCACTATGCAGAATGTGTTGCACATAGCTCAGTATATTAAGAATTTACACCAGAAGCACCTTACACATTTTCTCACAAAAATGTGCCCCAGACTATGTGTATGAAGTCCTAAAATTGTATGACATCACATATATATATCCATACTCCACTTGTGCCTATAACTACTCCATAAAACTCTTTGGCCATTTTTTTCTAAGATACATGTATCATTTGTTTCGTCATAACAATCATGTGAATGTAGATCACGTCTAGCACTATTCCTCTGCATATTTTCTTCAATTGTTTGAACTATAATATTTAGAATGATGTTGAATCTTACAGTAACAGCCCCTTAGTTAATAGTTAGCATATGAGCAGACAATAACATGTACAACTGTGTCAATGCCACACACCCCCAATAGTCCTGCAAGAAAGTTCATACAGTCATACAGTACATGAAAAGTGTTCCTCAGTGAGGTATCAAAATTAAAGTGAAAGGTGAAAAGTTCCTGAACCAAAGTGAAAACTATAGTTTCTGCATCTGGCAAAAGGTTAGCTTTCACTAAGTCTAATTTTCAGGACATTGTTAAGTAAGATATAAGTATATTGCTGCTGCATTCTTTTTCCAGGCTTAGGTAATGCTTTGCACATTCCATTCTGTTGTTCTGTGTACATTTCTTGCTGTTTCATGAATCCAACTTCTTATGGCCATGTTCACAACAGTTGCTCCTTTCTATAAGATTGAAACATCATCATCTTTTCTCCTTATCTTTTCTCTGCCAATAATTGCGCATTTCTATAGCTTTACTGTTAAGATAGATACCCAGTATTACAACAAAGATGCACAGACAAAAACCTTCGATATCATGTGAAAGAAGTCGTTGAAACATGATTGTATATTGTTAAACCAGTAGATCATGATATGTTGTTATTATTTATGAGCAAACATTTTTTTGATCTGCCATTTCTGTACAGCAAAATGTTTGTGTCAGCAAAGTGCCAAAACAGTATATGCTGTTTCAAGGTTTACAATTCATTGATTACATGTAAATGTGTTCTGTTTCATTGTTGAATCCTGCCACGATAAAGTAGTCTTGGGAATATGTATTATAAACCTATTCCTCCAGTGATGTAAAATAAACAAACGTCTGAAGATATGGAAAAACACTAGAATGTAAATTAAAACTTATACACTTGAAAGTTCATCTGTGTTGGTAGAAGACATTCTGGATCAAAGTTGAACTGCAAATGTCCAACACAAAAATTGGACTTGCACAAATTTTTTACTGATCAGCTCCAGTCTTTGTCAAGGAATTAGCAATCCACTGCTTCCTTACAGTTCAACTTTGATTCAGTAAAACTTGCACAATATGTGTACCACATGATGAAGTTATTCCTGCACTACACTGCGATGTGGCTCCTTTCATGGTGTCCCAACGCTATGCAGTTTACATTAAAAAACCGTTTTGTATAGAAATGACCCTTTTTATACGTGATATGGACATAAATATGGACATGTAGGCGTTGCTGTGATATGTTTACATTTCTGCAGTCAAATAAAGAGATTGACATTTCTGTTCGCCATTTACATTGTCCTGATTTTTTTCCAACAAGGAAATTAGATTTTGTTTTCTGTGTTGAATCGAAGACCAGCTTGTTGCAAATTTCAGTGCATCTCAATTGCCACATTTCTTTGAGTCACGGCATATTTGACTCTTCGTAAGTTGTAAAAATTTCCTTTTGCCAGGTAGATTGTGTTTTGGGACTAATTGTAGAAAGTCAGATGATTAGATATCATAGTCCTGTGAGTTTATTAAGATCCACAAGACCACAATTAAGTTTAAAAAGAAACATCGAGCTACTCTTCCTGTGGTCAAATGGTTCTTCGTATGTTGTGGTAATCGTAAGTATAATAGGTCGACAAATTGCATGTAGGTCAGATCGCGTCTTTTCTGTGACTCGGGACTTCCACGGGGTTTTCCTACAAATGTAACTGAACTGTCAGTATTAACATTCAATTTATTTACTTCTATTCTTGTATATGCTATATAATGATTATGAGAAAGCATCACAGTAGCAATTTGAGAATCAATGTGCAGTCTAATCATAGTATGTCCATAGCTCCATGGAGGTCCTTCCCGCAGGCTTCACTACAGTGGGAGGGCTGCTAGCAGTAGAAGCATCTTAATAACCAAACCGGTTCATCGTGATGTTTAAAGATTTCTCTGCCCTGCTGAGTCATTTTGGCTGCTCCACGAGGTAAGGTACACACGTCCGTCTACAACTCGTCCACAGGTAAATGTCATATCATATTTTTTATTCTGGTTCCCATGTGATCTTTCCTTCATATCAGGAAACAAGCTCTGTTAGAAATGTAGCTCTTTTCTCGAGGTCATTTGATGTGGCAATCTGTTCAAACCAGGGTTATAGAGACCAACTTATAAGCACTTGTTGGGCAACTGTATGACCTTAATATAAGTTTAAGTGTATAAGTAATTATAAATGTGTAACCAATGAGGCCAACATCTATCGTCTCAGGCACGCTATAGCTAACTCTACTGGTCAATCCTTCACATTTTAACCAGATTGTCTAGTATTTCTGATCGTCCTAAACAAACGTTATGCAGCCCTTTTGAGGGTAGGAGCTGTTTTTGACTGCCCTCTCAGAGTTATTCCGAAATAAGGCCTTATAACGGATTTTGATATTTCACCCGAAGAGACACGTTCTTGAAGGCACGTTCTTGGCCAGTGCAAAGTGGCGTCAACTGACAACCGCAGTTTCTTATCCATCAAGATGTCATATGCATTACCGCATTCCTTTAGAGCAAAGAACTTGCCAGTACTGTGATTTAGGTAAGATTGAGGCTGAGTGTCATTTTGTTGTTGATTGTACGCTGTATAACTATGACAGGAATATCCTCTTTGATTTTATAAAAGATAAGTTTCCTAGTTTTCGTTATTTAGATAGCTTAGAAAAATGTGTATTCCTTATGAAACTAGACAAGCCATATCTCATGAACCCTGTATGCTTATTCTCTGCCTTAAGAAGCGAGAAGAATTTGAACATGTACATAGTGGTATTAACTTAGTATTTAGATGTAGTTAGATATCAAATTTCTGTTACCACTGTAACTATTCTTCTGCTTGTCACCATGACCTGTACTTAGCTCATCCGAGCATAAACGTGCAATAAAGGTCTTTCATTCATTCATTATTTTCGGATTCAATCCCCGCACTGAAATCCAACAGGAATCTTTGCTAACAGAAGTCTGACTATACCCTCGGGTGTTTTGATTATACAGTTATCCCAACAAAAGAATACAGTCCCTTCCAAGAAGCCTTCCCAGGCCCTCATTTGCACGGTGATGAAATCTGTAACCAAACATTTACCGCTTTTGATGTTCCGGCGTCGAAAGATAGGAACTGACTGTCGTATTCAACATACTGTAAGAACAATAGAGCTACAACCTCTTAGTCATTGATATATGTCAGTACAAGCTCCAAGCAGATTTGGGGGTAAAAATCGTAACGTTTTCTGACTCAGTTGTGGTGAGTGGTTGTATCAGAACATCCCGGCTGCACAAAAACGTTGGGATCTTCTACCCAACATCTGCTTAGAGATTGGTGCATTTTTTCGTTTCAGGTAAACCCCTGGAATATCCGGCAGTAAAGCACCACTTAACCATCCGCACTTTCCCTGTCAGAGGCGTGGCACGGCAAACATGGCTGTGACTGTGAGTACGCTCACGTATTTGATGTACATTTACTAACTAGGGGCCCAAACCTAGACCACTTATTCTCCGGCCCAAGAACGATCTACCAGTCAAGAATCACGACCATGGCATATCCAGAAATTATGACATTCTTATGTTCTCAGAAAGAATGTAGCTTTCGATTCTTGTCAATGTCGAAGTCATTTGCATACTTCGTGATGAAATGTTAAAATGATATTCTGACAACGGAGAGAACTTTCACATATTCAATATATGTGATTTATATGTGATTTTGGGCATAGAAGACAATAGATGAAAATAAATGTTGCTTATTACGATCTTTTTTTGCGTAATCCACGAGACAAGATAAAACAATACTTTTACAAGAGCTCTAAATACATGTAGCTCATGGATGTATGAGATCTCCGAACTCTTGTTGGTCACACTTTAGAGCTGATTGTTCGAATCTTTTTACTGATCGAGGCTAGCAACATGTGTGAGACATCTAGAGTCCTCACACCTTATAATTAGTCTCTACCAGACTAACCGCGTCGGCTATAGAGAGAACATTTGTCGGGGGACTTTGGCCATGGAGGATAACATTCCCATCCAGGGTTGCAATATTTGACCCTATCTCCATAGCCGACTCCCTTCATACAGTTGACTCTATTTGGCCAATTTCTACTATTTTCCCAGCGACCCGTGGAGACTGGTAGAGTCTACCTTATAATCCTTACCTTACTTTATTTCTACACTAATAGTACAGGAACCGGTGACTTTTGTGTTGCTGTTTCAGGATAGTATTTTCGTCTACCCGATCAGTCCCTCCGGCTTTAAAGAGGAAGACCTCTGGGCTACGTTTGGGAACTACGGGATTGCAAAAATCACGTTGCGCCGCCCTCCTGGGCCGTCCATGATCACATTCGAGAGTGCACGCGCGGTGGATGGAGTCATGAAAAGTAGCACACCACACGTGGTAGGCGACCATGGGGAGGTGAAAGTCGAGAGAGCTCCTGATTCCTCTGAATTAGGATTGGTAAAGTCTACTTGTTTCCTATTTTAGTAACGGTCATGAAAACTAAAAAAGATTGATGATTAAGTTAGAAATGCAACAACTAAAAAGAAATGATTCTAACATGTACTGTAACGACCGCAACAACTCAGAAATATGATGTATGTTAAGGCAAAGGATTTTAACTTCCTTGGTTAAGGATTTCGTTCTTGTGAATGGATATACCCGGTGGCAATCTAGACCTAGGTGGTAATGTTTATTTTAAAAGATATATACGTGAAGGCCTTTTCAAGGTGTGAAAGTAGTGACAGTCATGTCAAGACCAACGTGAGGCACATTTCATTTGCAGATCTTTTTATCTACCCCGACCCCCTTCTGGGGTACTTCGATGGATGTTTGTCATAAATGAAACAGCTGATTCTTTATGCGAGTCATATTTAACAGAAGTATATTTCAGTACCCTAAACATATAAACGTTGCTTGACGGATTTTGCATGTATGTACTTCTGGACAGAACGCCAGAGGTCGTGGTGGAGGCTCGTGTCGTGGCCGAGGCTGCAGCGGCCATGATGTGCATGGGGGAGGCGGCCGTGGGGGAGGCGGCCGTGGGGGAGACTACGGATTCGGAAGTCGCTACGGATCCGGGGGTGGCTACAGATCCGGGGAGGGTCACGGAAACGGAAGTCGCTACGGGCCCGGATATTTGACGTCCGATCCGGAGCTGGCTTACGGACCCGCAGATAGCTACGGGGGACCCGGAGATGGCAACGGACCCGGAGGTGACTTTGGGCCCGGAGGTGGGAACGGACGCGGAGGTGCCCTCGGGTCCGGAGGTGCCCTCGGGTCCGGAGGTGCCCTCGTATCCGGAGGCGGCCGTGGGCGTGGTCGCTTCTCTGACTACGAACGCAGAGATCCCTTCGCAGAGGGTCGCTACGGAGAGGGCGGAGGCGACTGAATGGCGGCTGAAGCGGTGTCGCCGTCGCCATGTCGACAGTACGTATATAACGTAGCTAGTTGTTCGCTCCTCTGGTAGAGCATGGATCTGTACGCCTCGAACCGCAAGTACGGGTCTGGGCAGATATCCAATATTCTCCAAGCAGAGGCTTCGATTGAGAGGGGTAGTTTTGTCCGGGATTTCTAACGTTCCTAACGAGGAGAGGGACGTCAGAAATCCCGGATAAAACTACCCCTCTCAATCGAAGCCTCTGCTTGGAGAATAGATATTCAAGGAGAGCAGGCCAACAAGTCCCCTTCTCAGTCCCTTTGCACGGGGATAGCACAGATGGAGCCAAATGTCTCGATCTTTTTTTACATGAAACCGGACGTCATCATAATCGCACTCCCCTGGAACAACGAATATGTAGACACTTTAATCTAATTAGGATAGAGGACCATAGAGGATGAGCTTTTTTGTTGTAGAATGTAGTTCATACAACGAAAAAAGAGCTGAGCTTTATAAACTAATGCAATGTAGGTTTCCTCATTTCATACACCTTTAATAGCAACACGGTAAAGTTCATTTTTCTAATGGCGTTAGACAAACCCTTGATTATAAAGCACATCTGTACCTATATATACACCATTACTAAAAAGCGAGAAGAGGCCAAATTCACGCAATTACTAGACTAATGCTAGCTTGTCATTGTACATATGTATTTGCAAACTATGACGTTTTCTTAGCCTCCGATGCAGACTCCTCCCGGCTGTTTTCTTTTTCAAGTAATTGTTTTTATACTATTACCTTTTTTTTTCTAATTGCTGGCCGGGCAATAAGAAAAAAATGTAATAATATAAAAACTGTAACTGGAAAAAGAAAACAGCCGGGAGGAGTCTGCATCGGAGGCTAACGTTTTCTATTGTGACCTGTACTGAACCCAGTGGGAATGTGTGCACAATACAAGTCTTCAGAATGCTACCACCTTACCTAAAGATTTCCTCTCGCCCATCAAACCTGATTGACATACCGTGTAGAATCTTACAGTGTATTGTGCTTCCTCTCTGTTGATGGGCTCTTCTCTAGACTCTCACTTACAATTGCCTTCGGGCATAAATTCCAATAAAAAATTGCGGGTTGAGAAGAAAGTAGATTAGACCTTCTTGTGCGTTTGTTATGAATAATTTGTTGACGCGATTTTTTCTTCTTTATTTCACATGTGCAGGTAATTTCGAAACCGATGTCAACAGAGAGAGGGTGGCTATAGAGGCGGGGGTAGGCGGTGGTGATAACAATAATGTCAATTATAGATATAATTTCCAAGCCGATGTAGTAGTCAGGCTTGTTTTGAGTGTCTTAGGCTGTGTTTCTCCGTTTTTCTTAACACGTGCCAGGCAGGTATGTTAGGATTTAGAAAAAAATGTACAAAACACCGCCAAATACGCGCAAGAGAAGCCCTACTGCTAACCTAAGGTGACCAATTATCGTCCAATTTATTCAAAACGTATTTTGTTACTGCTGTTACTGGTTCAGGAGTTTATTCTGTTACGTCGCGACGTAAACCTATTTCATTGTTTTGTATAAAAGATAGTGATGCCTAAGGACCAGACGTTCCTTATTGCTCATGAGAACTGGCTTTGGCATAATACACATCAACACGTGGGCATGACCTAAACTGGACGATAACTGGTAGCGCACGATAATTGGTCACGTTACGTTACATCTGCTTGGAGATTAGGCGGTGGTGCCCGGGTCTAGGCAGCACAAAGGTTAGAGAAACCTTTGATTATCAACATATCTTCTCGTTTTTACCATTACAAAGAAGGGAGAAGTCGAATCCATGTAGTTTATAATTCTTACAGTAATTTGACGATCTATAGATGCATTGCTATACCATTCTTTTGTTGTGACCTGTACATAAGCCAGTGGGTATACATGTATGTGTACAATAAAGGTCTTCATGCATTCATTCATTCAAAACGCTCGAGACATAGCCAGTTCCGTTCTAATGGAAGGGGCAGCCTTGTCATATAACAATGGACTTGCTATAGCTAACTACCTCGACATTATTCCTATTGGTTGATATTTCATCTGTTAGATAATACAGACTTACTGTAGTGATGTTACATCCGTTAGATAATACGGTACTTTTGTTTAAATGGCAGCGCTCGAATAAAATGGGATACCGGTAACAGTTTGTATCCTTTTTGTATCATAGTAAAATATCATCTCTACACCTTTATTATCTCCATGAAAAATGGAGAATATAGCTTTGGGTGTGTCTGCATGTGCTTCTGTGTGTGTGCCTGTGTGTGCCTGTGTGTGTTTGTATGTATGTGTGTTTGTGTGTGTGAGTGTATGTGTGAGTGTGTTTGTGTGTGTTTGTGTGTATGTATGTATGTATGTGTGTGTTACACAAAAAGGACGAAGCTTAGCTTGGCACACTGCACTAGCATTATTGAAGATAGAAAAAAGACTGTTACACAAATGTACATCTTTCTATATAATACCACTTGCATGAAAACAACAGCAATATTTCTATTTCTTTTCACACTTGTTTTACTGTTTTTAAAGAAACCTCTTTTAACAAACTTGCATCATACATTTACTGTATGATGATGATGACGATGATACATTTACTGTGCAGTTGTCCCTTGGTTTAAATACAAATCTCTGGTCATATCTTTAAAGACATTTTACGAATTACAAAGGAACCATGCTTGGTAACCCTCAGCCTAAACATATTAAAGTAAGTACAGGTTAGTTTCACATTTGGAAGAAGCATACTGCCCTCTCTGTTATTTAGTATCATGGTATGTTTATTTCTATCATAACTTCAGTCTATGGTTAAAGAGATAATATGATTTTCAAAAGTGGTTACATTCCAACATTTTCATGTCATGTTTATTTCCATCATAACCTCAGTCATTAGTTAAAGAGATAATATGATTTTCAAATGTGGTTACACTCCAACATTTTCAGTGAAAGTGACCAGATTTACAAGAATGTTTTCACACAGGCAGGGCTGTCACCAGCTTAAATTTTTTTTCATCCCACTCATTGTTTGGGATTTTTTCTGCCCCAAGAAGCAAATTTCCATCCCGTGATGAAAGGACAGTCCTGGAGACAGCCCTGACTCAGACCCCCTATCAACTAGACTGTGATCCCTGCGCAACCGTACAGCGACGAATATTTGATTTCTGTGACCATTGGTTCCATAATTGGAATATGATGAAAGATGTAACATGTGGAAGAATGATCTAAAAAGGCAACAAAACAACTAGAATTTTAAAAATGTCTTTATCTTGAAATTCGTTGCGCGATCTGTGAAATCTTCTGTCGCTCAGTGGTCACAGTCTCTAGCAAAAAGGGGGTGTTCAATAGTAACTGTCTCTTTGTCCATTCTACAGTCATGTCTGCTTCTTCGCAGTCTTCTTGACTTTCTTGACTTTCGAGACTCCTGGAGGCGTCTTGAAAGATATCTCAGGGTCTGAGCTGTCCAGCATGAGAGTGACAGGCGACTGTTTGGATTTCTTGACTTCTTCGTCTGACTTGGAGACCTTGGGAGACACAGTGCTGGCTGCTTGGAGTTTGGCCTTTTTGGCCACATCGTCCTAAACAAAGGAGAAACATGAAAATGCATAAGAGGTGAGGCCATGACGACCGGGAACAAAAGATGTCTAAAGACATCATTGATCAAACAGTAAGTATTTGAATCTTTTGAAAACGATTGACCAGTATTATTCTAATCTGTTCCTGCCATTGTATCTCGCGGGTGATACACTCCTTTCTGTATTCAGGCCATGTTGATTTGATTATAAGGATGACATTCTTTGTGGACCCAAAACTGATGCAAGCATGCAAAAAAAATGATGGACCCAAGAACATACATGTATCTTGAGACCACAAGACATTGTCTGACAATTCTTAAATTAATCTTTACTTACATAACCGCTGAAGTCGTACTTAAGCCCCAAGGCTGCGTACTTTTTCTTCCTGCCGAGGTCTTTGGATGCCAGGCGCATGGCTGACTGAAGGGTTGCAGCCGCATCCTAAAGAAAATAAAGAGCAGAAGAGCTTTAAAAGCTGACAATCAGAAAAGACGTGCAATAACATCCGACGACAATAATGTCCTATATCATAAGTTAGCTCGTATCAATTTAATTTCTTTGATTTCAAGAAAGAATGCTAGGTTGGAATATCAACATAAAAACTGAGTCCGAGGGAAAAGTCACTGTAGCTCAACTGGTAGCAGCCTCACAGTTGAGCTCCTGGTTCCAAATAATTGCTAACTGGGTCAGGGCATCATGGCTGGGGCTTCACCTGTCTTCAGAATTGATGTAAAATGGGAGTCCTGCATTCAAAGAGGTGCGTTGAGCAAGTTAAAGGGGAAGGGCTAGCAACCCCTTCCTGTAAAAATATACCCTGCTTCAGAAACAGCAAGGAAACTTGCTGCCCTATGTGCCACTAAAAGGGAACACATTGGGTGCAGTGTACCTTGGGCTTGTTGTGTTTCCTAATGGCTGTTGAACGTCTGGTCGGTTTGTGGAACTTTCTGTTCCATCCGTTAAACGTTTTGGGGTGAAGTCGCTCGACCGGAATAAACTCGCCTGAAGGAGAAAACAAACAAATAAATGCAATGTAAACAAGTGTAAACACAAATCCATCCTATTCTAGCTCTAGTTTGCTCCTCTGATTGCATCCATATGACTTTCCTGACTTTCAAAATTTGTAGTCGTCTGGTACAGATATTTCTAAAGGTTAATAGGTAACCTCCCCCGACCAACTCCCAACCACAGATGACCATGGTCTGGACCGCCATAAGCAAGTAAGTAAGCAAGAAATGTATGTAGATGTGTGTGTGTGTGTGTGTGTGTGTGTGTGTGTGTATGTATGTATGTATGTATGTATGGATACTCACACCAAATAAAGGTACTCACATTTCAGCAGCTTTTCAAACATGAGGTAGTTGTTCATGGTCTCGGCCACCACCTTGGCCACCTCCTCACACTCAAACTCGATGAAGCCATACCCCTTGGGACCCCCAGTCTGAAATGGGAACTCAACGGTTAATACTGGAATTTGGAAAGGCAGTCATCCTCCTTTCTTATAGTCAACTTATAGTACAATGTAGTTATACACTGCATTTCAGTAATACTTCTACTCTCCAAGCAAGAGGTTTGGCTCTGGCTGGATTTTGACGTTTCTAGGCGCTTTAGCAGAGCTTTCTTTTTTGCCATGCCAGGAGAAAATGGGACAAAAAAGAAAGCCTAACAAAAACGCCTATAAGTTACATGTCAAAAACCTCTGCTTGCAATACCTCAACAGGTACTCACAAATTTCAGACATTCTGTTATAACATGTCGGAAAATTATCAGTGACTGACTGACTGCAACAAAAAAAGCTTGGACATATTCGTATTCTACTGTATATAACCTACAGATTGAGTCTTGAATATTTTTACCAGTTAAGCTTACCTTTTTGCTCCTTGCCAGCCGTACTCGGGACAAACTGCCAAACTGGGAGAAGAACCTCTTCACTTGTGGCTCACAGAAGCCGTGGGGAATGTGTTTCACAAACACAGCACCAGGCCGCAGGACTTCAGCCTGATTCTGAAACATAGAGTACCACAGCTGATCATAATACGTACTCTCCAAGCAGAGGAGTGGGTCTGGCAGGTTTTTGACGTGTTTTTAGGCGTTTTTGCCGGGCTTAAGTATGACTGGTTTATTCGTTGAATCTCTCTTCGCAGCCCAAAAGGGCTGAATTGCAAGTATCCAAAGTATCCAAGTATCCAATTGCGGAATTCATTACATAGCTTGCAAAGTCATATTTTGTTTGGCTAGTGTGGGTTGGCTAGCCCAAAAAAACATGACAAAGTAGAAAGCCCGACAAAAACGCCTAAAAACACGTCAAAAACGTGCCAGACCCACTCCTCTGCTTGGAGAGTACATAATACGCTCTGTAGTAATGCATATGGTTACTGTACATCTCGAAACATTCCAGAACTTTGAACTTTATTTCACCGTAAAAGTGGCGGCACCATGTGCACCCATGTGATACAGGACAACATGAAATGGTACAAGTGAAGAAATTAATAAATAATAATTATCATAATTGCTTAATCTAAGTATAATACTTAGATTAAGCACAACAAAAGTATCATTTATTAATCTACATGTGTCTCCACCGCAAATTCATGACACCATGGAAATGCGTTTCTGACATATGACTACTGTACTACAGAATTCTGAGCCACGAACTTGAAACACAGCAGAAACCTTCTTTTACTTCGAATAAATCCACCGCACAGAAGTGCCCCCCTCCCCCAACCTAAAACACATACGCTCCTGTTAACTTGTTACAGATACAACAAGCCCCTGCAAAGCCAACTCTCTTGTATTTATTTGCCTGTGCCCTTTTGCTAAATCTTGGGGCCATGTCCGCAAATTATCACAAGCCTTTTTGGTCTAAAATAATTTGCCAAATGGCCACAAAAAATACATTTTGTCGTGAACGAACATGCACACGTGCATTTAGCCAGCTGTCAAGAAAGTCGCTCAATACAAGAAACCATCGCAAAATTCCCGTCAAAAAAAACTCAGAACGGCCCTGAAGATCTTACCTTTAAAATTTTGCTAATCCTGGCTCGTAATTCCTTCGCCTTGTCTTTTTCTAAGGGCACCAAGTTCGCTTTCGTGTTCCATGTGCTCGCTTTGGACGCCATGATGATGATGATGATGGGATTTAATTTTGCCGAACAGCTCTGCGGAGATGATGAAGTTAGCCTCTTCTTCCTTTAGATGCTAAAACTCACGAAATTGCATTTTCTTGGTGTTTAATAAGATTCGGAGTGTAAGTTGAAGTGTAAATAAATACTGTTTTTATGCAAATAGCTCAATGTATTTGAAAAGAAAAGAAAACTGGTTGCTGAAAATGTCCGCGGAGTTCTGAAAGGTCTAGCCCTGGGTTCGAGATCAACCCAAGTGCCCTGGGCACGAGTTGCCTAGTAACCACAGTGTACACGGTGACCAAGATGGCGAAGTTTGTGATTGCAGGTACGAGTTTGTATGCAAAAATTATAGTATTTCTCCGCTCTACACGTTTGATGTCTGGTTTATGTACCATATCACGAAATTCTAGAGGAAGGTGGTCTCCTCTTTTCAAATATCTACTTATGTCGTTCATTTTAGAATTGAAAATCGAGATGTGATTTAACAGAAGTCCAGATCTAGAAAGGAAGAACGCCCCCCACCCCCATGACAAAAACTAAGATGATATAGCCTACCCCTTGCTACTACTTCAATCAGAAACTATAGGAGGTAATCAGGACAGTTTGCCTTGGTTTAGCCACAGAAGTTTAGGTGCCATTGCAAGTCTCAAGCTTTTTTTTATGTAAGTCAGGGCTTCTCTGGAATATCAGTTAGCTTCAACCAAGGAGCTTTAAACAGATCTACTGTATTTTGCTATCCAACAGTAGGGACCACCCTTATTTAGATATTTAAGATCAATACCTAAATCAATCGATTTTTTTCTAGACCAATCCTTCCTTCTATCATACACTTATGACTGTAGTACTGTGAATGCCTTTAAGTCCACAGTGATTTAATTTCACTGTAAGGAGAAAATGGAATGTTCGGTGGTTTTAAGTTCATACTAGAGCTATACATGTACTAACATACTGTAACAGCACAGTAATGTTCACACTGGTAGTTTAAGTTGGCGGTCATCAAGGTGAAAACAGCGATATTAAATCACCATGAAAATTTCCGGAATTACAGTATGTATAATGCAATGTACAATAAGCCCATTCGTAATTCCAACTACTTGTGCAGTGTCAAAGGTGAATGCCCCTGAGACGTAAACAACCCCAGTCTGGGCATTGCTATGCAAATCTAGACAATGTTGAGACGAGATCTGTTGACAAGCCGGGGGCCTTCATCTTTGATACTGCACATGCGTAGTCGGAATTACGAATGGGCCTATAAGTTAGCTCTCAACCCAGTTCATTTTTTTTGCATTGAAACTTGTATACACTGTTCCATGTTGACTGCAGGCCAGGCTGACTGCCCCTACTATGCCAAAGTGGAGTTGTTGGCTGACAGTTTACAATCAAAACTAGCAGACTTCCACGTACACAAGATAGTCAAGACTCCAGAGGAATGGAAGGTATGACACAATAACTATGTTTCTATACTATCAAAATAATGGTATTCATGTAACTCTGCGATAGAGGTGGAGAAGACTTTGCGGTGTGTGTGTGTGTTCTTCAACACCCCCACCCCCACACTATACTATGCTGAATACACCCAAAAGTCAAGTTCTCACTTGTTTGACATGCGTCTGTCATAGTTCAGGGCTCTCCCAGCGTTTTCAACTTGCGCCATGCTGACGGCTATGCTTTGTATACTCAATGGCATGGTGAGAGTTGCAAACGATGGGAGAGCCCTATGACGGCCATTTGTAAAACAAGTGAGGCTTTTCAATTTTAAGTTTAGCTCCCCTTTATACCTTCTCGCTGCTGCCTAACCCCATAACCAATGGGGAATCGGGTGCCAAATGGCTACTTCAGTGTGCTAAAGGATTTAAAGTTAAAGTCCTCCCCGCACCAGACGGTGCATAAGGCGGCGCCCATCTCCGTTTCTGCAGCCCTGGGCCACACAAGTCTGTGCAAGTCTCTACAGCAGGGGCCTAGTCCACTGGTAGTGGTGTGTGTTTGACTACCATACTCTTTCCCAAATGCTGAGTGCTAAGTAGAGAGATCAGTATGTACCATTTTTAGAGTCTTTGGTATGACCCAGCAGGGGATCAACCTCACGACCTACCGTATGCAAGGCAAACACTCTACCCACTCGGCCATTGCACCGGTGCTAAAGGCTAAGTTAACTTTAACCTCCATTTCTGTGTTTCCTCATGCAGAATATAAATCCACCACGAGCATTTTACTACATGTTGAGTGCAGTTTACATTATTTCAACCTTAACACTGTCTCCCCCCATGGCCAGCTAGGAGGTGTTTGCCTTGCATTCGAAAAGTGAGGGGCTCAAAGACTTGGCATTGGGGCTATAGAAACAGAAGTGTGGCATCCCCTATACACCAAAAGGTGTGGGAAGGTTTTTAAGTTAACATTAGGCCACACCAATTTGATTTCTTGGTTAATGGATTTTTTTTTTTTTTTTTTTTAAATTTGGAAAAAAAAATCATGAAAACAGAAGGCTGGCCCAGCTTTAAAAATAAAAATCTGTTAACCAAGAAATTAAATTGGTGTGGCCTTAACCTCCATGCTGTGTTTCCTCGTGCAGCCCTGGCTGCAGCAGCTGTGTGGAGACAACGGCTGGAGCCACAGCAGGTCCCCCATCATTTGGAGAGAACTGGTGGACCGGGGAGGGAAGGGTCTCCTCATCGGGGGACACAACGACTTCATGGAGTATGCAAGGGTAAGAACATCGAGTTTGTTTATTCGCTCTTTTAGAACATGTAGGGCAGCAAGTTTCCTTGCTGTTTCAGTAGCAGGGTATATATTTACAGGGAGGACTTGCTAGCCCATCCCCTTAAACGTGCTCAAGGCACCCCATTTTACATCCTTTCTGGGAGACAAATGCAGCGCCAATTGAGATGTGTTTCCCAGGATTGAACCAGGATCTCACAGTTAGCAACTAATTGGAATCAGGAGCTCAACTGTGAGTCTGCTACCAGTTGAGCTACAGGGATATCCATATAAGTGCATCAAGAGTTGTCTAAGATGCTTGATTTTAAATGCAAGTTTAGATAAAGAAAAAGGTGCAAAATATTCAATGCAATAATCAGTGCAAAGGCCAAGAGGTATAAAAGTCTGAATGACAAAGTCAGTGTCTGTAGAATATTGAATATGATATAGTTTATGAATGCAGAATTTAAGTGAAGAAATTGACTGATAGCTTCACCCTAAGAGAGTTAATCATTTTTTGTTTGTCTGTGTGTCTGTCTGTCTGTCTGTCCCTTCTTCAGTGCTGGAACTTCTGTCTGTAAGGGTCCCAAAGTAGTATGATTAAGGGTGTGAAGTCTACAATCTCTGGTTTCCTTATTTGTCTTGTGTCCACTCCACAGTCCTACTATGGCATGACGTCCGACATGTTGAGCCAAATGATGAAGAACATCGCTGCGGAGAACCTGGCCGTGACACAGGAGCAGCGGGAGGAGGAGGAAATCATCCGGAGGCAGAGCAAGCCTCTCCACGTCTGCGTGGTCAACGCCGCGCGGTCCCCTGCCTACCACGTGCTGCCGTCTCTCGTGAACGGCGAGATACTACGCGAGGAAGAGATCGCCTTGCACCTGCACGACTCGGAAGAGAACTTGGAGAAACTGAGAGGGTTGGAGATGGAGGTGTTCGACCTGTCATACCCCTTCCTGAAGGAGATATCGGTGACAACAGACCTCCTCACGGCATTCCAGAACGCACACGTGGCCATCGTATTTGACGATTTCGACCAAGGTGGAAAGGAGGATGCTATCGGAGACATGGAGGCTAAAGTGTCGTTCTACAAACGTGTTGCGGAAGCGATCAACCAGACTGCGAATAAAGACATCAGAGTACTTGTAGCAGGTACGGGTCCTCTGAACTCGTTGGTCAGTATCCTCATTGACCACACCCCCTCCATCCCTAAACAAAACATTGCGGCCGTGGCACAGGTGAAAGAGAGGCAGGCAAAGTCGCTGCTGGCAAAGCGGTTGGCGGTTAATTCTGCCGGAGTTTGTGACGTCGTCGTGTGGGGGAACGTTGGAGGCACCACGTATACAGACGTGTCGCGAGCGAGAGTGCACGGCTACGATGGCGCTATCTGGGGACCACCGAGGTAAGACTGATCTGTTAAAGTAGAGGGATGTACTGTAAATGCATTTAACTTTGAGTGGTTTTTATTTTGCGCTAAGGGGAAAATGGAGTGTTCACGGTAGTTTTGATTTCGTGGCAGTGCTATGGTCACATACTGCTACAGTATTGGACAAAAATGTTCGCGGTGGTTTTAAGTCCGCGATGAAACCACAAACATAAAACCACCGCGAACATTTCTGCATTTACAGTACTTGTAGGTCACTAGATGTGAAAGATAAGGAACAGTTCTTGGTTAACAAGTGGTTAAGAAGTGCTCTTTTTGAAAATTACGAGTTACTATAGCTCTTTGGATGTCTGGTCAACCTGTGTAACTACATGTATATTTTTGTAACTTTCCTTCAGCCTACCAGCTTAGCAGGCAACTAGAAGCATTTAGCTAACTTGCTACACCAAATGACTTGTCCTTGTAATCTAACTCCTAATGTTGTGTAAGGTTAATTACTCTCTGGACCTTTTTCGGGGGGTTTATAATAAGAAAATTACTCTCCTCTTAACATCACAAAACCCACACATTACAGAAAAAGTGGGATCATTCGTTTTCCACTGTCTCGCAAAAAGAACCCAATAAGCCAGAACTTAGTGTCATTAGTTAAGATAGAGTAGTCATGTGTTATATTGTTCATCATTATCTGTCCGTCCACTCTGTGTTACGTATACATGTACTTGCAATTAGCCTACGGGCAGGAATTTGCAATAAACTTTCTAAAACTTTCTATAATACACTTTTTGCTGATGACTTCTTTTTGTACTGGGTCGTTTGTGCAGCTGGACCGTACAAACAACCCAGTACAAAAAGAAGTCATCAGCAAAAAGTGTATCATGAGCCCCCTAAAAAGGCCAAGAGAGCCTGCTATGGAGGCTACACATTCTATAACACTGTTCACTTTTCCCAGCTACTCCTGTTCAGTGTCAGAGATGGTCCATGACAACAAGTGGCTGGAGGTAGAGTTCCTAGAACAGCTACAGAGTCGCTCCAACACCACCCAGGAATCTCTGCAGCACGCCGCAGACCTCTCCATGGCTGCTGCCATCTCCAACACCCTCGGCTACTGGTGGAACGGATCTCCCGAGGGACAGCTCTTCTCTCTGGCCGTCTGCTCAGAAGGTGAGCTAAAGCCTTATCTCACTGGACCTGCAGCTAATTCAGAGTCTGAGAGCTACTTTTTAACCTTTGGCATACTGAAGCTGCCCTTTGGCTACCAATTATCTTTTGGTTACGAGGTTAGGCAGCAGGGAGAAGGTTTAAGAACATTTATAGCAAAGCACAAAACAAATACTAGTAAACTGTTCATGCTTTAAAAAATTGCTGTAGTCCCTTGTTGAGTTTCTTTACATCACAATCTCAGTGATAGTTCACAAAATTTTTAATAACCGCCCAGCTAGCCAGAGAAACATAATAAGCTCCAGCAAGGTACAATGCAATACAAAAAGTGTAGAAGATAGTCAAACCTGTACAAGTGACCATCTCTACATAAAGACTACTTTGCCAATGAGCTGGTCCCTAAGATAATTTTTCTCATACACACAAGCATTAAGAATCCTCTGTATAGTGACCACCTGTCCACGTACATTGTAGACCATATTATGACGGTCCCTGAGTGGTTTTCTTGGGCAGTTTTGACTATGATACATTTCCAAGTATAAAATGTGATAGATAGACATCGAGTTTGAATTGTGATTGACAGATGTTGCTTCCTGTGATTGACAGGTTACTACAATGTCCCGGAGGGCGTGGTCTTCTCCTTCCCGGTCATATTCCACAAAGGCTCATGGGAGGTCGTGCAGGACATTGACATGAACGAGGACATGAGAGTCATGCTATCCAGCATCACGGCACAACTCGTGGAGGTGACTTTTGTTTGTTTGTTTGTAATGCACACCCGGTAAATCGCCTCATGGCGTAACACACCAGGTTTGTACTGAACAAGCTGCATCTTGATATAATTGATCTACTCACACCGGGAAGGGCCCCTGCTCTAATTTTTCGATAAGTGCGGTGGGTTCTTTTATGTGCTAGAGGTGTGGCTCTCCTCCAACACGGGACCTTCATTTGACGTCCTATCCGAGGGATGTCCCTAGCAGAAGCTAGGTACATGTACCCATTTTCTCCTGTCCAGTGGGGAAAGTTGCGTTACGTTCCTTTCCCAAGGACACAACTTAAATGGGACAAATCAGGGGACCCCAAATTCGAACCCAGGGCCTCTGGGTTTCAGGTCAAAAACCCTACCAAGCTTATAGCAAAAGTTAAAAACCAACATTACATGTATTTTTACGTCTTGTGTGTTTTGTTGTCTTTTATATCATACTTTTACACACTAGCAATACACAGGGACCACTAATACATCTTGAAGCAAGACAGCGATTACATTTGAGGAAAGTTCAGTCCTGACCCCTGATTTGTTCTTTAGGAAAAGGATCTCCTCCTACACCCGACCAACGCTAACCACGAGAAACTCCTGAAGGTGTTTGGCGTGACCCCTGACGTTTCACAGTCTTCGTCCATCAAACTGGACAAAATCATGGAGGAGACAGAGAAGTCTTCGTCTGAAGACACACCCGAGGCTGTTGCTATTGTCAACGCTGGAGATGAGACCACCACCGAGGCTCCTGCTGTTACTGCTGCAGATGCTGGCGATGAGGCCGCGACAAGTTAATTCACTGCTTCCAAGAAGTGCTGCGTACATGTACATTGGACTGGCACTGGACTTGTAAAAACGTTTAGGCTGTTTAAAACTTGACTTACCAAAAAGTTGCAAAAAAAATAATCTCTTGCTAAGGCCACACTTTGGTTCTCTGATTTTTTTCTGAAAAAATATGGAGCAACGGGGTGAAAAATAATAAAGATTTGGCAAAAATATATAAAGAACATTATGACTATTTAAGTTTCAGATGTCATCCATATAATAAAGTCAGCGTTGCCTTTCTTAGACTTCAAAGGAACATTTGTAGGCTGTGAAAAAAATCTATTTCAAGGGAGTTCTTGTAAATACATTATTGACTGCATTTTCTCAATGTAAATATCATTGTAGGGACATAAATCAATGCAAGAGGGCCTGCATGGGGGGTCCCAACAATGCTAAATACGCTTAATTCAGGGAGTCACTTAAATAAAATGAAATGAAATGTGTGTCTTGATATGAATTACGGGGAGAAAAAAAGTTTTCCCTACCAATATGGTAAATCAAAATAGCTTACCTATGCCTTACCAAAAAGGGGCATGCAGGCCCCCATTAATTGATGAAAGGTGACAGGTAGGGTATGTTGTAGGAACTTGTACATTGTATAATGAACACTGGTTAAGTGCTTACAATCTTTGGAGCTTTTATATCACAAGAATGTCACTGTTATTACAGAGTGTCCATGTACATAATTAATGTCAATATTTCACAAGTTCCATTGAAAACAAGGTTGCTTTTGTAGAATTGCGTACACCAGATCTATTAGTGTAAATATGGTCATTTTTGGTAGGTACAAGCATCCAGCACTCTTTTTGTGTATGCTAAGAAAGATTTTGTTCTTGAAAATAAAGTATCATCAAGCTTAACTGCAATTCACAATGCTATCTCAAGGGGGAGCACTTAGCAATTACTGATTGCCTTTTTCTCAAAAATACATAGCTATATAGTGGTGGAGAGATATTTGTATTGCTTGTTAGACACAATGACATCACAACATGACAAGTACCTAGTTATGTCACTACATACATACAATGAGATATGACAGGCATTGTGATCAACAGAAAGTTAAATGTCAAAAGTTTGTTTGAGATTGCAAATTTCTTATGTCTTTCCAAGGTTGATATGACTATGGATTACAGCAGAATTCAGCAGGAAAAACATGATGTTGAGGCTCCAAAGCTTGGAATCTACCGGTAGCTCTCGTTCACTCAAACAACTGCTTCCACCTTCCATGCAGAATAGTCCCTTCTTAAACAATCAGTCCTTTAAATTCCTTCCTGCATCATTTTGGGGATCAAATATTTCTCAGAAACAGTGTTAAGGGGGCAGACTTCAGAATGCTGTTTAAACCCTGTTACTATGCCATTGCGAGGACAGTGTGACTAGGGGCCAATCAAAGCTCTAAGCTATATCTTAGGCAAAATTTTAACTGCCAGGTGTCAGACTATTCTGCAGAGAAATGCTAGAGCTAGGATAGGATAGTTACCTGTTACGTACAACATATTACAAAATGTATAGAAGACTGTTTTCGGGCTATTTCATATATAAACATCTCACTACAGTACAGGTAACTAGATAATGCACCGCTGGAATGATACAGGAGTCATCTTATGGCTTTCGGCTGTCTCAGGTTGCCCAATACTTCAGCAGCGTTGACGTAGGCTGATGCTGGCAAGAGATCATCCCTGCGGTCTGCCAAGTACCTGGAAGAAAATGTTGCCAAACATTAATAAAGAAAATGATAGATTATCTGATTTCATATGATGTCCATATAGAAATCTTATAGATTCACAACTTAACTGCAAATTAATAACCTTTTATTCAGGGAAATCTTGTCTACGTCTGAGGTCTATGACAAAACACATGAAAGGTAGTGAAAACACACAAGTTGACATAAAATACAGGTTATATCCCCTTAATTTACCTTGTAAGTGTTACTTTCCTCATGGCATTTTTTTGAGAAGAAGAAGGTAATTTCTTAGGGAAGATAAGTGTGAGACTTACTTGAGGAAAAGTTGCAAATGGTAACACAATATCTTGGACTTGACTTCAGGTAGGTGCATCTTGCCGAGTAACTCGGGAAGTTTCACTGAAAAAGACAAACGTGAGATTTACCTAGCAGGGGGTCAGGGCATCTTCTGGACACTATACACTAAGAAATCAAGGACATTAGATGCCCTCCTTTTGCAGGGGACGCCCTGTTTCCCTGGTAATTATGTACACATGTACATGCGTACCTCCAACCTTCTGAATGCAAGGTGAACACTTCACCCCTAGGTAATTGCACCACTTCTCATGCTACTTACCAAACAACCTCAGGAGATGCTGTGCTCCATATATTAGCGAGGGAGGGTTCTGTCCATCCTGACTGTAATCGTCCGGCAGAAGTTTACACATTGCTTCATCCAGCAAAGCCTTGTGCTGAACTTTAACCTCCGCTGCCGCCGTATCTACACTGGAAAGCTTGTCGGAGGCATCCATTGCCATTGCTGCCTCCCCTGTGGGTGGGGGAGGGGCAGGGATGAGGGGTGGGGGGGACGGGGTCCGAGTTTCGGTCTGTCTTGTCGCCACCGCGGGCTGTTGAACGTGGCTGATGCTGGAATGGCGACGTTTCCGCTGCGTAGGGGGGAGAGACATGGCGGGCTCCTGGTCCACGGAAAACCGCCGCGAACGCCGCAGACGCGAGCCGTCGGACTTGGAGGCCGATGACTGACCTTGACTGACCTTGATGGTAGAATCTCGGAGCGGATACGTGTCGTGCGACCTGTAGGCCTCCTGACAGATGGGGGAACGGCTGGCAGACCGGGTCACCCGTATTTTGGGAGGTGGGGGGGTAGCAGCTTGGCCTGTTCTGTAGAACAACAAATGGCAAATTATACAATCAAAACTCATACCACATCGATTTTTAAAGTGAACACAAATCTATCCATTGGGATGAAAAGAAAAACCCAGATCTCAAAATAAGCCACCCTCCATGCAATTATAACAACCCGAGAGAGTGGATCAAACCTTACAGTCCGGTCTTAGGCAGCTGGTACCTATTGTTGTATTGGGGCTTCACTTATTTGATTTTCACAGTGATCTTTCCACCGCAAAGTCATGACACACACAGCGAATATGTCTACCTTGTATGACCATTGTGCAACAAATTTGTGTCAACCGCGGATTTAAAACACAGAGAATATCTCATTTTCCCTCCAAATAACCACCCTGAAACTAAATGAATTAACAGTTTATAAAACTGGTGTGCTATGTCTAATGGCCGTTTACCGGTTATATGAAAAAATTAAAAACAATTTAAAAAAATAAATTAACGGTTCTCAGTGGCAAATGTGGTAGATGTTGGCACATCGGCAACCAAATCCGCAGTGTGTTTCTTGGCACACAGTTTGACAGATTAGCCAAATAGGCTCGGTGGGCGTCACTCCACCGTCCGGGAAGGTAGTGTAAAGTGCCTTTCCCAAGGGCACAGCGTCGGGGCATGGTGAGTATCGAACTCGGGACCTATTGATTCCGAGTTCAACGCTCTAACCGTTACGCCTCGCCGACGTTGTTATATGAAACAAACAACAAAAGATGGTTGTACGTACTCCGTCGGTCCCGCTGGTGGTGTGAGGGGGATGAAGGTCCCAGCGGCCATCTGTGTGTGCTGGACCTCCTCCTCCTGGTACAGCAGGGTGAGCGGCAGGATGAAGTCAAACATGATCCGCACCCCGTCTACAACCTCCTTCACTAGGTCCACACTGTAGCGAAGCAAACACAAAACACACACTTTTTACAAAGCTGAAGGTTAATCTACTGTCACACATGGTCAAATATGGCCTCAGGAACTTCTCAAGTTATTCGAGAGCAAGGTCATCTATGGTCGAGAGCTAGTCGGCTATGTCTTTTTAAGTGTTCTGCACCACCTGACTAAATATTGAGAACTCTAGTTACCTCTTGATTACTATAGATAGCTTTTATTGATGAGTTTTGTTGACTTTTGTAAACAAGGAACTGAGTTTGTTATGATATTTTATGCATGTATGAGTTACGTTTTAGTTTCTTAGCTTGTTTTTTTTTTTTGACGGCCTTTTAGTTACGCTGTTTTATGTTGTGAATGTGTATTTTACTTTAAAATGTGGAGTAAACGGGAAACAAGCAACTGATATGATCAGCCTGACTTAGCACACAATGTATAATACACTGTAAATATGTTACTATGACACAACCAGCATCTTTATGTGAGATGTGGTTTAATCCTGAACCATCCTGCCAGTCTATGTACTGTAACACAATGTCATATACTCTTTGGTGCCAATATTGTAACATGTGTAATATATTATGCTGTAACATTGATGTATATTGTGAATAAAATGTGGAAAAAAAAATAAATATTGAGAACTCAAATTCTGCTTGGATGCAATCAGAGGAGCAAAAAAAGAGCTAGAATGGGATGGGTTCCAGGCTATATCGTTGCTCAGTCCTAGCAACTTCATTCTTCTATTACATCATTCTTCCCTAGCTGCGTACTTGCGTTCTGGAGGTGGTGCCCTGGAAGAGTGGATGTTGGCTGGGGTAGGGAACTTGGCAGCGAAGGGTTGGGCGGCCCGGGACAACTGGTGGTGAAGCCGGTCCGAAACGGACGTTCCTTTTGCAGCGAAGTACCACAGATAGTTCTCCAGGATTGTGATGACATTGGGTTGGCATGGTAACTGGACCAACTACAGAAACATGAACAATAACAGCAATATTGTTACGATATCATTGACTAAACATCTTCTCAGGCCAGGCCTACCACTTGTATATGTCACAGCAGATAATGGGATTTAGAACAACCGCGGATTGTCCTAGGACAGATTGGAATCAGGATCTGTCCAAGGACAATCCACAATTCTACCAGTACAGATCGTAATCGCAATCAAATCAAATACATTTCCAGTCCTAGTAGAATCGTGGATTGTTGTAGGACAGTACTGTATCATGCTGATGACTGACAGAAGTACCTTTCCCCTCTTGCATATCATGATGTGATCCTCCTCCAGCCTGTCTTTGAGAACAACAGGAATGTCCACGGGAATCTCAGTAGGTTCTTCCTCAGATTCAGCAGTACTGGGCTACAGGGGTGTGAGAGATGTGGTATTTAATCTTAATTTCACAGCAGAAGGGGAAAGGAGGTTGTTGCAGTGTTTTACACCTGTGGTTAAAACAGTTCTGTACAGTAGTAATACATCAGAAATGCATATTTGTGGTGTCATGAATCCGGGGTGTAGAGGTCACCACAAAAATAAAACCACTGCAAACATGTCAAGATGTACAGTATCACACAAAACCATTTCTTACAAACAATGAATATGTTATGTACATGTAGCTCAGAAGCTCTTTTCTTTCACAATCAGACAAGTAATGTATGCAGTTTTTACCACTTTGTACTAATCATAGACCGTAAAATCAAATTCCATTGCAAAAGTCCCCTTTTTCAATAAAACTCACCACTTAAATTGGCTTTTTTTACAGTAACTAGGATATAAGGTTACGTTCTTGGAGAGAAAAGAAAAGAGAAGTTTTACCCCTTCTACATCAGACAGATCTTTCTCAGACGCTGTTGTGAAGGACTCAGATGTTGTACTGGTGTTGTCTGGCAGGACGTGGGAGGCTGAAGTAGATAGAGAGGTGCACATGATTAATGGTCCACTTTCAAAGTCAAATACTGTAAGTGTAAATTCATTCATTTTCCCAGGGACTTGATTTTGGCTTCTTTATGTATTGTCAGAGGCCTTGAACTTTGACATATTACCAACAATGCATCACACAGCTCATGCTCACTTCAAACTGTGATGTAGCTTATACTGAAACACAGTAGTTTGCAGTCACCATTTATGTTTAACCTTCTCCCTGCTGCCTAACTATGTAACCAATAGGGCATTGGGTACCAAACAGCTACTTCAGAGTGCTAAAGGTTAAGTATTGCCAGTTTAAAATCGCTTAGATTCAAGTAGTGAAGGGAGAGAATGAGTAGGGAGCATTGGAACTAACTAGCATGACACTCAAGTGCTTTTCCCAAACAAATGAGGAAAATGTCAAGAGAACATTTACTGTTCAGAGTCTTTTTAAACTGTCTGTGAATGTGATGTTTCATTAGGTTTGACATATGAACTCTTCAAATAAGTCTATTGATTATTGTGCAGCTAAAAAGTTCACTTCTTAACTACAACTTTGCAACAGACCTGATTCTGATGTGACTTATGTGACATTCTCTAAAAAGCAGTTGTGTTGGCAGTCCTAAAACCTTGTTTCTTCCCTTTACTCACATCCAGCTGATCTCCTCTTTGCCTGGCGGATCTTCTCTCTCCTCCTCTGCTCTTCTTCCTGCTCGATTTCCCGCAAAACCTCCGTCTCCACTCCGGGCAGCCGGCAGCGTTTACCCTGCTTCGCTCTTTTTGCTTTCTTTCTGTGGGAAACAAATGATAGGAATGTACATGACGTACATGTAATTCAAACTATGCAGGCTACAACTTAGTAATACACATGTAGATTCTACCAGTAGCGAGTTTCTCCAAAATAGCTAAAGCAATGTATAAGTTAACTTTAACACAGGAATCTTTAACAAGATTAAAGATTGTAATACATTATTTGTTAGTAATACATTATTTGTACACATGTACATGTGTAGATTCTACCGGTAGCGACTTTCTTCAAAATGACTAAAGCAATGTCTAACTTTAACACAGGAATCTACCACTATATGCCACTGGTATCATTCTGTAAATTCATTAATTTTCACGGGGACTTAATTCTGTGGTAGAAGGGGAAATGATATTTCTGTAACTTGTAAGAAACAAATGGTAGGAATGTACGTATACTTCAAACTATGTTGGCTACAAGTTAGTAATAGATTCAACGAATAGCAAATTTAACTCTAATTCTCTCAGTCTTTTTGTAATCAGATTAAAAGGGTACCAATTCGTTTAAAGTGCCTTTCCCAAGGGCACAACATTGTAGCATGTCATAGGAGTCGAACCCAGGACCTCTGGGTTCTGGGCAAAACATGCCACGGTTGTTCTTCTTTCATTGAGATCTTTTGGGTAAAAAATCAACTATCAGTGAAAGATGCTTTAAAAATCTGGGATGCATGGACTTGCAATGCACAGCCTTTATGTGTGTCAGACTCACATTTTTGCCAGAGCCTCCTTAGCAAGCTGCTTCTGTAGGATTCTGTTCTCTTCGCTGTCCTTCACCACATGGTCTTCTGTTGCCCAGCGGTCCCAGCTAGTCAGGAAAAAACACATTAAGAAGAAATGTGGAATAAGGATACCCGGTATGGTCTAAAACATTCTTTCATTAACAGTTGGCTGATAGATTTTACGGATGTCTTCATTTATGTCTTCCAATCATTCTTAGAATAAATGCAATTGATTGGTTCATTTATCAGTTACTTCAGCCTCAGGGAGAGAATTATTCTTTTTGCTTGTTTGTCTGTCTGTCTTATTCTCCAAGCAGAGGTTTTGGTCGGGGGGTAGTAGTGGCGGGTTTTTTTTTACGTTGGCCTCTTGTACGTAAAAAACCCCGGCCACTACTACCCCCCGACCAAAACCTCTGCTTGGAGAATAGTTATATTCTGCCAGAGGAAGCAATGTAGTTTCTGAATCTGAATTGGTCAACCAGTACAAACACCATTCGGCGTAACACACTAGCTTCGCAGTGGCTTGCTATATAACACCGAACATGTTCTGTCAGTGGGAAGGGGGGGGGGTGATGTCTGCTATCTCTGATTGCCTTGTTTTGGCCACTTGGTTTTACCCTACACTGTTATCCACTGAGCTGGGCAACCCTGGATAAAAATGACAGAAAATAGATAAAGATAAATGAATACACTAACCTGCTGTTCCAGCCCTTGAAGTGAATGAGGTATTCAGGAACCTTCCGATTTTTCTCATCTCGGGTGACATCAGCTTCGATGATCTGAAATTCATGAACAGGTCAAATCAATTACAACCAAGTCAATTGCATTTGTTTGTTTGTTTGTATTGCATACCCAGTAAACTGCCTGAGCCTTCATTCCTTGTGTACCACACCAGGTTTGTATGGAAGAGTGCAAGCTGTATATCCGGATAGACTTATTTGATCCACTGACACCGGGAAGGTACCCTAGTCTTTTCGAGAAGTGTGATGGGTTCCTTAACGTGCTCCAGGTGTGGCTCTCCTCGAACATGGGAATTCCATGTTTTTTCATAATAGATGTCCTATCTGAGAAATGTCCTTAACCGAAGCTGGGGGAAATTTTCACTTGAGTGAAGTGAGGAAATTTCAAGGGCACACTGTTGGGGCATGTCATGGGATTCAAACCCAGGACCTCTGGGTTCTGGGCCAAACATCATATCATTACGCCACCGGATGCCACACAAATTATGCACTTCAAAATGCACTTTTCAACACTTCTTGGCAACTTAAGCATGCCAAAAATATGACGCATGATAAATATTTTCATAACATAACTACGCCTGTGTGTATACGTGACGTTATACTCATATCGTTATCGTTGAACATCTATGACTAACGTTACAATATTCCGAAGATTGTTTGTTGAGTGGGATGCCAAATTATGGCGTGGGAGGGGGGCATGGAAACAGTGCTCTCACCTTGGCGTCATACAGAACTCTGGCTTTCGTAGGATCTGGTTCAAAACACAGAATCCTCTCGCCGACTCTGTAATTAAATGCTACACCGCCACGGGGGCCTGACATCGCTCTCTTTCTGTTGTTTTGAGCTCAGGAACGCGCGATTCTTTATTTGTGCAGAGAGAAACAGCTGCGGTTCACTCAGTCTTTGAAGTTTGAGTGGGCTGGTAGTAAAGCTAGTCGGGAATTCAGGCAAACCATTCGCATAAAATTTGGGCTCCGTTTTGAAGGTTTTTTTGCCACAATACCACTTTGAATGGCCTTTAGAATTTGCACAAGATATGATAAATTGTGTTATTTATAATACAAAGGAAAGCTACGTGAAAATGTCAATAATAAAGCGAACAAGGCCATTGCTCAAGCTCCGCGGATAAATACGTCTTTGCTCTACGGAGTAAATTATTATGAGCTGGTCCACCATTTGGGAGCAGTGCGCATGCGTGTGACGTCACCGTTCTAATAATAGTCACAGGAAACCGCTACAAGAAAGAAAGTGGCTGAAATCAGGCGCAAGTAGAGGCTCGGAACACGATGGTATGTCCCTTTTTACTACATTTTCAGAAATAGTAACGGTTTTTCTTTCACATTCAAAGGTTGACAAAGCCTTAGGTTGAAGATATTCCGGATTTTACCGTCGTTTTGAAAATTTGGAGCGCCGAGATCTCGCTAAGCCGGGCTGTTCGGTTTCTGTCTGAGTGGGGAGGGCGATCATACATCCGTCCGTACTTCAAACAACATCCGTACTTCTAAATGACTAAAAGACTGAACAACTCTCCTCTGTTCTCTTGACAAACTGCTATGTCTAACACATCACGTTAGATCCGTTCTGTGGGTTTGGAAGAAAACGTATAACTCTGATTTAATACTCGGACGGGAAAGCAAACAAAAGTGTAAACACAACGAGAGGTCGCGCGCGCTTGTGACTTATGCCATGTTAGTAACATTCTTTTACAGATTTCTACCGTCTTGTGCTCTCAAGACAGTGATCTTTTCCGTTTTGTTACTGTGCCCAGCAACCCATAGGTTCGATATCTCGTTCAGAGCTAACTGTAGCGTTTCGGATTTCAGCGGAAAAATTTGTAACGGACGTTATAAGTGAAAGTGACCAGGTGCAAATATGCATAGCGAGCCACATTGTTGAGCCACCCTGTTTGATTTTACACACAGCCTAAGGGGGAGGGGGGCGTTTTACATGTAGCTAAGTCTATCTAAACTAACCCATTGCATATCTGCTAGCACTATCCTAGCTTCAAACAGCTTCCATTCTTGGAAGGAAAATTGGTCCCTGTTTTACACCTGTAACTAGTAAGGTGTTAAGATGTAGGGGGGTGTCCTCTGATGTAAGCGTGTGTAATTTTGTAATTATACGGGTAGGCCCATTTCCGAATGATGTCATCCCTCGCCTAGCTGGTTCCAAACTACCGTCTCTCCAATTTAGGTTCCTTTGGGCGTTAAATTGCCTCCGTCATTAAGAGAAAGACTTGTATGCATTGCCCGTGTCTCCTGAGTGATCATCTGTTTTCTGTATTACTGGTAGCAGTTTTTTGTTCGACAATCTAGCCTTTTTTTCTACACTCCCTTTGGCAAGCACGTCACGGAGGTAATTGAGTGTAATAAAGTAGGCTGACCTGATTGTGTACAGACTACAGTACATTTAAATGGAGACGACAATTTTGTCAGAGAACTGCGAACAAAATGGCTGCTGGAATGAGTAGAACAACACATTCTAATGATACCCATATCCACTACCATATTGCGTTCGTCTGCTAAACGACTGCTGCTAAATGTCTGTATATATATGTGTTTTAGATAGACTTATCATAGATGTATAATCCTATTGAAGCACTTTTATTTAAAGAGTAATGCCTTTTAAGTCCTGAGTACATGTAAAAGATGGACATTTGTACAAAGGCTGCAATTCAGCACTTGTGCTGCAATGGCTTTTTTTGATATGAAACAATAAACCATTTCTCATACCCGGTATCTTTAATTTGATTTTGGCAACCAGTATAGCCTATGTTTTGGCATAGCTCACCATGTTCAAGTGTTAGAACTGTGAGTATGGAAAAACTTACTTGTCGGCTTTCTTGTCCATGCTTAGGAGTGTCATCATGACTATCTTATACATAGTCAAAAACTAGTCATAATGTACTGTAGTTTGGGACATATGCAATCTTTCACATACTCACTGATGTGTTGGTTTGTATTGATTTTATAGGAATATATACTGGTCATTTTCAGATGTTCTTTTTGTGTTTCTTTTCACGATTTTCGCAGTGACCTCTTCACTGTGAATTCATGATACCACAATTATGCATTTTCAATGTATTACTACTGTGTTACATAATTGTTTCAAACGTGAACTCAAAACGTTATGAAAGGCATGAAATTAAGTATCAGCGAAGTTGAATGAATTTACAGTAGCAAGGATCGACGCCAGATGAGCTTCTTTTGTTACGAGCTCCTGTTTTCAGACATCTGACCAACTGCTTTTCATCATCATCATGTTTCATACTCTAAAGAAGTTGGAGCGTCCACAAATTTTAGCTTCCAGTGTTCTCCATTGTACATTATTTCTGTCAAGTCTTTAATTTCCACTTACATGAGTTTCTGACTCGATACTTAAGATTCTTTAACTGCTTTTATGCTAGCTGTAGTTTGCCTTCCTGTTGGTTGTTGGTGTTGTCTCCCCTTTCTGCACTTAGTGGCAGTACGCTTGCATCTGTGTTTACTTCTGTTGGCCCCTTTATACCTCTGCTTTTCCTGTCCTTTGTACTGTTTCCCTTTTCACCCAGTACCGGGCCAGGGCTCGAAATTCAATTTTGAGAATGGGTGTACTAGTACTGGTGCACCTAACCTAAAAAATTAGGTGCACAGGAAGAATTTTGGGTACACAACATACGGTAAAGTAGAATGTCAGCAGAGCATGTTTACAAACCTTACCGCCTCTCTTAAAAACTTCAATCGAAAATTGCCTCTCTTAATAACTTTAAAATTCTAAACATATACTACATCAAAGTACAGTAAAGGTTACTAAGTATATTCCTTTTTCTGATACTTAAATTTCAAGAAGATTTTGTGTAGTTGTGTACAATAGTATGTCTACCCTATACTATAGCATAATATCTAGGTACACTGGTACGTCCACAGCCAAAAATTAGGTGCACCGCTCCAATATTGGATGCACGAAAGTGCACATGAACCCAGCATTTCAAGCCCTGTACCCTATTTGTGCCCACATGTTTCAACTTCATGCATTTATATTGCTTAATCAAGAATTTAACCTAGTTTAACCGCATGCTGGTAGCGGAGAGCTTTGGTGGTTAGGCAGGCTTTGAACTTCTGCTGTCAGCAGGACTGAGGGCGTCTCACAAACTCTGCACCTGTCGAGGTCCCATACACAATGTCACGGCAGGGTGAGGGAGCTGTGCTCTGTTTCAAGGGTCGTGTGATACAGACTGTGAGTTCGTTTATTTTCAGGGAACAGTATAGAGGTTTTCACAGTGTTTAAGGTCCGGGTTGAAACTGTTCTCTAGTGCAGTTGGCTTGCAATACATGTACATTGGAAATTCATAGTCACAGTGTCATGAATTTGTAGTGGTGAGGTCACCGTGAAAATTGCTAAGATAAAATCACTGGTAACATTTCAAGATTTACAGTTTGTGATAGCTCTATTTCCCACCCATTACAAAATATATAGGCCAGACTGAGAGAAATGCAAAACTCCATGTTGGCCAAGTATAGATATGATATCATACCTAACCTGGTCTGGAAAAACTGCTGTTCTGAAATTGATTTATCAAGTTAGACAACAATTTTTTGGTTTGCATTCAAAATGACCCTTAAATTTGGTTCCATTTATTTATACTAGTATGACCTGGGTCTGTGCAGACAATTCTACCAAATTACTGTTAAAAATGCAAGTAGCAACATGCAATTTATCACCTAAGGAACTATTTGGTTCCCTTCTGCTATTTGATGATGTATATTTGATAGATGGAAACAATGTCGTGAGTTTGCATACTGGTAACTTCGTTGATAAACCTGAAGGTTGTTTGCTCCAATAGTGAAGGTTAATCGATTCAGACATGCTATTTTTGTGGTGAGATCGTTACACATTCGACTCGATTGATAACGGTCTCTGTTTGCCTGTGTCATTGATTTTTAGCTTCTGATTCAGTGTGATATAATTATCAAGGGAGGGCTCAAAATCCATTTTTGGGAATAGGTGCACTTGCGAAAAAATTTTGATTGCACAACATAGACAGGGCTCGAAATTCATCTTTGGGAATAGGTGCACTGGTGCACCCAACTCAAAAAATTGGGTGCACAGAAAGAATTTTGGGTGCACCAGATAAAAATAAGTTGAATGTTCTTCAGAATATAGTTACAAAGTTTAACGCTGCTGCCTTTCTTAAGAACTTCAATCTGTAATTCTATAGCGTAACTTTAAAATTTCAAACAAATAATACATTAAATAGAATACAACAAAAAGTTATCATGCTGTTTTTATACTTACATTTCAAGAATATTCTGTATACTAGTGTACAATAGTACCTTAACCCTATAGGCTAAAAAAAATATATAGGTGCACCAGTGCACCCACAGTCAAAAATATATAGGTGCACAACTCCAATCTTGGGTGCACTGGGTGCACATGCACCCACTATTTCGAGCCCTGATAGATCTATACTTGAACAGAATGTCAACAAAACCGTACTGTGTATCTTCATACTAGAAATATACAATGTAGGTTAAATCTGAAATTATATAGCTAACTTCAAAATTTTGAACAAGTAATACAACAAAGGTTTTATTATTTTTCTGACGCTTGGATGTCAAGTTTAGATCTACTCTGCACAAATATCTATAGTCGTTAGGTGCATTTTTTTGGTTGCACAAACGTGGATATGCACCCAGTATTTCTAGTCCTAAATAAGGGAGGGTTATATAACAGGCTTTCAGTCAGGGTTCGGCAAGAACTGAAGGTCGGTTAATTCGTAGCTTATCAGCCAATGCAAATGTTGACATGAGAAGGTACTGTTAGTGTGATAAATGTTGATTGGAGTCCACCAGAGATAACAGTCTGGGGCTGGATTGCAATCCCCACGGTGAGGTCTTCACGCACTTCTTATCATGTTTCTCAACAGTTTACGTAGACCACAAGTATAGTAAGTACATTTGAAACATTGAAACTTAAATATTGTTATCCACAAAGCTAACTCAGTAACTGTAAGATGTAGTGAACAATCCAGTTGGACTACATGTATGTGTGTTTGAAGTGTGTGTGTCTGAATTCTTCTTCCAAACATGGCCCTTGGACCAAGGAGCATTGCCAACAGTTACTAAAGTATCTTTTATATACACAACAAGGACTTCAAGTGCATTTTGCAGCATTAAAGCAGTATGTATGACGTACGACTTTGATGGGGCTTTAGGCACTAGCCTCTGCCATCAATCCTCTGCGAATCCAAGACACTTATCAATAAGACTAGGGGTGACCCCATGTGCTTGGCTAGAAAAGGGAGAAATACGAACTAAAGTATCTTTTATATACACAACAAGGACTTCAAGTGCATTTTGCAGCATTAAAGCAGTATGTATGACGTATGACTTTGAGGGGGCTTTAGGCAGTAGCCTCTGCCATCAATCCTCTCCGAATCCAAGACACTTATCGATAAGACTAGGGGTGACCCCATGTGCTTGGATAAAAATGCGAGCCGTCGCAAATCCACATTGCACTAGCATGTAGCTACTTGAAAAAGCATCATGCTTCACCTCAATTGAGGATGACAAAGGTAGAAGGCAGCATGGCCATAAATGGGCATCTGGTTATTCTCCAAGCAGAGCTTGTAAGAGATACATTTGTACTCGTTACCTTCTCCTGATTGGTATCATCAAGGGATCAGCTGTCAGCAAACGGGTACCCATTAGAAGAACAGGGCTCGAAATAGTGGGTGCATGTGCACCCAGTGCACCCAAAACTGAAGCTGTGCACCTAATTTTTGACTGTGGGTGCACCAGTGCACCTAGATATTTTTGTAGGTTATAGGGTAAAGGTACTTTTGTGCACTAGTATACAGAGTATTATTGAAATGTAAGTATCAGAAAAAGCAAAATAACCTTTTGTAACAGTTGTACTTTATTTGATGTATTACTTGTTTGAAATTTTGAATTACAGATTGAAGTTCTTTAGAGCTCTAAACTTTGTAATTATGTTTTGCTGACATTCAACTTTATTTTCTTTCTGTGCACCTAATTTTTTTGGTTGGGTGCACCAGTGCACCTATTTCCAAAAATGAATTTCGAGCCCTGAAGAAGGTAGCAATTTCTCCCTTCAAGCTCTACTTGGAGGGTTAAAATTGTAGAAAACGGGTACCAATCTGTAGAAGGTAATGATTTCTGCCTTTAACCTCTGCTTGGAGCATTAATGTATCTGTATGAGTGTATCTATATAGCTTGTACAACCGCCATTAGGCGTAACACACCAGAATGTACCTATTGACTTTATAAAAAATACAAATTACACAATGCATGTTATACTGTCTTTATTCTGTCAGAAAACAGGCAACAATCGGAAGAAGGTAACAATTTCTGCCTTCTAGTTCTACATCTGCTTGGAGAGTTTACATTGACTTTAGATAGAATACAATGCATGTTTTACTGTGCTGTGTTCACCAATTTACTAAACCATTGTTGTGGTATCATACTATTTTCCACTGAATGATTGCATTGTCAAAATAGATGAGCGATGAAGGAAATGCTTTCAAAGGATCAACATGGTTCTTCCCCTTTTTTGGTAGACTGTGTGCAGTACCATTATCTGTTTGGAAAATCTGAAACTAGTAAAAGTGTGCACCCTCAGTTCCATTGATTAGATGCTTTTGTTTCTTGTTTCTTTCTTGCAGCCCGATTGCGGCTTATTTCTGTAAATCTTTGCTATAAAACGGGGAGAAAATGTCAAATTTTAGTATGTCAGTTTCTAGAATTATGAAATCAGCTTGATTGATATGCAGGCAGTGTCGGGGGCTCTTTCGGAATGATGAACACCAAATAGACGATGTCCATGATCTATTGACTGTCATGACAGAAGCCATCGCTCATCCAATTTGCTGTTAACATTAAAATTCACCTTCAGCTTTCTACAAGCCATATGTATTCTGCTGCTGAATTAAATTTTCGCCAAGGTAACTGTAGTTTTGCCAAGGCCTTAGAAAACATGTTGTGTTTTCGGTTACCTGACCAACCCTAGCAAAAAAATGGTACTTGTAGGGTTTTTTCGGTCAGCCGCTGGCATTGCAAGGGACATAAAATTTTCGATCTGACATCGGAAGGATAAAAAACAAAACGGACTTCCTGTATTTTACCCTCTCTCTCAGATGAGGGCTTTTGATAGTTGATGTAAGAATATGTAGTAAACATTGTACATTTTACTTCTTTTAAATAGTTTACCAACTTAAGCTAAAATCTGTAAGAGAATCCCTACCTGCCACAGTACCAACCCAATTTTTTTCAGGAATGAAACCGAAAACATCATTTTTTTCCTATGCCCAAAGACATTCAAGTTCGGGTGTTTTTCAGCAAAGGGTAGTTCTATCCATCAAAACCAGTGCAGTAATAAAGATACAGATGTGAAAATATGATATTTTGTATCATTAAAGAAAGGACATGTCGCCCTTCACAACGACCTTTGCATCAACACCGAGTCTATAAATCTGAGAGATTATTTGAAATCGTTGAGATTTTCTGCCGACCTAGAAGTTACTTAGCAGTAGCGGTATCTGAAGCAGTGTCATCTGGTCTTGTGTTACCAGTACATCATGATAAAACAGGGTATCATGTGCTCTGTGCAGTGATTACATTTCAATATGAGTGATGGATGCAAGTGGTCGCCACATGTAGAACTCAGCCAACCCAAAATTTGCACCCAGAATGTTGCCATTGCAAAAATGTTAAATCTTGATGATGGTGCCAGTAGATACTGGTAAGTACATTTTGTACTGCCCCCCTCCCACTCAATTTAGCAGTCAAATCTGTACCCATTGTAAAAAGAATTAAATGGGGATGTACAACTCATATTCTTGATAACAGCATTTGGTTTATTTCATAACAAAAAATGTTAATCTTGAAAGTGCCAGTAGATAATCGTACATGTAGTACATTTTGTACTGCCCCCACTCCCCCCTCCGAATTTAGCAGTCAAATCTGTACCCATGTGGGAAGAAATAGGGATGTACATAATAACAGCATTTGGTTTAATTTCATTTAAATGTTAAATCCTGAGGGGGGGGGGAACCTTACCACGGACTGACTCTCCTGGCCTATTATTCCCCTTTTTATGCAGAATTTTACGATCCCTTACCCCCGTAGGAAGGCCTGGTGGAGGCTAAAAAGAAATGAGGATGTACAGTTCTTAATAACAGCGTTTTGATTTAATTCTATGCTCATCCCCTACAGGTTTTCCCCAGGGAGCTATCACGCTGCCTTCGTCCAAATTGAAAAATTAGCCACATGGCCCTGCCTGTTCCTCTATGACTCATGCGAGCAGTGACAACTGCACAGGCTGATTGGACCATATGCCAGTCTGTCATACAAAACTGGGCATAGAGCGGTCATGCAACACTTAGCTTTGGTGCATACAGATTTTACAGTGTATCTGCATTCATATTAGCCTGAGTACCAGCCTCCGTAGTGACCGCTGGCTGAAAAAAAATTGCTTTCTAACCACGGATAGCAAGCGATTTTTTTTTTAGCCAAGAGTCACTACGGAGGCTGGTACGCAGGCTACATTCATATTCTTAATCTGCTTCTCTTTGAGTCTGTTTTGTTTTTGTTTGTGAGAAGAACACACCCGCTCCAAACACGCAACCATCGTAAAATAGTGCTCCCATTTTAGAAAAATTCTGGCAAACCCAACCCATACAAAACTGGGCATGTAGCTGTCAAGTGTCATGCAACGCTTAAGTCTGGTGCATACAGATTTTACAGTGTATCTACATTAATAGTTCTAAGCTTCTCTGCTTCTTTTCAAGTTTTTTATTGTTTTTTATGATCGAAGAATACAAACACCTGCCCCAAACATGCAACCGTCGTAAAAATAGCACTCCCATTTCAGAAAATTGTTGGCAAAACCAACCCAACGTTGCACGATGTTGATTGCTCCAGTTACTACTCCAGTCGGGACATAATCACAGTAATGAAGAGGCCGCATAATTCCACCTCTTACTGTTAATTTAGCCATTCCGTCTTTGTACACCCCTCTCTGGTGCGTCGTTGCAATCAGAACAGCGCGAGTCTTCAACCAGTGTTCTTCGCCTGTGAATCGATATTCATCAATAAAACATTCTGCATCAGAGTCTGCTGGTTTGGTAGCCTCCATAGCCTCCTTTTTGGGGGGCTTACAAGACACTTTTTGCTAATAAATTCTTTTTGTACCGGGTCGTTTGTGAAGCCAGCCCGTAACCAATAGTAGTCATCAGCAAAAAGTGTCTTAAAAGCCCAAAAAAAGGCCCAGAGGGCCTGCTATGGAGGCTACTGGTTTGGACTGTTTCAAGCCGGCATTAGCATGCAAGACACGGACTACATTATGCGAGATGAAATGGATTGTGGGCCCTATGGGAGGATATGTCAGCCCCACTGGTACAGATAGAGCGCGAGCAAATGCAGGGAACGTCACCAGTCATCAGGTCTTTCCTGTGGATTGGAAAATTCACCGATTTCACTGCCTTTTTCCGCCCGAAGAACAATATTTGGCGGGAGTGTGAGCATTCTTCTCTAACCGTCTGCATGGCGTTGACTAGCAATCCGTCTTCCTGATCTTGGATTCAGCTATTACACCGGCATAAATTTCATACGCAGGCTGTTCGGAGGCCCGGTTGGAAGGTATTTTGTTATTTGGTCTTGCGTCAAATTGAACACTCTTATATCATATGGGAAGATGGTGTAGTCTCAATTCTACCTGTCAGAATGGTCCCTTATGGAATTCTGAATTCCTTCCCGTTTTATTTGTTTGTTTCAACGACAAACGAATAAAATGGGATGGGTCCAGTCTGTTCCGCCCACCCTTGCATGGGCCTAAGGGACTAGTTATTTCCCATAGTCGACTTGTTTACACTAAAGAGGCGTGGCAGCTAGTGGATAACGGTAAAATACAAATTTGACTGTTATATCATATATGTAATATCATATGTATAATATCATGTGTCATGAGGCCATATGCAGTCATATTTTGCTTCATGACCGCTTGATAGATTATATTTGATACCTGGACATTTGATAGTAATTTCTCGGAAATGATTACCAAAGTCATGATTTTGTAAATAATAGATAACCTAATGACATTGCCCAACCCATTAATGTATTACAACCACTGTCTGTTCCAACTGAGCTTGATTATGCGTTATCTGTAATCCTTTAATATCCTTCTGTCCTAGTTAGTGTATAGGATATGTTAACGAAGTGTTTAGGATAAGTTTATGTAATCATCATCATGAAAAATAGTAAAACTTAATGTACCATAGTTAATAGAATCTATTTTAGTGGTCACAAATGAAATTTTGATGTTTTGTTGTTGCTGTTATTAAGTGCATCCAGAGGTGACCAGGAATCACAATCGAGAAATTGAAAAAAAAATTGTAGGTATTAATTTCCCAGGAATTATTCAAGGAAACAAAATCTATAATTTTTGCTGCAAACCTCCAGCCTAAAATTCAATCAACATTTTCTACAGTACAAACTGCCCTCCCCTCTAGGCTCTATTTTTCATGCGTGTACATTTTGTAGTAGGCGTTGGTATGCGATAGATGTATTTGCAGAGTGCATTGTGCTTGATGATTGGCCTGTTTGTTTATAACCTTTATGAGCCTCCATCGACAATGAAACGACAAACACTGAACTTGGCTCCCCGCGTGCAATTATAACAGTTTCCCAGTAGTGCCCAGCAGCCCAGATATGTGAAGCACAGTTTTTAAGAGGCTCTGAAAGACAACGTCTCCATTTCTAATTATCGTAACATTGCCTCCTAGAAGACAAGTGATGCTGGCTTTTCATGCTCTTGTCACACCTTAACCAAGAACCGGTTATGTTTTTGGTGCTGGTTATGTGTTTGTTTTTGTGAACTACATAAATCAAGAAGCTGTGGATTGATTTTTATGATACAATGTATTTCGCAGGTGGGTAGGGGTTGGAAAAACGAAGGTCAAGACATAGTTCAATAATGGGCCTCCTACTGGCGTTTTTTTGTTTTTACTTAAATTTTGATATCTGGACATGCTATGGGAGTGATTTCTGAGTGGTAGATAGCCCTTCGCCTCTTGTACGACAGACAGTGTATTTTAAGAGCTGGTTGTTACGGCAGTTCTAGTGGATTAACTCATGATTCATTTCTATTACTTATCTTTCTATTAATTATCTTTATGTACCGGTATGTTGAAAACCAGTATGGTGGTGCTGCGCTCTTACAATGTCTGGTCGTCTGTTAGGACTGCACCTGTGCAATTCTTGCATGCTACAGCCAAGTATAAGAGTAGACAGCCAACAGAAATGCACTGTTAACACTTGAAGCGTTTGCCTGCTTAGTTTTGTTTTCGCAATGACCTCTGACCATGAATATGCATCTCGATTGTGTTACTACTGTGGTACAGAATTGTTTCAACTGTGAAAATCTCCTACTGAGAATTATAAATTTGTAAGTCCAGGGGAAATAAATGAATTTACAGTATTGATTGTAGTAGTTGAGCTAGCCTGGATGCCAGACCCCCAATCTCTAGCATATCTATCGAGTGTGGTAGATATTTTAGAATTAGAGATTGGGGGTCTGGCATCCAGGCTAGAGTTGAGCTGAATTGGCATGCACTGTAGATGTACGTAGATGCTGACTTGAGCCCCTGGCGTTGTGGTTACGGGTTACATTCCTCTTTTAGGGGGAACATAACCTGTGGTCCTGTATATGGGAAAGCCTCAGGCACCTGTCTGTGCACACTGAAGAACCCAACATACAGATAACCTGCATGCCAGAACCCCAATCTCTAACATATCTATCGTCTGATGCACAGTAGATATTACAGAGATTGGCGGTCTGGCATCCATGCTAACATACAAATAGATGGCTCATACTAGATAAGAGTAGGGGTGACCCTGTGCTTGTGGTGAATCCATGTTTCACTATCACTGTATTGATTATCAGCCTAATGAAAAACCATGTACTTCACCTCTATAAGACTCATTTTGAAGCTCTGCTAGGAGTAGAATAGGGGAAATTGATGATAGAAGATAGTACTTCCTGCCTGTTAGATCAAGTAGTTATAACTTTTGCATGTACTGTATATATGTACATATTGTATCTTAGTGCCTTTTCTTGTTAATCCTTGAATTTGAGTAGTTGATCTGTAACCATGCACCACATGGAAGAAAAAAGCACAATCGTCATGATCATGAACCCTTTCGTGAAAATGAGATACCGGTACATTGAATTGATGTTTGTGCATTGTCATTAATTTTTGTCAACTTGCAATTAGCTTACAGGCATGGATTTGCAATAACCTTATTTAATTAATCATAAATCTTTCCTTTCCTCAGGAGAAGTGGAGATTATTCTGAAGTTTGCAGTTGAGAAGACACCCCTTTGATATAGCAGTGGCACAGTCCAGGTGAGTTGTGATGCTGTCTATATTTTGAACATCCAAGGTTACCAATCAATCAATCAATCAATAAACTTAATTTACACTGGAAATGCCTTGTTGCCCTTGGCCGCTCTTCCCATAGGTCTAGTTTGAAGGGGTGAGCACGGGAACACAGATTTATGATAGATACATTATAACAAAAAGAATTATTACAATAATATATACACACATAAATACCTAACAAATTGTCCAATATCACAGTCCTTCATCAACATTCCAAACTACCGTATCCTTTCTTTGAAAGTCCTTACTGATGGAGCACACTGAGCATCCTCAGGTACGCTGTTCCACATTTTCTCCAAATTCTCCACATTTGCCACCCGTGATGTCTGACATACAAATGTGTTTCTTGCTAAAGCAGGTATGTTACTGGACTACACCAAATTGCGAAAGGCATTCGCAGAGTGGCACAAACCAGTGCAAATCAGCACCAATTTGTGTCCTTAAATTTTTTTTTTTAATTTACAAAAATTTGCAAGTGGCTAAACCGCACATGCATCACTGCAAATCTCTTTTTGATGAATCATTGTACATTGATTTTTAATTCAGTGGCAACATTGCAATTCCAATGAAGTTAAGTGTATCTGATTTGGATCTAAAACTGAGAATGTGACATTGCAGGCCCAGCCATTTTGTTTGTAGAGGTCATGAATTCTACATTGTACATGTACCTGTGACCCTGTTCACTCCCTGATACTGTGTGCACCAATGTAAAAGCTTTCCTCTGAGATTCTGTTTTCATGTTGTTTTTCCAATCTAGCATTTTTTTTCATTCCGTTGACCAAGAAAATAAATTGATGTGGCCTTACCACGTATAAGTCACTGTACTGCCAGGCATTGAAGATATTCACTGATCTGATAACACAGATGTTTAGCTATACATGTACATGTGCAGACTGTACTTAAATAGCTCTGGCAATCCAGACATTTAGACAAAGATAACCCAGAATACAGTTGAATATTATAAACTATTATTATCATTACTGAGGCCTAGCCAGACCTTACGTTTTCATACTTTTATTTCTTACCCTTAGATAGATCAGAATTGAAATTCTGATTTGAAATTCAGCCAGATCAAAGTAAAGTACTGCGGGGTACTGAACTATATATAAGAGCTCAATTTGAATCTCTATCTCCTAATGGGTAATTTGGGTCAAGATATAGTCTGACTGTTCTTTCAGCCCAGACATACTGGCCCAAATTGCTGTAATTTGGGTCAGTACAAAAGGATTTGTGTGGGAGAAATGCGAGTCGCAGGTCATAGAAAATAGCTATTGGTAAAAATGGTAGAATATCGAGAGGGCTTTTAAGCATCTGTATCAGTGTATGTTGTCAAATAAACTGCATGAAATATTAGCTGCTCTTACAGTTATGATTATCTCCATCAAAAATTGAGATATTATATTGGGTGTAATTGTTTGTCTGCAGGTCTGTGTGTGTTGTTATGTAGTGTATTCAGCAGAGACTTCTTTCCAAACTAAACAACAAAAACAGATTTGGACTTGATAAGCAAATGATATTATAAAACTGACATTTCAATTTTCCTTTCTTTTTGTGCAGATTAAGGTTCACGATGGAGGAGCCTGCACCGAATCTACCCGTGACTTCTCCCGGGCGGCCTACAGACATCATTCAAACCACGCCCAGAAGATCGTCCAAAAGCCCAGACCGTATACGAAACATTAGCGTAAATTATAAAGAAATGCACACAATCGAGGCAGAGGACCTTCCCCAAAATGTACGGAAAGCTTCGGAGGCGTATGAAAACAAAGTGGCTGACGATTCTGGTAAATCGGCCAAAGAGTTGAAAGTCAAACCACTACCACAGAACGCTTTTACGAAATTTTCAAACGATAGTCCTTCTTGTAGTCCACCAGCGATGAGACGCTCTCGGAGCCCGGTCAAGATTTGGGAGTCGACCCTCCCTCCTTTCGATGCGCCGCTTTACGGAAGTGCGGGAACACGATCGAGATCCCGCTCGCGTAGCCCGACCTTTGGCCGTGTCATCGACCCCAATCAAAGCAGGGGAAACTCTCGCAAAACAAGTCTTTCTTCGTCTATAGCGTCAGATGATGTGAGATTGATACGCGTGGCTAGTCCGGAAACGCCCGTCGCAACCGGCGGAAACGAACGCGGGCGATCGGTAAGGAAAGAGCGAGCCGTGTTAAAGGAAATCAAAGTAGAAAGAAGAAAGTTGCTGATCGCTCAGGAAGCTGCACGCATCCCTAGTTTGATTCCTCCCTTTACCCCCGATTCTGAGGGAGATGACCAGGGTAACTCCAAAAGTAACCAATCTACACCCAACAATACTATTAATACCACAAGTCCAACAGCCCAACCGGTGGATGCCACGTTGCCGCAGGCCAAAAAGACTTCCACAGCCGACCAACCAAGACCGGCGAAAGACGCGGAGCAAGCCGACCAGGAGCAGAACATCCCTCCACCCAAAATAGACCAGCCGCCTCCCCGCGAAAACTTGTTCCGCCGGATGGTTCGATATCTAAGTCCTTGGAGAAGGTCATCAGATAGACAAAATGGTACTTCAAGACGTGCTTCCGACAAGCAAAACACGAACTCCAACAACAGCAATACCGCTTTAGCTGGCGGGGACTCCTCCCAGACTAACACGCCTGCCAAGGACGGGAAGAAAGTTTCGTCCCCTTCGAACCAACAGGGATCGAAATCAAACGAGAAGGAGAACTTAAAACAGCAGTCGTCAACGGGGAAAACAAGAGGCGGATCTCAGAGCGCGGGAAAGTCGTCGCGGCAGAAAGGCAGCACCTCGGAACGCTCCCAGTCCCGATCGCCCAGCCGAGGGAAGCAGGGCGACACACCGTCACGAACCAGACAGGTCAGCCCGCCCGGAGACCAGGTCAAAGTTCGACGAGACCCGCCGGTGAAGTATCGGACGGATCCACCACGACATCGGAAGCATGATCCAGTGATGGCAAGGAGGTCCGATCCGCACCGATCGTCCTGCGAACACAAATCCCGCGACAGGCACCATGGGAAGCATGCCGTCAAGCCACAGCCTCCTGAGGTCAACCAGGGCGACCTTGCGAATGGAAACGTCATCGTGGACAGGAAGCCGGAAAAGGAGCGTTGGACGTGGATTCCCAAAATTCCGGACAGTCCCGCCCAAGATTGGGGCCCGGTTTTGTCGAAGTCTTCACCCAGCCCAGACCTGGAACACGAGTGTGTTGGGAGGAGGGAGAATCTAATGGGCTCTTCCATGGAGAGTTTCAATTCTTCGATCAACGACGTCCCCATGGATCCAACCTCCCGGTATCTGAACATATGCGGTCTGTCGGAGTTCTGGCAGAAGACGGTACTTGATCAAGAAGATAACTTAGCTCCCGGACAGTCGGTTTCCGCGCAGGATATTCATATGCGACACAGGGCGGTAGAAACCAGGGCGCGTGCAGAGAGCGAAGAAAATGTGCGTTGTAAAAAGGGAAAGCTAAGACGATCGCCCCAACCGGAGGATCTCAAGAAGATGTCTCAGTCAGCACCTTCCTTGAATGAACTTAAGAAGAAAGCAGCCAAATACAGAGTAGAGTTAACGCTAAGTCCGAATGCATCTGTCCAGGACTTGAACGAAAATGTCGTTTTAGAGACGGACATAGGGACTATCGAGTTACCAAAAGAAACCATGCTCGGCAGCCAAAAGGAAAACAGAACGGGGGAAATCAACGAAATGAGGAACAGACTTCTCGTCTCCGCCATCAGTGGCAAAGACAACCTCGCTGACGCCATGATGGAGTTTCGCAATAGAACCAACAGCTATTTAATGGCAATCGAAAACTCGCCGCTCGGCTCAGCCGGTATGGCCAACCGAGAAGTCTTCTTCCCTGCTGAAAAATCTCCCAAACCAATCTCACGACCACAAACCATCAACAACCATTCCATACCCAGTATAGCAGAAAGCAACGAGGAAGAAACGATGACGCCCACGATACCAAAAGCCCTCGACAACGTGAAAGAAGAAGAAACGATACCCGACAACGTTCCTACAAGCGAGAATTCCGAAACCACCAATGTAACGAACACCAGGGTTCAGAAGCGACCAAGCCAGGATGAGGATAACCCCACAGTTGACCTGAAGAAGAGACCAGGCCATGTTGGAACAGAGCAGTGCGAACAGCTGATCGTAGAAGGAATTGTGAAAAGATTAGACGAGAAGGATTGCGGAATCGAAGACGATATCGCAGCTGGGGTCATCCAGCAGTTGGGCACAGAGGAGGTTTGTTTGTTTGTTGTTTGTTTATTTATTTATTTTGCACTTTAAGGTAATGAAAACGTAACAATGAAATACGAATGAGAATATAACAGTGCAGTGCAAGGAAGGCCAAAAGCTATGTGCTTATGTAAAAGCCTCCCTTTATGATAATTCAAATCAGGACCCGACCCTCCATCCTGGGACGGAAATTTGCTTCTTTGGACGGAAAAAATGTTTACCTTGTCCCTCCCAAAATCTGAACTTTATGACATGAAATTGTTGAAAATGTATCTTTGTAAGCTTAAACTGATAAATTTAACAAGGAAAATTCAACACATTGGCTCCCAAATAATGAGTGGGACGGAAAAAAATTAGAAACTGTGAGACAGCCCTGGATTCAAATAGATTGATTAAACAAGAGAAATAAGATTGGTAATAGATAACTGAAACATTATATACAGGTTGAGAAAGAGGAGGCGGAGAGCAGGGTACCAAAGAGCGATCAGGAGAGCAGAGACGGGCAGTACTACCTGGGAGTGATGGACCTGGAGAGAGACAGGATAGGCAAGCTGTGCGGACTGGCGGAGAAGGACCAGGAAGGAGACATGTCAGAGGAAGGTCAGTCAACTCAAGGTCATGTAGGAGTTTGGTTTGGTAAGATCTCCAGTAGTGATACGTCGCAATTCATCCTGGAGTCCATTTCAAAATTATACAAATAAAAGCAACGGTAATATAGAACAAATTATGTTTTTCAATGAACAGAAACAAACAAAAGTTGAGCTCAAGCCAGACAAATAACAAGTCAAGGGAAAATAAGATAAAACAAATGTGCAACAAACTATACAAACAAAATGAACATTTGAAATTAACATAAAACGTGATAAAGGAAATGTGAACTCAAATTGGGAGTGGGAGAGGTCAGAGGTCAAAGCAAAATGTTGTATAATAGTATAAGTGTCACACAGCTGTGATTTTGCTGGATTTTTGAGTTAGCTCTTCAGTAAACTAAAACTGGCTTGAGAAACATTATAACATTTCTAACTTTTTTGTGGTTTTGCAGCTGATGGCTTGCTGAGAGCAACAGTGGGGAAGGCACAGCTTCTAGTGAACCAGAAGTTTAAACAGTTCGAGGGGCTTTGCCAACAGAACTTGGTAAGAAAATAGACATTTCTGTCACTAAGTACCTTACACAAAGACTTCTGGATGTGTCATTTGTGTAAACAGCAATGATCATACGTACCTGATAAAATTATACTGATATGAATTGATAAAGGCATACACACGCCAATATCATGTGGACATGTACAGTCATACCCTTTAATGCGTTAAGGATTTAGAATGTCCTTATATGTACTTGAACTGAAATGAAGGTACTAGTAAAGTCATTCCTTTGTGTGGACATCAAGCTATTCCCATATATGGACAGGCAGGTATAGTCATGCCCTTATATGGACTTGAAGTCATGCCCATATATGGACATAAAAATGTGTTCATGCCCTTATATGGGTGTGCAAATGTAACAGTGCCCTAACATGGACATAAAATCATGTCTATACACATGGACATAAACAGGTAGTCATGCCCTTATATGGACATGCAGATGTAATTATGCCCTTACATAGATTTGAAGTCACGCCCATATATGTGTATTTCACCTTTCTAGAACCCAGATGACTGTGAGGGTGATCACTGTGTCACCACATCCTCTGACCTGGCTGGCTTCTGGGACCTCGTCAATATTCAGGTAGGATTCCCTTCTCAGTTGGTGTTGTGACAGTATCGAGCCCGGGCCTACCAGCACACAAATCCAACACACTTACCAGCTGAAAGGTCCGGACCAGTTAGACTGTCAGTAAATTAGCGCTCCAATCACACTGTTACAGTATTTTGGCTACAGAACCTTCAGCAAGTAGAAGTTGGTTGCCTCAAAAGCAAAGAAGAAGATCTCCAAGTACAAGTAGTTGTTGTTCCCATGGTTCAAGAGAGCAACACTTTTAGTATGCCAGTGAACCCAATACACTTCTTCATAAGAGTAGGGGTCTACCCCAGTGTGCTCTTTCCAAAGCCTATCACTTTGTAACATAGCTTTTACTTGTGTACTAAGAAGTACAGTACCAATGTGTTACTGCATTCAACAGTCTATTGGTCGGACTATTCAGATCCAAAGATATGGCTGAAATATTTTTAGTGTTGATAGTTGGCAATTTACTAACCATTCTGACTGTTTTCCACAGATTGAAGATGTGAATGGCATGTTCTAGGAAATCACATTCTTGAGGCATTGAATTTTTCAAAGCCTATCGCTTCCTAACATTACCTACCTACTCAGAAGTACATGACTGCATTGGTCAGTCTACTGGCTCCAAAAATATAGTTAAATATTCCAAATTTTGTATTGACCATTACAATTTTTGTCTGTTTTCTGCAGATTGAAGATGTGAACGGCATGTTCGAGGAAATCGCGCTCCTGAGACAGAACGAGTGGAAATTCCCCCTGCAAACGTCGACCAACGGTAAGGACGAGCTCAGTCCCTCATCCTCCCGTGGAACATCCACACACTCGACCCCGGCAGCTTCCCCCAAACCTCGCAGAACGCGCCCCAAGACTGCCGGAGCCACACGAAGCCCCAAAGCCGGGGCGAAGTCTGCCGCCCGAGACGACGCCAGGAAAAGGCTTCTCGAAATGAAGAGAGCTGCAGCAGCGAAGAAAAAGGCAGCCTTGCAGGAAGACAACAATGTGGAAATATTTCTTCCCGAAGCTTCAAACGCTACTCAGACGTAAGCAAACGTTGTTTGACAGCAGCCTTGTGCTCAAGATTGAACTGTCATTAACAACATTAATCCGCTGGGTTGCATCTTTTCAGGGTGGAGTTATGTACCCTGGTGGAATTATGTTAGTTGATGTTAGACATTGCTGCGTCCTACATGTACAACAGCACTTAACTGGCCAGTATTAAGTTAATCATGTGTTTCTTGTGAACGGCTTAGAAAATGGCAAGACTGTCAACGTATATGAATTCTTTTCCTTGTTGCACTTCGTGGTAAGAGGCTGTAGTACTTTTCTGGAACATTATTTGCAGTACCAGAAAGGTCACATGATCCTCTGCCTCATCTCGATCAAGATGCATGCTGGGAAATGCTGCATCTTGATATACTTCCAGAAAGAATTTAAGGAAAGCCTCTTGGATTTCTTCACCAGTAATTTGACATTTTTGTCAAACTTCCATGTATGTTTTTTGTCACCAAGGACATTTTTTACTGCTCTTCTTGTAAAGATTGTGTAGTATTTTTATTTTGAAATAGTTGTGCGATGAAAGCCAGTACTCTACTGGAAGTCAACACCTTTGAATGAAAATGTATGATCACTGTAAAAAAAATCAATGGGAAATGAATCATATCTAACCCTAAGCTGAGATTGTTCAAAACCCAGATTGTGTCATACAGACTCTGGCTGGGTATGTTCCGACCCAAGCCTTTGTTCACAGACTATTATGGAGACAATACAACATGGTAAAACTTCTGGACATGGACTAGAAACCAAGCTTACAACTACACAACAAGGGGTTGTACAAACCCACGTTTGGGTCATACTTACCCAGGCTGGGTTGTACAGTATAACAATTCAAGGTCATGGAATCCATTTGGGGTTTTTCAAAAACCCAGGTCATGTGAACCCAGCTTTCCTTATTCTGCTTAATATCACAGCTGGAGTGACTGCATGTACATCAGTGACAGTACATGTATGTCTTCTCCATGGTAGTAACCATCAGACAAATGGCAGAGACGTTTTAACTTATTCTGGTCTATTCCTTCTCTCACTGTCATGATATGCAACATATGTATATTACAGCGACAACCAAGGTAGTCCAAGCAGGTCCACAGACATGTTCATGCCTGTTTTAAGAGCTGTATCCAGAAACGTACAGAATTTTCCTCCATAAGAGTTAAGACTGTATAGTGTGCAGTTCGTGTGTATAATGGCCACTGCCGAAAATTGTATTGAATGAACCACATAGGTAGTTGAGACAGTCTTATGAACTGAAAAAATTGCATGGTGTAAAAAGAAATTGAGAATCACTCCACAGTGTGTCTATACAGCTACAGTGCAGTATTATTACTCCATTCTCTACTTCTTGATGTTAAGATATGCCAAAACCAAAGCTTAGTACACAGTTTGGTTGTTAAAATGCAGTAAAAAGAAAATTGTTCAAAATATACATTTGTCGTTTGTCCCAACCAGGAAAGTTACATTACAGGGTAGCCTGCATTGCAGACTTTGTAAAGGGGCTCTTTTTTGGCTTGTTGTGCTGTTTCCTGATTGTAGATCAGTTTTCTGATAGTTGTCAAAAGCCTGTGACGGAGGCTACCCTGTAATGTAAAAGAAAACATTGAGGTTTTTGCCGAATCACACCTGATTTACCTCAAGTTCATTTATAGTGTAATACTAGTATCTGCCTCATGTAGAACTCAAGTGCATCATCACTATAATTAGAATATAATTAATATCATTATCAGTAAAGCAATGATAGTTGTAAACCTGGGGTAGGTGCAAGCTATTCATGCATTCAGTACAATATTGGTGTTATACAGTGACAAGGGTAGGGAAACGCTTCAATGATTGTTGAGGAAAATTTTTTTCTGTGTTCCACACTTCTAAATTTTAAATTTTTTTCTGGTGTTCATGCCATGAGAAATTTGCTGTGTCAAAAATTCTGTATGATTATGTGAAAGAATTCTTGCTTTGTAAGTGAGAGTAACAACATGCTAGTATTGAGGCATACTCTCCAAGCAGAGCTTGGGTTTCGGCTGGTTTTTGACGTGTTTTAGGCGTTTTTGTCATGCCTTCTACTTTGTCATCGTTTTTGTTGTGTAGGCATTGAAGCTTCCGTCTGCCGGCAGAGCTTGGGTTTGCTACACAACAAAAACGATTACAAAGTAGAAGGCATGACAAAAACGCCTAAAACACGTCAAAAACCAGCCGAAACCCTAGCTCTGCTTGGAGAGTAATACATATGATGAATTCTGCTAGGACATTGAGAAACTACATAGTCAAATTTTGTTGGACCACTTGAGGGATTGAGTACATCTTCTACTTGATGAGCTAATGACAAAATATGCAAATATCAAACATGTTATCATCATATATCTATTTCTCTCCTAGCAGTGGACCAGGGTTGTACATTTTGAAGAATTCTTGGCACAAAGCCCTGTCATTGTTTCAACAGATAAAAAGCTGTTTGTGTTTTTTTTAAAGATCAGTCAATGTGATATAAGATTCAGAAACGCTCTTTCTCCTAATGTTGCAAAGGAGATATTGTTGCAAATGCCTGTACAGTACACTATGTACTTATCACGTTCAATGTGCAATTGTTTGTTATACTGTGAATTGTCATTTTCCATAGTATACCTCACTCTATAGGAGGGTTTTTTTACAAGTGTTTTGTGTTTTTATAGGTAGTAATTTATTGTGGAAAGTCAATTTTTTTACATCCTAGTTTTTAAGGTTTTGAAATGTGTGGGAAACTTGAACTAAATTATGACACATTTTGTCAATGTAGAAAGCCAGTATTTGTAAATAGTAGAAGACTCCAGTTTTTGGAGCGGTGTGAAATAATATAGACCCAATGCAACATGTTAATTGGTCATGCTGAAAGCCTATATAGAATCTGTACAAGTGTGTTAACTGGGACCCATTCGTATACAGAACTAGCAAGTACTCAAACTCATAGCTGATGTTGACAAAAGTTAGAAAACTTGAAAAAAGATCAACTCAAACACACAAATATGTGTAAGGACATGTCATTGTGCATCATACATTAACAATGTGAACTACATATGATGAAGTATGTTGACAGTTTTCTGATAGTCAAGTTGATCAAAAAAGGTGGCTTTCATAATATAACACAGTGCCTGTAATCAAGGCTCAATATAGATGTCACGGAGGCAATAGACCGATCCCATTGCCCTGTCAAAACAATTAGAAAAGCAAAATGAAAACACAAAAATGAAAACATTTGACGGACATGCAACCACTCTCATTGGTCGAACTGCTAATTGTGATGGACAGTTAGAATTGATCTATTACAACAGCTTTTTGTGTGGCGAATAACTCTCAGTCACTGTGTTAAATTGTGATAGCCACTTATCATGGATAAAATGAGACATGGTTTTCAACATGCATTGTACCTTTCCGTTGCCATGGCAACAACTCATGCATTTTAGCCTTCTGCCTAACTCTGCAACCAATAGAGAATGGGGTGCCAAACGGCTACTTCAGTGTGCTAAAAGTTAACAGATGAATTCTAAGTTTGAAGCTGTAGCGCACGCACATGGCTTTCAATGTAACCTTAAACTGCACCAAACGATGATTTCTTTGGATGTTACTTGTCTCCAGTGTCTAATACAAGACCAGTTTTGCTGTGTAAATTTGCCTTCTTACGATAGATACCTCGCTTTGAACTTAAACTTCAAGCTCCTTAACTAATTGAACTAAAAAGCTGCTTTTTAAGTCCTGGAACAGATACATTATGTCTTACCAAATATTCTATTGTATATTGTTAAACGATATTGCCAACAGTATACAGTTCACAAGTGAAATAGTACAGTCATTCAATTCTGTATGCAGGGTTTAAAATAAATGTGTTCTTAGGCCGATCATTATGTGTTGCCTCATCTTTTCGAGTGGCGGTCTCACATTCACAAAGAAATTTGCCTTCAGTCCCCTTTTTACTAAATGGTGATCACTAAGTAACCATACAGCGACCAAAGTTGGATTTATGTAACCCTTGGTTTCATAATTGGAATATGGTGCCAGATGTTAGCCTCCACCAGGCTCCAGAGGTGGCTGGAAAGAGTAGAAATTGGGTAAACTGTACCCCTATGGCAGACTTACTCCTCTTGCATGTTATCTATTTCGCGAATTCTACTTTTTCCATCCACCTCTAGTCTGGAGCCTGGTAGAGGCTAGCAAGATGTAAAGGTGTAACTCAAAAGACAACAAAACAGAAGATTTCAAAAATTGTTCTTTATAAAGTTAGTTGAGCAATCTGTCACACTTTTCGTGCTTGGCTGTCAGCCTCTTATGGAAAGGGATGTTATATAGACAACAATTTTCTACAGACAACAACACAGTGTTTCAGCATTCATTACAAAAAGTCGGTCCTGTCTTTGCTTGGGTCCGTCATGTAACCAAAAACACGCCATTTCCCACTATGATTTACCTCAATTAATATTGATCCGCCAGGTTACATACATTGTCAAATCCGCCACTTTGAAAAACAGTGGGTTTGAGAGATCTCTAGTGCAGCGACTCCTAGTATACACATTTTAGCTAAACAGTAGTGCATTATACTGGGGGACGTTGGGTTGGAGAACTGTTTGGACCTATCTTTTCAGGGTGGCAGAATATTATGTACCCTGGTGGAATTAAGTTAGTAGATGTTAAGCACCGTACCTACATGTAAATACATCCCTAAGTACGTGTATATAAAGGCTTTTTCATTTGACGTAATTTGCGCCATGTTGGATTTAAGTGTTCGTCTGTTCAACACGCCAAATGCAGCTGCTACAATATAATTACCCATCAACATTCCGGTGATACAAATTATTATGAATGAATGTAATTTTGTACACTCAAGTTCTACTTGCTTCTTTGTACATGTGAGTGAATGTGGGAACAGATGCCTGAGATATTTGTTCTACTCCAGCGCTATTAACCTAAATTTTCTTTTCTTTTGTTCCCAACAAGCACTTCCTTTAATAGTACATTTCGCTAAGTGTCTGAATCCTGGTGGCAGACACTGCGTAACGAATGATTTCTTTAAGTCGTAGAACAAGTCGTCAATCGAGAGAAACTTCCTGGTTCGAGAAGGATTATTTATGGCGAATCTTGCAGATGCATTGCACTTTTGACAGGCTTAATTATACAGTAGTGCCGGGCGTCATCAATTATACCAATGGGCCCGTCAGACCAGTGGAACAACCTGTCATTATGCAAGCCAGAAAATACAGTAAAACTACAATTAATCAACAGACATAGCAATTTAATCCATATACATATGTACTATGAAAACCGTTAGTACAAAATCAAAACTGTGAAATAACGGATCGGAGCATTTACCAACACATGATGCAATATGCCTGCCTAAAAATTTGCTGGCATTCTCCACTGTCCCGGCATGATATCAGACAAAGCGGAGCTAAAGGAATTGGTTAAAGCATCGAAACATCCAACGTCTTCATCGCCCTTGTAAATCTCCACATCGCCATCTTCACTTCCTTGGTCCTGTTCGTGGATTATGACATGTCCGATGCAGAAACTCTCGGGATGGGCGTCAATGGCTTCGAAGCGTGTAGTGGAAGGTTGCAGCAGAACAGGGATCGCTATGTTGCTTCTGCTTTTGTCTGTGCGCTTCTCTTTCTTTCCATCGATAGCTTGAACCTTGTTGAGCTCTTCCAGTTGATTTTGCGCGATTTCCCGTTCCCGGGCGATAGCCGCCATGTTGTGTTCCAGGTTGTCCTCAACTTCTCGGAGAAGAACATCTCGACGATTGAGGAGCTTCTGGCTCAAGACCTCGTACTCGTCATTGATGCTTTGTTTCGTTTGAAGATGGTTTTCTGTCACTGAATTCTCCACAATGTCAAGATTCTTCAGAAAGTCTTCGGTTCTTTGTTTTGAATCCACCCGTTTCACATGTGTCGTCTGCACGCTTTCCTTCGATGCTATCTCTAATGATGCTAGCCGCTTCTGGGGATGTTCCGAGCACTTTGAGATACTTTTCTGCCGTTCTGCACCGGCCTGGGCAAGGCTCGGGCCGACAATTGCCTTCCCCGGTTGCCGAACGATATACTTTATGCCTGACTGCGTCGCGGGGGAATCGCAGATCGGGCAGATCAGCGGCGACTGTCTGCGGGCCAGGTCTTCCAGGCAGGTTCCGCAGAAGACGTGTCGGCAGGGCAGCGTCCTGGGTTCCCGGAGAGCCTGGCGACAGATCCCGCACACCGACCCGTCGTCCTCGTACGAAGAATCGGACAAATCAGTTCCAGAATGTCGCCACATTTTTAAAAATTCAGTGAGCTCAGTCCTTAAGAGCCTCTGTACACGGAACTAATTGGTTGTAGTGGTACCGGTTTGACAACTCTGCCCAATGCGCCAGCAGTTACCGTGTGTGCCGGACTTTACTTGTAGTCCTTGTAGAGGTGGACTATAAAATCGTAGAGATTGTTTTTTTTTAGGTCAACAGCTCCACTGCTGCACGATTCTGTACACTCAGAAGGTTAAGCACTGGCACCGGTTCGACCACTGTACGCCTTGTTCTCACTGTGTGGACCGGATCCTCATTCTAGTCCGTGGAAAGCTGGACTCCAAAATCTTTCAAATTGCATCTTTTTAAGGTCGGCTGTTTGTGTAATGTATTTTTTTAGTAGTTATGGTATGTATACAAAATGTATAAACATATTCACCGTTCTTTTTACTCATTATCTAGAGCCTGTTTTTCACACATAACAATGCTAACTCTTATAGACAGACAAACCTGCTTGTTTAATTGATAACAGTTTAACCAACGATACGTATTTTGATAAAAATTACTAGCTTGCTTAATTATTATCCCGATACGAGATTTACACATGTGAATGATCTTGAGTGTCCCAGTTAACGGGTGCCTTTGAATCATTTCCTTTCATATCCGCTAGGTGGGGTACCTAACGCTAGACAATAACTTACACAGATTAGCTCACTACTCTTAAGAGCGGTTCTCTTTCGACAAGATGATATAAACCTATGATTCTGTTAGTAACTTTAGTAATCGTTGACATATTGTACTGGAAATGCTTCAAGTTCGCGGAAATCTAGTTTCTCATTACTGAAACAATACATCATCAACCCCATTTCAGCGGTGCTCGACTCCCGTGTGAAGAAATAATTGACATTGGAGTGCGAAGTGGTCCTGATTTCTATAGCATCTCACCTGGGAGTCAGCGTAATTTTCATTGTATTAACCCCAAATTAAAGATGGCACAGACTTCAAGTGGATTTTTTAGAAGTTTTGTGATTTTGAAGACGATTTATGAAGGGCTGTATCCTCCTTGATCATACAGACTGCTGACATGAAAATACGATTTCTATGATTTTGGTGTACAACCTGTACAAGGACCTGTACACAGTAAGCAGCTTGCGCGCAGAGTTGTCGAACCAGCACCAGTACATCCACTTTCTTCCGTGTACAGAGTATCGCAGCAGTGGAGCTCTCCAGTGAAAAATGTGGCCAAATTCTGGACCTGACTGCTCCGATTCTTCGTACGAGGACGACGGTTCGGTGTGCGGGATCTGTCGCCAGGCTCTCCGGGATTTCATTCCTACAAATCTGGCTGCGGTACGTTTCGAAATTGATGGAGGTGCCCAGGGTGGCTTAAAACGAGTAGCGAGTGTAGAAGCCCCGGTAGTAATCAAATGGCACCCAGGCTAGTGTAGAAGAACAAGATGGCATCTACCGTACAAATGCAAATGCTTCTAGCTCTATTGGACAGAGAATCTCCGTGCAAAAGATATAGAAGTCAACTCTTTTATTTACGTCTGTATTTACTTCTGGATTGAATTATTGGGTGGGGGGCGTAGGCACACTTTAGGTTTTTGTTGTGTATATATATATATGTATATATATATATATAGAGAGAGAGAGAGAGAGAGAGATTTAACGTTATATTCATAAGTTTGTATTTTTGTTAAGTGGCGTTGGCAAAATAAGTTTTATAACTTGAGTGCAGAGCCACTTTGTCTTTGTCTATGTTATCTTTGAATAAAAAAATAAAAACAATCTGGCTGCGGTCAGTTTCGAAATTGATAGATTCTCCCAAGGTGGCTCAATGCCTTAAGGTTGCGAGACCTAACGATATCCTTATTAGCTCATGAAGATATATGTGTCACGGTTGCACATTTGATTAAGGTTAAAAGGTATGTAAAAGGAGACAGGGCGCACTCTACACCGGGTAATCTCGCGCCTTAACGACTTGATTATTCGACACGGACTTCTTCAAAGGCCGTGCGACCTGCAGGGTCGCCGCACGAGGAGTATTAGGTGAAATTAAACCCCGGTGATCGCCAGCCGCGCCGAACCCCTACCGCCGAAACCTGCCGTAAATAGAGTCACGCCTCCCGCTAGAGACCCCGCCGGGACACATGTTCGGAGACAAGGGGCAGTGGATGCGGTCGGGAGTGAGGATCATCTAGGGGTTCCTGGAGATACCGTATCTAGCCTGGGGAACAGACTGTTTCCAGGACCTACAGAGGCCAGTATGCCTTCAAGAAATTCTACAGCAGCCCCAACCCCATGCCAGCCGAACCCCTACCGCCGAAACCTGCCGTAAATAGAGTCACGCCCTCCCGCTGGAGACCCCGCCGGGACACATGTTCGGAGACAAGGGGCAGTGGACGCCGTCGGGAGTGAGGATCATATTAGGGGTTCCTGGAGATACCGTAGCTAGCCTGGTTACCAGACTGTTTCCAGGGCCTACAGAGGCCAGCTCTTCGGCTCCAGGGCCAATATGCCTTCAAGAAATTCTACAGCAGCCCCACCCCCATGCCAGCCGAACCCCTACCGCCGAAACCTGCCGTAAATGGAGTCACGCCTCCCGCTGGAGTCCCCGTCGGAGACAAGGGCAGTGGATACGGTCGGAGGGAGGGTCGTCTAGGGGGTCCTGGGGATACCGTTTTGTTTTTCACCTAGCCTGGTTACCAGGGCCTGCAGACATGACAGAGGCCAGCTCCTCTGCTCCAGGGACAACATGCCCCCAAGTTATTCGACAACACTTTTGCATCCAGGCTAGGTTTTTCTAGAGTTTTCTTACACTAACATATACAAATACATGATATTTGGCGTTTGTAGGTAATGTACAACACAGAAAATTACCCACTTTTCAACTGCACCCACGCTCGTCTCTATGTTGAACGAAACAAGTGATTTAACTCTCTCCCTACTGCCTAACCCCATAACCAATTTAAATGTGCTACCAAACTGCTACATTAGTATGCTGAAGGTTAAATGACATTTCCGTAAAAGTGCCTGAAAGTCGCAGTTTTCTTCTTGTTAGATCGAATTCTTGACAAGCAAGCCGCTAGGGGGCTCAATATCCTAATCATTTCGAGGTCTCATGAAGACCTACCCACATACCAGATATCGAGACAACCCATCCAGGCATTCTCGAGGCGTGTACACAAACGGAAGGACGGACAGACACAGGCATGAACGCCTAAGATCACATAAGCTTCCATCCGATAGATCTATGTATCTTGGCGAAGGTAAGAAGAGTTACATAATAATGGCGAACTCCCAACACGAAGTTAGCATGTGTGCGTTTGATACCGGATAGAGTCCATCCCGATTTCATCTTTGAAGTATTATTAAAGTCACTTTAAAAACAAATTCTATAAAGAACAACAAGCAAGAATTACACGATGGTGCCCACCAAAAACGAAGCCAGCATACGGTAAATGCATTTAACTTCGCGTGGTTTTTATTTCGCGGTAAGGCGAAAATGGAGTGTTTGCGGTGGGTTTAAGTTTGCGGCAGCGCTATAGTCACATAATGCTACAGTATTGGACAAACATGTTCGCGGTGGTTTTAACTTCGCGGTAAAGCGGTCGCCATTTCTGCATTAACAGTACTTTACAACCGTCGTGTATCTTTCACCGTGTGTTTGGCAGCACGTTGTCGACATGCCCGGCACGAAAACATGTTTGGTGCACCCTCTACCGTGCAACCTAACTCTGTCAGTCAGCGCCGTCTCTTTAAACCACTTCTTCCACGTCGTACCAAAACACGGTGAAGGTCGCGGCGTTGACGTCTTCGGCAGAACGTCATCTTCAACTGCGGGGATGTTTATAGCTGGGATGTTTATAGCTGGAGCCATTTCCATGCAGACTATCAACATTTGGTAAGGACTGGGGTAAACTGAACTGTCCTGTCATTAGGAGTACCCAAAAATGGTTACTTCATGAATTTTCAAGACGCAATCTTTCGGAAGAGACGTAAAATGGGGTCCCGTGTTCAAGGAGGTGCCTCGAGCAAGTTACATCAGCCTCATCACTCAGAGATGGGTACTGGCTGTGTACCTGGTGAAATAGATTAAACAAAGTGGTAACACAAATTCTGAGGGGGGGGGGCTGCCCGAATTTGAGAAACCCCATAAAGCCCGAAGCATTTTCGTTTGACTTTATTTAGATCCACAATGAGCTTGGCATTTCTCTTAGCTATTCTTCCTGTGGTCCTTTATATGTAATACATCAATACAAAATTCCTGAAGATGTATATGAAAACTTCCAGACAGTTTGGGGAAAGCCATTCTATACACTTAACAGTTTGCTTGCCCTAGCGCTGTTTTATATCGTTTAGTGTGAAGAATATTAGCCACTCTCCAACTCGACGCACACCGATCGGGTAACGATTTCTCAGTGGCGCTACGGATGGCAAGTACAGTAATCTTTTTTTTCATACAGATATTATCTTGTTCTAATCTCCAAACAGATGTAGAAAGGCAAAATCGTAACGTTTCTCAAGCTCCCGGTTCCGGAGAACCGGTTTATGGACTCCTCTCCAAGCAGAGGTTGGTGGAGAAGATTGTTATTCTCCAAGCAGAGGCTTCGATCGAGAGGGGAAGGTTTGTCCGGGATTTTTCTCGTGAGAGGAGAGGGACGTAAAAAATCCCGGACAAAACTACCCCTCTCGATCGGAGCCTCTGCTGGGAGAATAGAAGATTGTGACCTTTTTATCATATGCCTCTGTTTTCTGTCGGCATGAGTCTCCACCAACGTGGAGAGTGCCGACAGAAAATGGGACATAAAAAAGGTCACAATCTTCTCCACCAACCTCTGCTTGGAGAGTAGTCCATGGGTACTGTCGACATGTCTTGACCGACATAAGGATTTTGCAAACGGAATATCTGCTTGTAGAGAACTGTAATTCACTTTATCTTCAAGGTAGCAAAACTTCACGGTGTAAGGAAAATTGACATTTTCACTGAACTTTAACTTCACGTTGGCGGCAAGTGAAGGAATCATGAATAATTACAACAGGTTATTCATGGTGATGATAAGTTCACGGTACAGAGGTGACCATGAAAACAGTGAGCATAAAGTTACGGTGAAAGAAACAAGAATTACTTGTACCATGGTTTTATACAAGAAAGAACACTCTCTTGATTGAGACTTAATTTGGCAGTTTTGAGGGATGTAATCGGCTTGTGGGTAGTTAAGCCTTATTTAAAGAGGTCGCTAATTAGATACCGCTACCCCAGGGGTAATGTTTATTACGGCTCTGGAGGGGCTAAGTAGGTCAGAGAGGTTCTGGTGCATCCATCAGTACAATGCTGTAGGGGGTATTGGTGGGAATGTAAACACTGAAATTTTCACAGACAGACAGACAGACGAACACAGAGACAGAGAGGGAGGGATGGTCAGAGACACACACAAACGCTCGTGCGCGCGTACACACACATACATACATACATACAAACACAAACACACACACACACACACACACATATATACAGACAGGCAGACACACACACACACACACACGTCCGTCGGTACAATGCTGTAGGGAAGGGGGAAGAAATAAGAACTGACATTTTTACAAACAAACAAACAAACAAACAAACAGACAGACAGATAGATGGACACTACCTTTCGTCAGAGACGAAGTAGCATCGCAAATGGTAGGGGTAGATGCTACCTAAAACGTCTGATTCATCCAGATATCCAGAGAGGTAACATTTGATATAACAAAAGAAGACACCCGTTGTCCCCGCTTAGAATGACATTGACGTGCGCATTGGATGTCGTCGAGAAATTGAGATGGAGCCTAGGCCGCTAGTTCGGCACCGGCTGCACCAACCAGGACCCTCCCTGAGCCCGGCCCTCAGAACCCGTCACCACCGCGCATCCCAGCCGCTCACAGCCCGCCGTGCTCCCAGCCGTTTCCAACATTTTTTCCTGACGCAGACAAATCACACTCCGGTGTTTTGTTGAGCTAGGGTACTTGGGTGTTCTCCAGCGATCAAACCTGTAAAAACAGCCTCAGGTTTGTTTTATACCGTAAGGTTTCGTCAGCAGGTCCACAAGGGCGTCGTTCCAGAAGCGGACTTCACAAAGCAGAAGTCTGGAAAGCTGCCACGGGTTTGGGTTACCCACGTGAGGTAGGAGTGAGCCTTTATAATCGGGTGTCCGTCAGTGCTGGAAAATAGATCGGGGATCGTGTGAGCGTGTAGCAGTCCTCCCACGGAGACTTCCCCTCTGAGTCAAGGCCAACTCTGCAGCGTAACGTTACCTCGTGTTCGGTACACTTGCCGGGCGGTGTCCTCGCTAAGGTAAGATTCTCTCCTTTCTTTAGATCTATATGTGGGACGTTTGTAGCCTTGAATCTGGCCGTGTGCTTCTTTTTTCTACATCAGAGCATATATGAATGAGGACCAAAGAAGTATATTAATGATTGTGATTCTCTTTTTTCGCTTGATATAATAAGTAAGATTCTCTTTTTTCTTTAGATCTACCAGGGTACATAATTCCGCCACCCTGAAAAGATACGTCCAAACAGATCTCCAACCTAACGAGTATAATGCACTCCTGTATATCTAAACTGTGCATTCCTGGGGGTGCTGCACTAGAGATTTCTCAAACCTATTGTTTTGCAACGTGGTGGATTTATGTAACCCGGCGGATTAATGTTAATGGAGGTTATATGTGGGACGTTTGTAGCCTTCAATCTGGTCGTGTTTTTTTTTTTTACATCAGAGCATATGTGAGTGAGGACTAAAGAAGTTCTAGTATCTTAATGATTGTGACTGAAGGCTCAAGAATGACGGTTACCGTAGTATTTTGTATCTGCCCCCCCCCCCCGTGGTTTGCTTTCCCTAATTGTTTTTCCTCTTCTCAGTTAATCCAAATAAGCGGATTTCCCTTTCGTCCTCTTTTCTCACAATTGGTCGATTGTTAGCGGGCTTTGTGAAGGGAAAAGTGTTGTTTTCTTTGGTTTAAAAAGCGGTGTTTTTCCTCGCGCTGTGGCTTCCACATCTGTAAAATATAAGCATCTAGACGAGTGGAGGTTGGACGGAGTACCAAAGGTCCAGGGTTCTATTCCCTTTGCGAGATGACGAGACCTTGAATGAATGGAACACTTTTCTGTTTATTGCTACTCTCATTAGCTAAAAGGGGCTGACCATTTCTACTGTCTAAAGGAGGTAGTGCGACGTTGATTGTTCTGTACGTCCGTCCCATGTGTTTATTTAATGCATTGTCCCGATATCAGCAGGTTGCCGCATTAGTGAGTCTGGTCCGTCTTGAATCAAACTTTTGTAAAACGTTAAAAACGCTTTGAATTAATTTCTCAAATCGGTTTTGCGAAGACTATTAAGACTACGAATAATGTATATTTTCTATGTCGACTGACCAGAAATATAATAGTGATATATGGAACTGTTTCTTAACTCCAGTGCACTGCACAACAGAAAAAAAGTACACAAAACTTTGCTTGGCCAGAGCGTCTTTGTAACAGGTAGCGCACTTTTTTGCTCAATGCAAGGCCATACTTGACTACTTCTAGGCTAGCCTACGTTGCAGGCTCTGAACCCGTAACTATCAGCCAACCCTGTAACTATCAGCCGGCTATAGTTACAGGGTTGGCTGATGGTTACGGGTTGGCTGCAAAAAGTGTATTATTTAGCCCCCCTCAAAAAGCCGGTTCAGAGCCTGCAACAGAGGCTATTCTAGGCACTCAATGGTGAAAGATGGAGATGATTATGGTTCAGGTAGGAGATAGCGGTGAACAGTGGTTGTGAAGGCTTGCAGATTGTATACGAGAGGAAGGAAGCAGTTATCACTTCGGATTAAGATATTTCTTCTTACGACAGCGCGTCTTGTTTTTACAATCACACTGTTGTTTTTATCATCATGTCAAACTTGTGATCCTAAGAGCCATGTTCTGAAAAACAGACCGTCTTGAAAGGTTGAAGATGTCTCGACCCTGACCGTGAAGTCTTCAAGGTCACGACCAAGGTCAAGTGTGAACCTTGCGCTCCTTTGAAGTCGATTTGACGGTCTGTTGGACCGAATCACGTCTTTAAGTAAAAACATTTATTAGGCTGTCAGATGGAGGGGTGATTCTGACCCTAAATCTTTTAGCAGGCTAGGCATGAAATACAGCTAATCAAAGAAAGGAGGAAAGGCTTTGGTATAAGTGGCGTGATTTTCGAGCCCTTCTGAAGGTCAGAGGTGACACTATGTGATGGAACCAGTAGCTCAGGTGGCTGCCGGGACATTTGCTGGGTCATATTTAATCTCCAAGCATATCTATCGGGGGCAAGGCAGTATCAAAAGGGCCAACGCTTTTGATACTCTCTGGCCCGCCCTTTTGATCCTGCCTTGCCCCTGAATGATATATATAGATCTGCTTGGAGATTAGGGTCGTGTCCGCTCTTAGGTCACTCGAAATTCATTTCTTTATGGATGGCGTTTCAGCATGTTGCGATTTTAACCTGTTTAATCTTTAATCTGATGTAAAACAAGGAATTCAAACTTTTTTTGCAAAGATAGGTGGTAATTTCTGGAGCTGGCAGAACACCGACGCATCGTATGATGGTACTTGTTGGTTGATGGGGGGGGGGGGGGGGGGCGTATAGCCTCTACCAGACTGATTACGCTGGCTAATTAAGAGAATAATTTTGGCAGGGGGGGTTGGCTACCAAGGGGGGTGACCAGCTGGGGGGGGGGGGGGTAACCTTCCCGTAGACTGACTCTCCTGGCCAATTATTCATTCTTTTGGCCGAATTCTACGATCCGTACCCCCGTAGGAAGGCCTGGTGGAGGCTAGGTGGGGTGGGGGTGTGGATATACTACTTCAAAAATAACTCAAGAAAGCTGGCAGAAAAACATGTAACAGTTAGATGACTGAACACCCTTGGAAAAGAATGTGACCACCGTTTCACACACCTACGCGTATTCACCTCCAGTCCTTCTGCCACGGCGATTTTTCAACTTATCGGGATCAGCATCTTTGGCTTGGGGGGGGGGGGGGGTCGTATCTTCTTGGGGACCGTACCTGCTGGGGCCCCGTATCTGCTTGGAATCCTGTACGGTCCCCAAGCAGAAACGGCCCCCAGCCAAAGAAGCTGGCCCGATAAGTTGAAAACTCGCCGTGGGAGAAGCCTGCAACGGAGACTAGCCCCACTCTTGGTCTTGTCCGTCTGCAGGCATTCCCTACTGTTTAATCTGACCGGAGACGCAACAAACCGCATCCAAACTACATGTTTGGTCTAAGCGCCCTAACTAGCGCCGCTAAAAAGGTCATGCTTCCATCTCCGTTGCAACGTAGCCTCTACCAGACGTGGCTGGAAAGAGTAGACATCGGCCAAACTGAGACAAATAACATACTAGAGGAGTTGGCCAGCCGATAGATACGGTTTAACACGTCTTTTCAGCCACGGCCTCCTTTGTAGCCTCCTTTGCAGCCCTCGCTCGGCCCTCAGATCTCAGAAACCATCAGAGAGTCATCAGAAAAGGCTGTCGGTAGTTGATGAAAACACAACCAGTGGGGGCTGACAGGGAGGCTAGTTGGATTGTATGTTGGTTGTCGAATGATGATTAAAGAAGTTATGAATGGCTTTCCAAGCTTTCTTAAAGGATTTTTTAAAGGCTACAGAAACAGTATATAGTGTTGGAGGGGAACTTCAGAATGTTTGTCTTAAAGTAAGTGATTTTCAACGCTTGAGCACCAAGTTTCATTAATTAAACGTGGGTCTTTTCAGTTTCCACTGCCTTCAAAAAAGAAGTCAAACCCAACCATAGTCAACCTTAGTTAACTTAGAACTTTCACAGTAGACTAGATAACTATGTCGATTCCCATGTATATCCATGTACTTGTTTGTCTGCAATTAGCCTTCGGGCATGAACTTGCAATAAAGTTATTATTATTATTAATAGAACACTATAGTTTTCAGAGCACTCTCGCAACAGGTTTAATAGGTTTCCAGAGAATGCATATTTATTTCCGCATGCATCTGAATTCCGTGGCCTTAAGCTGTCCCGAGAATACCTTTCCCGCCTTGTTCTGTGGCAAGCGGCCCATGGAAACCCGAACTCAAACCGTGCGCGCAGAGTCGTGTATTACAGACCTGACTTTTGCCCGGAACAATTTGTCAGCCGCGTCGCCTCCTAGCATGTGGAATTGTTCGAACCGCCGGCGCAGCTTGAGTCTATTACCCTCGGAAGACATAGGAAATGGACGAACGGATCCACTGATTTGGGTTACGGTAGGGGCATTCTCGATTCCTTTGCCGTGTCCTTGGTTGGTTGGTCAGTTGGTCGATTGGTTGGTTGTTCGGTTAATTGTTTTGGTGGATGTGTGGTTGGTTGGTTGGTTGGTTGGTTGTTTGGTTGGTTGATTAGTTGGTTGTTTAGTTGGTTGGTTGATTAGTTGGTTGGTTGGTTGGTTGGTCGGTCGGTCGGTCGGTCTGTCGGTGAGTGAGTGAGTGAGTGAGTGAGTGAGTGAGTGAGTGAGTGAGTGAGTGAGTGAGTGAGTGGGTGAGTGGGTGAGTGAGTGAGTGAGTGAGTGGGTGAGTGAGTGAGTGAGTGAGTGAGTGAGTGAGTGAGTGAGTGAATGAGTGAGTAAGTGAGTGAGGTTTTCCAAGAGAAAATGAAAGAAGAAAATATTATAAAAGTGAGGTCTTCTGAATGTTAAGAAACAATGTGTCAGAACTTCCACACGTCCTTTTAGATCAAGGAAAGACCGCCACCTTTTTCCCCAAGCTGTTGTTATGCTTTGTATTAATAAACGTTTGGGGGAAAGCATAGGCAGAATCCAGGAACGCAAAATTGGTACAATATTGTAGACGCCAAATCTAAAACATCACATGGCTTTGCCTAGTAAGCGAAAGTTGAAGAAGCATTCCACTACCCTGTAACTGTGACGTCCCTTACACGGTAGACACAACCTGTTCTACAAGGGTCATGTTTTGTGCTGACCGCGGACAATAATCGTGTGCGGTAGCGCTTTCCTCCGCTACACAACCCTGTTCGGTTTACTGCCGAGCCTTTGATGCTATCTGTTCTTAATAACCGGCGTATTTTCGTGCGATGACGTGTAAAGAAATCCCACTTGTGGCCGAGACACCTGCAATATGCACTTCGTTAGCCGGGATCAGGGAAGTTCACATGCCCTTTCTTTGTCGTCGGATTTGTGCCGACAGCCTTATGCTAGGGCCACGTTTCCAATCCGGGGCCCGGCCGGGCTGTTTGCAGAAACGAAAAATATTCACCTTGAATAGTCACCTCAACTCAGGGGTAGCAGCCTCACAGTTGATCTCCAGGTTCCAATTAGTTGGTAACTGGGAGACCTCCGTTCAAATCCTGGGAAGGGCATCTCGGTTGGAGCTTTACCTGTCTTTCGGAAGGGACGTAAGATGGGGATCCCGTGTTCGAAGAGGTGCCTCGAGCACGTTAAGGGGGGAGGGCTATCAACCCCTCCCTGTGAAAATATACCCTGCTACTGAAACAGCAAGGAAACTTGCTGCCTTAGGTCCCACTAGGCACTAACATGATATATACAATCATTGGTGGATGATGTAGCATTGCACCTCCAATAGGTGTAACCTTTAACTCCGGCATGTACAGCATGGTAAGAGTCACCGAGACACGCACGCCCAGAAATCAACAGCTGCCGCAGTAGAATTCTTTACTCGTGAAACCCTTCTCCTGTTTGCCTGAGATCTCACGCACGACTGAGACTCACTCATTAAGGCCTAATTAATTGCCTCGAACTTTTGGTGTCGGCCTGTAGGTGTTTTGTTTCGTTGCTGATTCTTCTGAGGAGTGTGTGTGGGGGGGGGGGGGTCTCTCTTTCGTTAGGAGTGAATAGAGTGAATTTGTTGGTTGATTAATACATTGTCAGCTTCAAAGTCGAACAGCACTACTATATAGTATTCATCAGTATTATAGTCACTTGACAAGTCTACTTTGGTGGTCGCCGTGTTGGTGTGTAAAAGACTCGTGCAAAGTCATTATAATAGTTCATCTGAACTACAGCCAGTAGGTACCCATCTGGCGTGCTCTAGGCACCTCCTCGATCACGGGACCCCCATTTTACGTCCCTTCCAATAGACCAATGCAGCTCCAACCATGCCCTTCCCAGGGGTCGAACCGGGGTCTCTCAGGTACCAACTAATTTGAACTAGGGTTTCAGTTGTAAGACTGGTGCCAATTGAGCTACAGGGACATCCTTATTATGGAAGACATTTTCTGAACAGTCGATTTCATTTTACCCCAATTCGAGTGGAAATAAAGGCTTTGACTTGACTTGACTTGACTTGACTTGACTTGACTTGAATGGTGCTCAATATGTGGACTGTGGACTACAGCTTTAGAGAGCACACGACCGTTAATCTGGTATACATGCTAATCCGATCGCTTCCCTCGCGGAATATATAGTCTGCGCAAAAGCGATCAGAGGAATGAACCGGGGCTAGACTAGATGGGTGCCAGACTAGAAGACCATTTCCAGTTAGTGTAAGAATTCCTCTTCGTTTCTATTTCTGAAAATGAAAATATTTACATTCCACGAACCAAATTCTGAAACGGAAAAGCGTTCCGCATAGCTCCGGTCGTGTCGTGTTTAAATAAACATCGTTAGGGGAGGGATAGAAATACAAGTCTTTTCCATTTTCCTAATCTCCAAGCAGATCTCTACGGGGGTCTGCATGCTCTTTTCCGTAAAGCCCCCTCTCACTGGACCCGCGGCACGCTGGCGGCGTCGCTGCAGCCGATCGAATTGACAAAGCCCTCAAACAAATCTCCAACCCAACGTCCCTCAATATAATGCACTCCTGTATATCTAAACTGTGCATACCTGGCCAGTGGGGGTGCTGCACTAGAGATCTCTCAAACCCACTGTTTTTCAAACTGGCGTATTTATGAAACCCAGCGGATTAATGTTAATGAAGGTAACATCTCTATGACATATCACGTATGAGGCAAATGATATCAAATATAAATATTGGCACTGGCTGCATTATGCGAGGATGACATCATGTCACGTTGTAGAACTCGAATCCTATCCCCTGACATCAGTGTATATTTTTCCAGATATACCGATTTCCTCTTTACAAAAGCCCCATTCTTACGTTCCTCACTGAACTGTGTAAGGCGTTCTGCTATAGCGTTTCAGGTCAAGGCTGTTTAGATCCAGTAAAGCCAAGTTTATCCTTCTACCGTTTAAAAACGCATATCGGTAACTGTATGGTTCACATTAACTTACAGGATTGCCAAAGCGAAGCTATATTTGGAACTTTTGGAATTTCAACGAACAAAATCAAAACCGTTCACCGAATGTACGGAACGAAAACATCTGCTCGTGTTACAGGTGGGACCTGTTCTATGTTTGACCCAAATGATATACTAAATGGAGGTCGGACACATTTAGCACTCTGATTTCTCGGATCTGTGTCGTCATGTATACCAGTCTGTCAACACAGGAATGGCTACCATGACTACAGAAAGTAGATATGATACTAACAGTCATCAAATGTAGTAGGGGCGCCTTCATCAGATAGATATGCGAAGGTGACACAGGTCGTTCGGTGTAGTAAAACCAGCTGCTGTCGCGTCGCGTGATTGCGAAGCTGGTGTGTTACGTCGAAGGGCGGTTTTACCGGCTATATAGATACAGAAATATACAAATACAGATGCAGATACAGATCAGATAAGTTTACGGTTGAAAAATCGCCCCTGCAGTTCCAGAGCAAGCTCCTAGGGGGTTCAAACCTAAGGCACTTCTTATCAAATACCCTAGCTGTCAAGGACAAAAGATACGAAAACCGGACGTTCTGCTGCAGTACCGTAGCCACCCGGATGCCCATAATCGACCTTAATCTTCTTCTTCCCAAGACCTGCCCACAAAACAAATATCATAAAAATCCAACCAGACGTTCTTAAGTTATGCAGGCCACAAGTATCCAGAAACGCAATGGCACACACGCAAAGACACACACAGACACACGAAACAGTACCCCCATTTTTCATGGAGGTACTGAAAGCTTAGCCTTAGAGACAGAGTTAGATAGATAGATATACAGGACTTAAGTGTGCCAAAGGCGTACAGTTATGAATGTGAGCCTACGGATTACAATTCGGACGTTATCTTGAACAGAAATAACTTGAAGAATCTTCTCCACCTAAACATTCAATACGCGGCTTCGATTATGTATTACTTAAGATATGTATAGTTTTGATAATGAATTGTTTTGACATGTATATATTTGATAAAGAGCGTTTGACGCCTTCCCTAACGTAACGGCCCTTTGATGTTCTAGTTCCATTTAGATGATGAAATATCGGATGTCTGTTTTGGTTGATGCACCTGCAAAGGATGTCAGTTGTTATCGTTACCAAACTGGATAGAGTGAGTCATAGAAGGGGAGCTCAGGTATCCACCCAGCTGGTTTAAGAAAGGTACCTGTAAAGTGGGACAAAGGGATACTTAGCACTGCAGCAGAACTTCCGGTTTTGGTATCTTTCGTCCTGGAGATGCTATGGTTTTGATATTTTGTGGCAGATAGCTTTTAATGAATGAATGAAAGACCGAGGGGCTAGGTACAGGTCGTCTAACTTAACACATGGAACATACAAGGACATAAATACAACAATACAAGCTGTAAACATATAGAGTAGACAAACGTGTTATTAAACTAAGTTAGTCCAGTAAGTCCAGTAGAGTCGACTTTTTCTCGCTTCTTTGTACATGTGTAAATGTATGAACAGACAATATTTCTTAATGTACGTTAACAGTTCAACTGGTGTTAAGGCTCAGTAGCAGCCTGTTTTAACTTTTACGGGTTAGAGTTAGTCATAGAAGAGGAGCACAAGTATCCATCCAACTGGCCTAAGGAAGGGACCTGTGACGTCGGACAGAAGGATATTTGCGTTTTTGGGAATTATAAAAACTGAAAATATGATACTTCATGAAAAATGGAGGTGTTGTTTTTGGGTCTCCTTGTGGGTGTGCTTAGTACTGCAGCAGAACCTACGGTTTTGGTATCTTTGGACATGCTAGGGTTTTGATTTTTTGGTGGTAGATAGATTCTGATGTAAGCAGTTCGATTGGTGTTTGGGCCCCGGCAGTAGCAACTTGTTTCAAAGACAATAGAAAAGTATTCAACTACAACAGAAATTGCTCAAACATAAAGAACGTTCAAACTTTGTTTTTCCATCATCTGGAAAAAGACGTTGTAAAAGGCAGTTCCCGACCTAGAAAGTTTGAATTTGAAAAAAAAAAAAAGTTAATGAGAACTGATGTAACTTTGTTCTCATTTGGCTCCTGTTTCACACACAATCCCGGCGCTCTACTTTGTACTTCTTGTTTTCGCAGAAAGTGGATATGATATTAACAGTCATCAAATGCAGTAGGGGCGCCTTCATCAGTTAGATATGTGAAGGTGGCACAAGTCGTTCGGTGTAATATAACCAGCTGCTGTCGCACCGCGTGCCTGCGAAGCTGGTGTGTTACACCAAAGGTAGTTTTACCACATGCACACTCACACACACACACACACACACACACACACACACACACACACACACACACACACACGCACACACACACACACACACACACACACACACACACACATATATACACACACACAGACACACTCCATTTTTTTCATGGAGATAATAAAGCTTACAGTTAACTAGATATACACTAATACAGAGCTTTTAAGTGTGACAAAGGCGAACAGTTATGAATGTGAGCCTACGGATTAATCTTCGGACGTTATCTTGAACAGAAATAACTTGAAGAATCCTTTCCACCTAAACACTCAATACGCGGCTTCGATGATGTATTACTTAAGCAATGTACAGTTTTGATAATGAATTGTTTTGACATGTATATATTTCATAAAGAGGGTTTGACGCCTTCCCTAACGTAACGGCCCTTTGATGTTCTAGTTCCATTTAGATGATGAAATATCGGATGTCTGTTTTTGGTTGATGCACCTGCAAAGGATGACTGTTGTTATCGTTACCAAACTGCTTAGAGTGAGTCATAGAGGGGAGCTCAGGTATCCACCCAGCTGGCTTAAGAAAGGGACCTGTAAAGTAGGACAAAGGGATACTTGGTACTGTAGCAGAACTTCCGGTTTTGGTATCTTTTGTCTTGGAGATGCTATGGTTTTGATTTATTTGTAGCAGATAGCTTTTAATGTACGTTAACAGTTCAACTGGTGTTAAGGCTCAGTAGCAGCCTGTCATATCTCCAAATGTTTCAGAAAGAGAGAAGAAACTACTAGATGATCATTAGCATGATCATCGTTTACATGTTTTATTTTTTAATGTTAGTGTAGCATTTTATCAACTTATGTTTTGCACCATGTTTCTTACTGGCCACATGTGGTCTCCTGTGCATTTAGCCCTTCTGGGCAGGAATATGCAATAAAGACTATTATTATTTAACTTTTACGGGTTAGAGTCAGAAAGAGAAGGGGAGCTCAATCATCCATTGGCCAACTGGCCTAAGGAAGGGACCTGTAAAGTGGGACAGAAGGATAATTGCACTTTGGGGGATTGTGAAAACTGGAAATATAATACTTCATGAAAAGTGGAGATATGTTTTTTGGGTCTCCTGTGCTTGGTACTACTGTAGAACTACCGGTTTTTGTATCTTTTGGACATGCTAGGGTTTTTATTTTTTGGTGGTAGATAGATTTTGATGTAAGCGGTTCGATTTGTGTGTTGGGCCCAGTAGCAACTTGTTTCAAAGACAATTGAAAAGTCTTCAACTACAACAGAAATTGCTCAAACTTAAAGAACGTTCAAACTTTGTTTTTCCATCATCTGGAAAATGACGTTGTAAAAGGCAGTTCCCGACCTAAAAAGTTTAGATTAAAAACAAAATGGTAATGAGAACTTATGTAACTTTGTTCTCATTTGGCTCGTGTTTCACATACAATCCCGGCGCTCTACTTTGTACTTCTTGTTTTCGCCAAAAGTTTAGAAATCTTACCTCTTTGTCACCAATCCAGAATGTAAACCAAGGCTAAATGACGACTGTTGAAAGAAAGATGGACTAGAAAGCAACAGTTGTATTTGACGTTTGCCCGAACATGTGGTGGTGGTTGCTTTGTTATGACACTTGCTGAATTTTTTGGATGAAGCTTTTTTGGAAAGTATGGCTGCCTTGACCTCCGCAACGTGTAACAGTTTGCTTGTAGAACAGATGGTGCAGCCTATGTTGTACGGTGCTGCATTCGTCTCTTGATTAGCAATTTTTCTACTCTCCAAGCAGAGGAGGGGTTTCGGCTGGTGTTTGAGGTGTTTTAGGCGTTTTTGTCGGGCTTTCTACTTTGTCATTTTTTTGGCTATACAAAAAAAGATGACAAAGTAGAAAGCCCGACAAAAACGCCTAAAACACGTGAAAACCGGCCGACCAACCCCCCCCCCCCCCTGCTTGGAGAGTACAATTTTCGTTTACAGTCATCTTAGTTTCCTCGTACTTCTGTTTTTCACCACAATCACCATTTTTATAATTGCCAGGCCATTCGAGCACTTGTAATCTACCAGAACCTCTAGCGATATGTATATAAACCTTTTGTGGGCCAGTTCTTTAAAATCATGTTAAGCACCTGTCACACATTAGGACCTTCCCATTACTCCGCTCCCGACCACTCCCCAACCAACGTCGTCGCTGGGTTGGGAGTAGCCTGGAATCGTGGAATCCATCCTATTCTAGGTCCAGCTCCCTTCTCTGATCGCATCTAAGAAAAAAATGACTTTTCCTAGTTAACTTTGTTAAAATTCATAGTCGGATGGTGTACACGACTTTTAAAGACTAGTATGCAACTCAGAAACCACAAATAACCTGGTTCACGACTGAGTCTCAACCGTGGTCTGGAGTAGGTCTGAAGGCCATGGTCAACTATGTATGTCGACATCGGCTTTAGCGGCTATAGTGATTGATCAACTGACTCTTGATCGCATTTGGACCTTGATTTCATGTCGCTATCTTAACGCTTTTGTGACGTCTGTTTCACATGAAACAACTTGACGCCCATGCCGTTGCCATTAGGCAGCAAATAATGTAAATCTAAAACATCTAATCCAGAAGATAAACTTTGGCCGTACCGGTGCTTTAATCTCTTTCTAGTATAGTAAAGCATAATCAACTGTACTGACTTTTGTCTCACTTGGCCATTTCTTTTATGTCTTTATCTAAAGGTGACAACTGTTTTTGCTGGACCAGTGCTTTTGCTAGTATAGCAAATCAGCTGCACTGACTTTTGTCTCACTTGGCCATTTCTTTTGTGTCCTTTATCTAAAAGCTGACACTGTTTTTTGCTGGACCAGTGCTTTAATCTCTTGCTAGTATAGTAAATCAGCTGTACCGACTTTTGTCTGACTTGGCCCTTCCTTTGTGTCCTTATCTAAAAGCCGACAACTGTTTTTCACAACGTCTGGTTTACATGAAACAAGAGCGTCCATGCCTTTGTCATTAGAACACCAAAGGTTCGTGATGACCTTGACAAATTCGTCTTCGAGTTCAAGGAAGGATTTGTCCTTGGTAAGGCTAAATACTTCAAGAAGGCACCGAAGCAAAAAGAACACTAAGGCTGTGTACGGTGAAGGACAATCGCCTTTCTTATTTGTGCCTCAGCAGAGTCCAACGTTCTCTTTTAACTTTGCAGGAATCAACCCGACATTGCGAACAAGATGGCGGCACCTACAGGTGCAGTGTTCTTACTCCTAGTGTACACGTCATCAGTTTATGCGTATCCGAGGCAGAGATTTCGAATCGACGCTGACAATGACGCTTCTGTCGTTGCTGACTGCGCGTTTGAGGGTAACAGCCTGTGCTCCTGGACCCAGGGACAGGACGACACGCTGGACTGGTCCGTCCTGCAGGGATGGGACGCAACTGGGGACACCTATTGGACGACGTTGCCAAGCACGGACCACACCCTAGCAACAAGTAAGTCACTACTGCACCACACAAACTTCATTTTGTGGATGGGATCCTATCAATACACTGTATCTGTATCTGTATAGCCGGTATTACTGAACGAAATATCAAACAATCAAGATTACCAGTATTCTGTAAAACTACTAGTATAAGCTTAACTTTTCGAAATGAATGAATGAAAATGGTTGAGGAAGAACACTGTGTAACGACTAACTGTCTCAAGAATATGCTGTCCGATGCCGATCGTGCGTGAACTTGACCGGTGCGAAATAACTGCCCGGACACTGCTTAGGGGTTTCCAGTACACCTCAGAGGAGAGAAGTACGTCACACTCGTGGGGCGTACGTGGACATTTTCAAGCAGACGTCTGAGTGGATTTTGGAAGGAGGCGTCGCGATGTATAGACTCACGACCCACTAACCCTTACTCAACCCTAAGCCCAACCCTAAAGTTAGCGCTGCGCAGGCACAGTACCTCATCTGGCAAGGCAATAATTTGGAGCGACACCGGGCCCTACCATCGACTTCTCTTTTTCTCCTCGTTTCAGTTGTAGGAAATGCCGGCCATTTTCCAACAGGAGAAGTTTTTTTCAAAGAAGTTTCATACGAGTTTCATTCGGAGCCCTTCTTTGCGACGACGCTACATTTGCAGATGTTCCGTAAGCTGATACGCGAAGTATTTTTTCGTGTAAATCTCCGGCTTCGGACCCTGCGCTAAGTCACGGTGTGTTAGTTTGGATAGTCGTAATTGGATGACCGAATGTGGGCCAGAACTCAGCGGGAGAACGTGGCAATACAGTTGTTCTAGTCTTTCATCCTCACCGCTGTAGTAACGTGTGGTCTATAATCAAAGTTGTATGTTCGTCTGTATTTTTGTGGATCAGCCGTTGCCAGCGAGAGCTGCCTTGGCTGACCCAATGTAATGACTTGTTTCATTGCTAATAGATAAAAAGATAAAGTAACATGATCATGACTTGTTCTATGTACGAAGATCAGGGCAAAGGACGAGCATTGGGAGTATAGATAGATAGAGAACGCATTGCAGTTGTTTGAGATTATGTACGCGTAAGTTATGCGCCGTTAAATGTTTTTGATAAAAAGAGAGGGTAAGAAGACGAGATTGAAGGAGTGTTGTTCTCGTAAAAGGCTGTACGGGGAGAGAAAGGAGACCAAGCGAGAGACCTTCAGAAGATCGGTAGCCTACCGCGGACCCAATGTCTGGAACAGTCTACCGCCAGACACACGTACGGCTCCGAATCTGACTCTTGAATTAACAGATCTAGAAATGACCAAAACGAAGGTACACGGAGCATAGCCAGCTTTCGCTCTACTATATGTTTTATACCATGTATATGTAATGATCTATGTTGATAGAGTAATTACGACTTAAATGATGTAATATGTATCTCTGTTATATTCTATTTGGCCCTTACCTCTTCCCTCAATGAAAAGCGTCCTGCAGGCCGATTTCAGCTTCTATTGAATAAACAGAGCTTCAAACAAATAGGGCAAGGATCAAAATTCTCCACAGGGCTCGGGAAGGGGAGACTGCCAAACGTAAAACATTCTAAGAACATAGGAAAGACATCGAAGAAACATGCGTTTGCAGAGTTATATGGTTATACATACATTTTTTTTGCCAATTTGGGTTTTGCAATGTAGAACAAAAATGCGACAATGAAATACAGCTAGAACAGGACATGTTCCTTTTCCGTCCCTGAAGAAATTTAAAGACAGCGGATGCTGTCTGGAACGTCTTACTGTTTCAAAATCTTATTCAGTTGCTCGAGTGACTATTTTTTGGCGAAATACAGCTGGGGTTGATAACATCATATACAAAAAAATCAGGACCATAGAATGTCCAGAACACGAGAAATCAAAACAGGAAGTTCCGCTGCAGTACCGTAACAGCCCGCTAGGGGACCCAAAATCTATTCATTTCCAAGACTTATCAAGACCTACCCACCTACAAAATATCAAGACAATCCGTCCAAACCTTCTCGAGTTGTGCTGGTCGTCACACACACACACACACACACACACAAACACAAACGCTACCCTATGTATAACCTTCTCGGCGAAGGTAACGAGCAGGTCTGATTAGAAAGCACGAATCAATGTAGGCATACTCTAACACGTCGTCGAAAATGACGTCAGTCTCGTGAAAAGGTTCAGCGAGCGGTTTACCTAGACTAAATACGACTAGGATCAGGTTTTTATCTGTGGGATAGAAATCCCGCACGGAGGCACGGACAGGCGTGTGTAGATGAAGGGTATTGATAGTGTTTTGTCTTAAGCCCCTATCTCACTGGATCCGCAACACGTTGTCGACCTCGCTGAAACCGGGCAATTTGACAGTTTTCAACGAAGGTCATCGATAAAAACGAGCCTTTTTACGCTTTGTGTGTTTAGTTGTCTTTTTAGTAATACTTTTACGTTTTGCATGATATTCCCATCATAAATTATAAAGTCAAGGATAACACAAATCCAATTTAGGACGCAGCGACGCCGCCAACGTGCCGCGGGTCCAGTGAGAAAGGGGCTTCACGGAGGCACGGACAGGCGTGTGGAGACGAAGGGTATTAATAGTGTTGTGGCTTCGCGCCTGCGGCGATGGTGGTTGGGGTAACTCATTTAAAACTAGGACCATTCGGAGCGACCGACTGGTGACGTAGCCTCCTGCCTGGGCCTTTTTTTTGGGCTTATAATACTAGTACACTTTTTTTCCGATGACTTCTTTTCGCACTGGGTCGTTTGTGTTGGAGGCTACCGGGCCTAATGGTTACGGGCTGGCTGCACAAACGTAGCCTCTACCAGGCTCCGCGGGATGGCTCGCAAAATAGTATAAATTGAGTAGAGAGAATAGTATGCCAAGGGAGTTGGCTACGGAGAGAGGGTCCAAGATGCCATCCACAGCAAACTGTACCCCTATAACAGACTAACTCCTCTTTCATGTTTTTCTGTCTATTTGGCCAGTTCCTACTCTTTCGAGTCCAGCCGCTTCTGGAACCTGGTAGAAGCTACCACAAACGACCCAGTACAAAAAGAAGTCATCGGCAAAAGCCCCCCAAAAGGCCCAGAGCTTCTGCTGTATGGAGACATATGCACTGTTGAAAGCGAAGAGTTCGTGTAGACGTGGGCGCAGGAGAAATAGTATACACTGAGTAATTTGCAGAGAGTAGATCTTCACCGTTGAGTTGTATAACACTCTTGCAGACGTTAGAAAAGTTACGACAAAAATGACATCGATATGGGATCAAAAAGAAGGGCTATTTGTTGTCCATTCAGAGGGGTCATAAAGCCGGAGGCCCCGTGTATGAGGGAACTTAAACTCTGCACGTAAAAGAACCCAACACACTTATTGAGAAGAGTCGGGGTGACCCGGTGTGTTTGACCAAAAACGTAAGCCGTAGCGAAGCCGTTTTGAACTACAACTAGCTTTACCTCACCTATCAAAGAAGGGGCCAAATGACATCAATGAACCGGGGCAGAGGTTTGAGCTAGAGTCGAGAACCAAGTATTTGATACGTTGTTGTTGTCTTGTTACATTCTAGGGTGCAACAATAAACTGTTTTTTTTTTTAGACAATATACTCTTGACCGTGAGGTGGCATGATAAATGTAAACTGTCTGCACTTTTGCCTGTGTTCAGTTATGCATCATTTGCAGGTTTTCACATATGTATCCAGACATTGATACTGTGTTGAACCTTACAGGTGACGGCTGGTATATTGCCATAGAATCTCCCGCCACAGCAGTTGGTCGGCCAGTCGCACGCCTACAGTCCCCAGTCATTCCGCTAGGCGACAAGGCTGAGCAGTGTCTGACGTTCCAGTACCACATGACCGAGAACTACCCTGCTGACCTGGGCTTCGATGTAAGTCGATACTTAGATGATACAGGACAATGACAGTGCACAGATCTATTGTTTGTGGGTTTTTTCTTGATTTAAAAAAATCAATTTAAACAACAAAGTACAAAAACAGGAACAAGTACAGCGCAGTGGTGGCTAACCCATTACTGTATGATGTTCTTTTCTGGCTTAGAGCAAATGCACACGTCTATTATTTTGAATGGGGAAAATTCGACCAAGACCACCAGAGAAGGTAGAGTTTCAAAATATCAATGTTTTATCATTTTTATTCTTCTGCTGTAGGCGAAGAACCTGTTGAACGTGTACCTGTTGTCAGAGGGCGAGCTGAAGGGACCGATCTGGACGATGGGAGAACTGCTGTACGGCTACTGGAACCAGGCAGAGCTCTCCTTCACCACACACGAGGACTTCCAGGTAACTTTTTGGTGACGCCTCAGGGGCGAGCCTAATGGTATAGTATTGTGTGCAGTCTGCAAGAATTCTAGGAATTGTACAGGAATGTGTCCACAGTAAATACAGTACAGTAAATGCAGTACACAGGACGATAACTTAAGAATGCATGGGCGGATTATCTTCATATTTGGTTGGTGCGTAGGTCTTTGTAAGACCTTGAAATAATTAGATACCGGCTTGCTATGGCACTGCAGTAGAACTTCCGGTTTTGATATATCGTGTTCTGGACTTGCTATGGTCATGGTTGTTTTTTTAATGTCAAATAGCTCTTATTCATATCTATACATAACGGATAACCTTGTACCTTAAAACATGTAGTTATATATGCGCATTGTCGAAACAAAAAAGACCCCAAAAATATCAGATACGATTTTATTATGAAGAACGTTGAGAGAGTGGATGTAGTGTCTATTTCCAAGTAATATTTGCATCTCCCAAACTATAGGTCGTGTTGGAGGCAGTGGTAGAGTCCCAGAATACAGGCGACATTGCTCTTGACGACATCAAACTCAGAAACCGGCCGTGTGCAGGTAAGTTTAGATTCCACATGTCCCTGCACGAATCTTTGTTGGTGCATATTCTAGTTCTACAAACTAAATCGTCGTTGAATGTCCTGTATAGTAGTGTATCCATCCTTACTACAACCCGATAGGTTAGGAATTGGCCAATCACACGGTATCATCTCCACAGCCGAATACCCATCCCAAGACAGCGTTCACATGCTTCAGAGATCTTTTAAATTCTGTTTTTCTTTCCTCTTGCTTTCTTTCTTTCGTTGTTTGTAAATAGATCACATCTTATAATTTGACGATTTATTTCAATCTGCAACTTCTGGAACGCTGCTTACAGATACTGCATTAAAGCAGGCTTGTGCCCTCTCGGTGTATGAATGATGCCTTACTGGTTCATCAAGTTGTATTTGGTTAAAGGATTCCATGCTTGCGCCCTGCAGGTTGTAATCACATCCTGACTGACCGCACGGGCACGTTCACTAGCCCGCGCTACCCGGACCCCTACCCGCAGAACACCGACTGCACGTGGACCATCAAGGTTAGTGGTCAGTGTGGCTAAACGGCAGAGCGTTCGGCTCAGAACCAAGTGGTCCTGGGTTCGAAACCTGTCATGTCACTGATCTGTGCCCTTGGGAAAGACACTTTACACGACGTTCCTCACTCCACCCAGGTGTGAATACCGGTACCTGACTTCGATTGGGGAAGGTCGTATATTGAGGTCACCTACTGGCACCGAATGGCTGCCGCCCAGACCCTTGCGACAGTTCCACAAATATGTATCTGTTAACGTTACCCATGGCATGTGTATAATGTGATTGTAAACCCTGCAGCAATTCAGCACTAGAAACGCTGCCATTGGATTGCACGGTGATTTCTGACCAATGAAAATCGTTATTATCATTATAAGGCCCCGGACGACAGGAGGATCCGCCTGGCCTTCGACCTCATCGACATCTTGGAGGACGAGAACTGCGAGATCGACTACGTCGCCGTGAGCGGGTCAGAAAACGGGGACGGCATCAGGTGACACATTCTCTGCCAGTCAGCCAATAATTAGGTACTCTCCAAGCAGAGGTTCGACTCCGACCGGTGTTTGACGTAGGCGTTTTTGTCGGGCTTTTTATTTTGTCCCGTTTTCTTTATGTCGCGTTTGGCTTGGCGACATAAAGAAAACCGGACAATAACACCTCAAATCACATCAAAAACAAACCGGAACCGAACCTCTGCTTGGAGAGTAATAAGCTTAAGGAGGCTCTGCATGCGTAGGGCGTAGACAGCCTGATTTCCCGTAATTATTAGGGAAAGCTGTCGTCGAAGTTCACGTAGACTTGAGCTAACAAGACTGCATTCCAGGCTACTGTAAGACTTGCTCAATTAAGATTTGTTCCCATTGAATCGCTGCAGACACTGTGGCAGCATCGCGCCCGAGGTCTACACCAGCCGCGCCAGCGAGATCAAATTACAGGTCAAGTTCAGGACGACGTGGGAGAGCGGGTATACGGGCTTCTCCGCGAGATACGCCATCGTACCAGGTAAGGATAAGCGGACTTATACGCCAGATACGCCATCGTACCAGGTAACATTAAAGCAACACGGAAAAGTTTATATTTCTAATGGCTTTAAACAGCCCCTTGATTATGATACTAGTATACAGGATATACAAATTGATACGCCGTCAGTTGATGTTAGTGATTTATGCACTAGTCGAGTGCGTCTACAGTTTTGACTCAGAAGGTGTGTGAAACGCAATAGCCATCTGCATAATACCATCAGACCCCTTCTTAACCTGAAACTTCAAAGTCCCAGGTTTCCCTTCGTCTTCCCACGATTCTACTGAAAGCAGATCGCCCTCTAGCGCTTCTCTCTGGTACAGCACGGAGATTTCCCGAACGTTGTGTTTGAAAATGTCTCCTCTGACAGTGGAATACACCCCATTGCGTGCTCCCAAAGCAGCACAGTCGAAACAGTAGCTATAGTAATAGTGTTGACCAACGTGGCTGTTCCAGTCAATATGACTTGGAGGAACGCGTACCGAGTGAACGAACGGAGTAGTAAAGCCCGGCATTTCAAAGACATTGACCGTTGTTGGGCGTGGCCGTGACGTCAGATGGTCGTAGCGCTCCCTCACCCAATCAGGAAGCGTTTTGGGTCTACGTGATTCCATGTCAAAGTTAACATATTGAGCGACGTTCTTAACCAAGACCTCTATTGTGGAGGTGTCAGAGATTTCGGTTTCAACAGAAAAAGATGTTCTGCCGACATGCACCATTTTCATCGTCACTGTTAGAATACTCCCTGCTCCAAAGCTTCTATAGAAAGATGGGTATAATTCCCAGGTTTGGGAACGAAAAATAACCGTAGTGGAAGGATGGCTTGGCAGAGGAGACTTGAAGAAAGTGTAAAGTCTCGCCTGGTGGGATAGGCCCGCGACGTGAAGTGCCAATGTCCACATCGGCACTAGTCCTGTGGTGCAAAGCAAATCAAAGTATGATTAACTATATCATCCAACATTGTAAAGAAATCGGGACTTTCACAAATTTTCACGAAATGGACCCGTCTACTTCTGGAACGTGACGTCAGAGACACGTGACCACAGTAGCGGGTCATACGTGCCAGATAACTTGTGTCGCCTCCCGTCTCTGTTCAAGGTAGGTCTGTGCGCTCTGATGCAGATACAGAGATGGGTCCGTCAACCAAAAATTTTGGTAAGTCCCAATTTCTTAACAGTGTTGGATGAAAAGTTTAATCTTAGTTAATAATGGATTCTACCAACTCAGATGAACTTTCATGCTAAATCAAAGTATGATTAATATTGAAGCTTAAGGCCATACACAAGACCAGAGAAGAGTGTTATTTTAGGAAAGACCACATCTTTATGAGTACAAATTCAACCACATTTGTAAGAATAAATCGCAGATGGACAGATAAATGAACCATTTATAATCCAGGAATTGAGTAGTGCCCCTTCACATAGACCCTTTTAAGATGGATTTGTAATCGTCCAGTAAGCTTACCTGTTCTGTCAAAGTCCCATGGGTTAAACTTGTGCTGTACCACCACCTTGTCGTACTTGCTTGACGTTCCTGTCATGTTTGATCTGGGCGATTCGTTGATAACAACATACAAAATAACAGTGACAACGTGTTTTATATTATGTTGCTTAACGTTTATGTGCTATAGGGTGACCTACTGTACTTTGACCCGGCCCCCTCCTCCCCCCCTCGGACGAGGTGTCGGAACTTCAATGACTTATTCTTAATCAGTAAGTGTAGTGTCTCTTAGTTCCCTTTCGTAACTCACAGCATGAAAAAAACAGTCTGCTAGCTCTATGGGACATGTTCGGCACCACCATTCGGCCATGGTCCTTTCTGTCACAGTGCGAGTTTTTTCAGGGATCGGCCAATGTTCGAAGGTTGCCGAAACCAGGGTAGATTTTCAGGCGCAAATTACGCTCGACGCTTCAACATTCGGCAATCTTCTGGCGTCATCAACAAATCTGTCCGGATTAGGAATATGTTTTTTTTTTACTATGTATCTAAAAAGAGAACTGAGAGAGTCCATACCTGGCACGTATTACAGAAAGTACAGGCGACGGTGCAATAGGTGCGCGTGTGTAACCCACCGTGAGTCCGGAACAAATGACCTCAAGTACAAGGGCAAAGTTCAAGGGATACGGAAGGCACCACTGTACCACAGAGGGTTACGGACGTTTTGGTCGACGTCCCTGTCCAAATATTGGTACCGTGTCATTGCTGTTGTTGGCAAAATCGGAGGAAAAGTAAGATATAAAACTTCATCGCAAGCAAGGAGGTCCATTTTACAATCTCCTGGCAGTGGATTTAAATAACTACGGGCACACACCAACATTAATTGACAGAAACACCAAAACAAATTAGACTTCGTACACCGAGTCAAAATCCGCCCACATACTATTCCAAGGTCTGAGTGCTTTATTAAACAGCATAACATATAATGCTTACATTTGGACGATTTTTTTTACAAAACAATGGAAATTACACAAAATTGAGTAAAACCATAATGTGGTTTAAAAAACAGAATTTCAAAAATAGTTAGATTCTATGGTAGTGCTCTTTTACTATGGGGGAAATGCAAAATCACACAAAATCATATTGGTCAAAGAATTAAGATTTCATGACATCAAAATTATTAGGACAGCATGAAGAGTATATTATCATGGTAATATAATTCACTTGTTGCCAAACTTTGCTATCTTTTTCGGTTATAATTTCTAATAACGTTGATATATGTCCTGATAAAGTATTTCGAAACATGGACTTCACTTAACCCTTAAGCTGCCAGGTTTTCAGCCAAGTAAAAATCAAAATTGTTTGACCCCTGACCTCCCTCTCGAAACCAGTGAAACACCCGGCGGCCCTAACTTCCCTAACTTCCAGGCTTCGAAGGCTACACGCACGCAAAGCTGACTTCTTCTGGGAAATACTAGTACCCTATCCCGGTTATAACCGGGTGCAGCACATAAGGCATGTTTCTGTATCCCTGATAAAACTGGGACTGGCAGCTAAAGGATTTTAAAATGGCATTCAATGTGTTCAAAGCTTTGCCTTCTCGATGTCAGGTACACTGGGTATACGAAAGCGCATTTTACACTGCAGTATGTTGTCCTCCCCTCTCTTGACTTGAAACTTGAGAGTATCCGGTTCCTTGGTGTCTTCCCAGGATTCCACGCGCAGTGAGTCGCCCTCTCGCGACTCCTTCTGGTACAGCAGGTCGACACTTATGACGTCATAGTCCAGGAGGTCTCCACTGATGATGGAATATGCCCCCTTCTTTGCCCCAGTTGCAGCGCAGTTGAAACAGTAGCGAGCGTACTGAGACTGATTCGTGTGCATGTTCGCATCGATGTCGCTAGGGGCAACCGTCACGGGATAGACGAACGCTGGTTCGGCATCGGACAGGTCGAACGGTTGAACCGTTGCTGGGCGTGGCTGTGACGTCAGGTGCGAGTAGCGCTCCGTTACCCAATCAGGAAGCGGCTTTGGCCTGCGTGTCTTCTTATCGATGTTGACCGTCTGAACATGCCGAGTGGCTAGTTCCTTTTCGGTCGTTTGATCCAGAATTTTTGTCTCATACACCCATGAGGTTTTCCCGACGAAGATCACTTTAGCTTCGACACGAATAGCTCTACCTGGGAACTCCATCAGTTCAGAAAAGTCGGGACTGAACTGAACACTTTGGCAACGGACAAAGCGCAACTCGTAGGCCATCGCTTGTTTCAAGGAGGCTATAGCTTGTTTGATGTCTTTGATGTCGTTGTCAGCCTTAAAGAACAACCGCTGGGATGAGCCGAGATATTCCATCCGGTTCAGCAGAGTCCAGACCGGTAGCTTTCCTATCATGCAAAACAAGAATTAACAATTGTTGTGCAATAAATTTTGACTTTGACTTTGATTAACGAAAGAAAATAATATTTTTTTCTATTTTCTTCTTTTGATCATGCTTTGATAAGAGTTTCTCTTCGCTTCAAAGGTACCAAAAACAAACCAACAAACAAGCGAACAAACGAACGACTAGTAGGTCATAGAAACTGTCAAAAAATAGTTGTGTTTGAAAGATGATGAAGGCTAGTTTCCAGGTCTTTGGCTTCCCATGGCAACATAGCTACATATCAAAACTGAACGCACCCCCTCCCCCCAAAAAGAAAAGAGACGTGACTTACCCTTCCTGTCGAAATCCCATGGATAGATCCTGCCCTTGGTAGCTTTCACAGCCATGTCTTCTACTGCTGACGTCATTATGATCACGAAATCCTCCTACATGTATAGACACACAGAATTAGATCTATCTTATCATAACCGTCTCGCTCATAGCAATAGTTATCGGAAAGTTTACTGTTGTGATATACCCAAGGGCGGACGCTGGGCATGGCAAATTGTAGTGGGTATGCAAGACTTAGAGATAAACCGTTGAAGGGGTTATGCGGACGTATTTTGAGTACAGATAAAGTAGTATCAACTCCAAAATGGTTGAAATTGTACCCGTGAGGTCGTATGATTAATGAATGTTGGTGCTTGTACCCGTGAGGTCATTGACCCAAGAAATCTTGAGCTTGTATCCGCCAGATCATTGAACCCATGTTTGAATATGATTTACAAAGACGGAGTTTTAGACACATAAAGGGTTGATTGTATGTTCTCAAATTCAGACACCGACATCACGGGTTGTAGCCTGAGTACCATCCTCCGTAGTGAATGCTGGCTCAAAAAAAATCGCTCGCCAACCACGGCAAACGATTTTTTTGAGCCAGCGGTCACTACGGAGGATGGTACTCAGGTTACACGAGTTGAGCAGAATCCTCTTTTTCTTCGAATTTCTCAAACCTATAATTTCATTTCCAGTCTTTCTCAGTCCTTTATTCTTTATTCTTTATTCTTTATCAAAAATTGCAAGAAGACAATACATAGTGGAGCGCCAGGCAGCCAAGTACTAAAATCATCATTGATTTTATCTATAATATCCCTTAATTTGGTTTGCGTTCCATACTTATTCGACACCCCCCTTCCCAAATGTCTTAATGGATCGTCCTTCAGATTTATTGCAGTGGTACGATATTGCGTGAGGTATTTGACCGAAAGGTCAATCTTCCTCCGGTCACGCCACAACCGTCCGATGTTACGTAAGATATTTGACCGAGAGGTCATTCTGATGGCTTGGCTATAGTGCATGTCACGAGCGCTATCATACTAGCCAACACGGACAAGTCTCATCAGTTGGCTGTACGTTAAGTACTACTGAGTACTGCAAATGTCATTGGCTTAACGATAGCACATATAAATTGTGCGTATGTAACAAAACAGTTACGAACTTATGAATAAAACCTTTTGGTTGCACCACAGCACACCCATGGCACCCATCAGCGTCTTTACAGTCAACACAAACGCGCAAGTCTTGTTTAGCGGGCCAGAAAAAGCACCAACATTTAGCATGTAACATAAGAGTACTGTCAAATCGGGAAAATCGATCATGTACGTACCGTTATGCGTTACCTGCCGTCTGTCGAGATCACCAAGCGCTTACTACCGCGTCAAAACCGGCATCCGGCGTATTTCTGACCTTTGGAACCGCTCATACCATTCGTTTGGGGGTGTCACTTTTACGAAATAAACTTTTTTATACATTTGTCTGGTGTAGATGTGATGAAAAAATAAGGATGGAGAAAAAAGATTAATACATTCATACTATATACAAAGCTACGAGTATCATGCTGTAATTTGATACATCAAACATAAATATTAAAAAGAAATATTACCCCAAGAGTAAGTCAACTGTTCCATACGTGTCAAAGGTGAACGACCGCCACTGCTGCCAGGCAAGGTTGGCTGGCAGGTGAACGACCCGTGACGTCAGCCTAGCCCAAAAAAAGCGGCACCCAGACAGCGCAAACCAGGGGCAAAAACTGAAGCCATTTAAGAGCATACATTATCAAAGATAAACCACTCGTATTGATAAAGTGAAACGTTATTTCTGCATTGAAAATGTAACGTTACCTGATGCTTTAGGAACTTCAAACTCAAAAGACTATTATATTATAGAATAAATAGAATCTGTTCAGTGTGGTAACGGTTCATCTAAGTTGAGTTAAAGTCCACCCGCACCAGACGGTGCATAGGGCGGCGCCCATCTCCGTTTCAGTAACCCTTGGGCCACACATTTGTGCAAGTCACTACAGCAGGGGGCTGGTCCGCTGGTAGTGATGTGTCTTTACTCCCATACTCTTTCCCAAATGCTGAGTCACAAGCAGAGAAAGCAGTATGTATAATCTTAGAGTCTTTGGTATGACCCTGCCGGGGATTTAACTCACGACATACCATGTGCAAGGCGACCATTCACCACTAGGCCATTACACCGGTGACGGTTCATTACAAGTGGCTAAAAGATGTTTTCATATCTTCGCAGATTTCCGGAAGGGTTCGGTAAACATCGGGTCGTCCGATGAGCCGGTTCGGATGGTGAGCGTGTCTTTCCCGGGACCGTTCTTCTCAACCGTTCCGAAGCTCAAGGCAAAGGTGATTTTTTGATATTCTATATTGTAAGTATAGATAGCACGCATCACATAGTTAACTTCGTTGTGACTTCGTTATCACTTTTTAAGATGAATATATCAAATTCAAAGTTACCACAATCTCCAAGTTACAAAGACCGTCAAAAACCCATATTTCTACTAGAATGGCATATCATTAAAACGTGGGACTTTTCACTAGCCACTGCACCCAAAGAAGAAGCTGACACCCCAGTAATGCACGTAGATACGTCAGATAGAGCAATAAACTAGACCTTTTTCATCCTTAAGTTTTACGCTATCGTATTTGTGTGTTCTCTTACAATTAGCCTTCAGGCATTATCAAAAAACGCGGCAACATTGGGTTATCTACATATACATACATACATATACAAGTTAACTTGTATATCTGTTCACACTTCTTCTTGAAGGTGAATAAGGAGGAAGGTCAAGTTGAGCGGTTCTCCGTACAAGTGGACGAGCTGACCCCGGGAAAGTTCGTGGCGGCGGTCAGGAGGACGGACCAGGAGGAGGGGTGGAGAACCAACCCTACCTTAACGTGGATAGCGGAGACGGACAGAGGTGCGTTTTTTCTTCTTTTTTGTTTGTTTGTTACAAGTTAAACTTAGTTTAAGTCCTTCCCGCAAAAGACGTTCATAGCTTTCTTTTTAGGGAAAAGAGTGACTTAGATCCTTGTCAGTCGTTGGTTTTGTTCCAGCTTACTTGAAAATTCTACATCAAGATCGTACGACGATGAACGTGACTCTGATCACTGTTACTCTCCAAGCAGAGGTTGGGATTCGGCTTGCTTTTGTCTTTTGACGCATTTTTAGTTGTGTTAGACTTTCTATTTTGTCACGCCACTGGTCGAAAGAAACCGGGACAAAATAGAAAGCCAGACAAAAACGCCTAAAAGACGTCAAAAACAACCCAAAATCCAACCTCTGCTTGGAGAGTAGAGCACTGTATACGTAAGCTTCTACAACTACTTTCCCCTGCAGTGTCTGACGTGTGTACGGAGACCGAGTTCCGCTGTGCCGAACTGACGTGTATACCCGGGGAGTGGCGCTGTGATGGCGAGCCGGACTGCCAGGACGGCTCCGACGAGTCGCCCGAAGAATGCCGTAAGTCATTTCATAGTCTGTAAAGATAAAAGTGAAACTGATCTCGAACAAGTGTATCTCACTGAAGAGCTATATTATATTCTTGCATGATCCACTGGTCGTGACAGAAAAGACAGACGTAGATGCTATGTACAGTATTTACAGGTTCGTTGCACCAGGGAAAGTCCCCTTACTTTTTTCGACAAGCACAATGAGCAGTGGGACCAAGGACTAACCCTTTCACTTAGCGTGCTTGTCGGGTGAGCGACACAGTCGGGACCAAACTCACGGATTTTAATTCCAGACTGAGACGGCAGGGCCACAAACCACTGGACTACGCGCGCTACGGTACCCTCTATTGTATTGATGGTCTTAACTCCATTTGGTCATAAATATATAAGTTTTGTTTCGTTGAAGGCTGCCCGTTTGGCTATGGACGTTTCGAAGATTCCTGCGTAGGCACCACAGAGAATTTATTGATTCAACTTTTCTTCTATTGTATTTCAGTTTAAAGTACAATTGATCAGGGGTATGTTTGTTTCGTTGAAGGCTGCCCGTTTAGCTATGGACGTTTCGGCGATTCCTGCTTCAAGGTGTCCAGGCTACCTGCGGACTACGCCGGGGCGGAGGAAGAATGCTTGAGCGACGGGGCACACCTGGCCGCCATCAAGGACCAAGAAACACACGAGTAGGTTACACTGGCAAGAATATGGTTCAGATATTGGGTTAACAATTCCCAATCCGGGGCCCAGCGGAACGAAAAGTATTATATAAAAGACGAAAAACACGAAAGAGTTGCAAAAATCAATTATGAGCTTCATTTGTGTATATAATTTTCGACCGGGCCTTGGTTTGGAAATGTATAGGTTTCCTTTCAGTATATTTACTGCATGATGACACTCGTCAAGTATGATCATATGCAGTTATGACACCTCAGTTCAGTACACTTTAATCACTAGTGCAATGATATAACAAGAGAAACCAAAATGCGAAGAATTGGACGTATTAAACTTGAATACGAGTAAGATAAAAGCATGATAAACTCAGAGTTGACGTGTTTTGTTTCTATCAGGTACATTTTGAGTCAGGTGGCGCCGGTTAGAAACCTGTGGGTTTTGTGGATTGGACTAGAAGACAGAGAAAACGAGGGTTCTTTCGTCTTCGGCGACGGCACAACGCTGTCAGGTCTGTGCGTTTTTCATTTATGCTTTTATTCGTTACCTCCGTAAAAACGGAGGTATTGTAATCAGTTGGTGTGTTTATTTGTTTGTTTGTCCTGGTGTGTGTCCGCAGTTGGCCAGCCTAGGCTGTACGGCGGAAATGGTGTAATGGGATCCTTGGAGAATTGGAAGTCTGGTTTGGCTTTGGCCCATTGTTGTAGACAAGCAGAAAGTAATGTCTCATCGCACCATTTTCCTTATACTATATAGCAGATTCGAACCTGCGTATACCTCCTACGACACGAATTATACATACAAAAGGAAAAACTAGTATCCTATTACACCACTTCCGATGAGATGGTAGGGAAGCGCAAGCGGTTCCACGAGGAATGTTCTAATGTTTCTTTGTTTCTTTCTTTGTTTGTCTGTCTTGTGTGTTCAATTTGTTCCCACTCTGATGTTTTCATTTATAAGTAGAAGTTACACGAAACGTGTTTGTTCCATCTTGGCTACAGACGACTCGTGGCAAAACTTCTATTACCCGGGAGCTTCAACCGAGGAAGACGAGGACTGTGTTGAGATGTACTTCAGCAGCGAACGGGACGCCGCCTACTGGAATGATCAGTACTGCACCCTTCCCCGCCGCTTCATCTGCCAGACAGGTAATATGTTAGCCTCTACCACAAGGCTCCAGAGGCGGCTGGAAAGAGTAGAAATTGGTCAAATAGACATCATAGATACTATGTACCATGCTAGAAGAATAAGTCCGCTTTAGGACGTATATGGTATAGGAGTACAGTTTGCCACTGTACTTCCATAGCGGACTATCATAAACTCCACTAGTATGTTATCTCTACTCTTTCCAGCCGCCTCTGGAGCCAGGTAGAGGCTAGTAATATATAACCTCACAGAGTTCGAGACATCGTTTTATTGTACGGAGGAAAGTTCGGGTTGATAAATGCTCAGAGTTGAGTCACTGTAACTTTATATGGCTAAAAATACATATGTTCGTTCAGGCCCTTGAAGTGACTAGTGGCACAAACATGGCAGCAAGTTGCTGTTTCAGTAGCAGGGCACCTCCTCGAACACGGGACCAATACTTTACGTCCCTTCCAAAACACAGGTGCAGTCCCAACCGAGATGTCCACATAAACCCTTAGATGGGGACTCTTAACCTTATCCTTACTACCCATCCCTATAACCACCATAAAACAGGTGTCACACGGCTACCTTAGAAGTTAAAAGGTTAATTGTTACGTCTGTTGTCAGCTGCTGCACCTTACACGGATGTTGACCTGACCATCCCGGAGGTCCCGGACGAAGATGACTTCCCGGCAGCGGCATCCATTCAAGATCCGGCCGGAGTACTGGCACCGGAGATTGCCGGTCTCCTGAACGAGATTTTACCGGGTGGGCTGTTTTCTGGAGGCTCGGAAGATGTCCAGGAAACAACGGTGGCCCCCATGGACGGTGGAGGTAAGAAATAAGACGGAGAAATTAATCCAACACCAACGCTTGCTAAAACGTTACGCATTGCGCAAAATCCAATATTCAAGCATACATTAAAGCATGCGTAAAGGTTCCAATTTCTTACTCGACCACGTGCACATGCCAATTTCATTCAGTATCGTGCTCGACGGAATGGCAGAACTACTTTCTTCCACTTTGAAAAACAAAGTCTAACGCTGATGATAGAAATATGGAACAAGAAACATTTCTAGATTCTTGCATGCAGCATACTTATTTGCATAGAGTATATTAGCGCAAATTCCTGCATTGCCATTCTCGTCGATGAAAATTAATGTTAGAGCAACGAGTAAACCTCCTTGGTTAGAGTAGCTTAGACATCCAGGTAATAAGATACGCCAAATAGTTGTTAGTCAATTCATTCTCGTTTGATCGATTTATGAAATATCTTTATAAAATACAGAAAAAGCAGCGACGGAGAGGCCAACGCAGGCAGAATCCGCCGTTTCCGAGGAGGAGACCCACGGGGAGGATTCAACACCGTTACCTGATAGAGCACCAGTTGCGGCAGCACCGGTGGAGAAGACAGGGACAGACATGCAGGAAGTACCGAAGGAGTCCGGACCAACAGACGAAGAAGATGCTGAAGTACCAGAGGAGGAGTCCGATCCAACAGAAGACAAAGATGAAACTTTGCAGGAGCAAGATCGACCAGAGGGAAGTGAAGAAGCTGAAGAGGAGACTAACGTCATAGCGGAGGAGTCCGATCAAACAGAAGACGAAGAAGATGCAGAAGTACCGGAGGAGTCCGATCCAACAGAGGACGAAGATGCAGAGGTACCGGAGGAGTCAGATCCAACAGAAGAGGAAGAAGATGCAGAAGTACCGGAGGAGTCCGATCCAACAAAAGATGAAGATGCAGAAGTACCGGAGGAGTCCGATCCAACAGATGAAGAAGATGCAGAGGTACCAAAGGAGTCCGATCAAACAGAAGAGGAAGATGCAGGAGTACCGGAGGAGTCCGATCAAACAGAAGACGAAGAAGATATAGAAGTTCCGGAGGAGTCTGATCCAACATACGAAGAAGATGCAGAAGTACCGGAGGAATCCGATCAAACAGAAGAAGAAGATACAGAGGTACCGGAGGAGTCTGATCCAACAGAAGAGGAAGAAGATGCGGAAGTACCGGAGGAGTCCGATCCAACAGAAGAGGAAGAAGATGAAGCAGTACCGGAGGATTCTGATCCAACAGACAAAGATGCGGAAGTACCGGAGGAGTCTGATCAAAAAGAAGACGAAGATGCAGAAGTACCGGAGGAGTCCGATCAAACAGAAGACAAAGATGCAGAAGTACTGGGCCGGGAGTCCGATCAAACAGAAGAGGAAGATGAGGCAGAAGTACCGGAGGAGTCTGATCAAAAAGAAGAAGATGCAGAAGTACCGGAGGAGTCCGATCCAACAGAAGACGAAGATGCAGGGAAAACAGAAGGCGATATAGAAGGAGAGACTACGCAAACTCCACCGGTGATTGAAGCCATCGATGAAGTTCTTGATGAGGAGGAAGAGCCAACGAAAGAGCCCGAAAAAGAATCGGCAGCAGAAGATGAAGAGGAGGTCACTGAAGATGATGAATCGTTGAAAGCAACGGAGTCACCGTCCGTAGAGGAAGCTGACAGAGAGGTAGAAGAAGAAGGGGACACAGAGGTAGAGGTAGATGAAGACGGTACAGAAATGACTGATGTGGTGGATATCATAGATGAAGTACTCGGAGGAGAGGTAGAAGAAGAAGGGGACAGAGAGGTAGAGGAAGATGGTACAGAAATGACAGATGTGGTGGATATCATAGATGAGGAACTCGAAGGAGAGGACGAAGAGGCCGGCACGTCGGAGGTTGTTGATGAAGAAGACGAGTCAGCAAAAGAACCTGAAGCACCTGAGGTGGAAATTGAACAGACACCCGAAGAAGAAGATGGAGAGAAGGAAGAAGAGATGGCAGGAGAGACAGCAGAAGAAACAGATGAGGAAGACACGAAGGCGGAAACGGATGAAAAATTGGCGAGTGAGGAAGTCGACGAGGTACCTGAAAAGGATGACATCGAAGAGGAGGGGGAAGCAGAAGAGGAAAGTACCGCTGATGAAGATGCGCAAGAGGAAGATGAACCTGTGCAGGAGCAAGAGCGACCAGAAGGAAGTGAAGAATCGGAAGAGGAGACCAACGTGATAGCGGAGGTGGTCCAGCCTCCTGAGATGGAGGAAGAATCTTCAGAAGTCCAGCCAATAGGACGGATGAATACCGAGGTAGATTCAGACGGTAAGAGACTCGTGATCACTTCTAGATACAGTTTCTTATTACATAAATCATGCTCGAATCTAACGTATCCAAGTAGTGGTGGACAACCTCAAGTCATTCGTACGCAATTCATAACACATCTTCAGAATGCCGTAGCCGCATAGTTCCTGTTTAGAACTTTATTTGAGCCCACACCACTACCGCTTGCATACCTACTGAGTCTTCCGTATACGTTATATGTTACATTAACGACAGAAAACCCTCCACGCATTATATTATCATAGTAGCTTTGCACGTAACCGCAAAGGCAAATTACAAACGTAACCATATTCCGATTTTGTATACACAGAAGAGTTGCTAACGGAAGAGGAAGAATATGGCACTGAAATGTCACCACTGAAAGACACGAAAGAACAAACACAAGATGCGAAGGAGGGCAAAGAGGAGCCAACTGGACCACCTGATGTGGAAGACATGGTCGAGGCGACTATGGAAACTGTAGAAATGGAGGAGGACGCTACAGAAGTGGCAGATGTGGTGAAAGAAGAGGAGGCTTCAGATGTGATAGACATGGAGACAGCAGAGACTGCTGTAGAAGAGGTAGACTCTGAGAAAGAGGAGGAGACTGCAGAAGAGGTGGAGAAAGAGGAGGGGACTGCAGAAGAAGTCGAGATGGAGAAAGAGGAGGATATTGCAGAAGGAGTGGAAAAAGAGGAGGAGACTGCAGAAGAAGAGGAGACGGAGAAAGAGGAGGAGACTGCAGAAGAAGTGGAGATGGAGAAAGAGGAGGAGACTGCAGAAGAAGTGGAGAAAGAGGAGGGGACTGCAGAAGAAGTGGAGACGGAGAAAGAGGAGGAAGCTATAGATGAAGGGGAGATGGAGAAAGTGGAGGAGACTGCAGAAAAAGTTGAGAAAGAGGAGGGGACTGCAGAAGAAGTGGAGATGGAGAAAGAGGAGGAAGCTATAGATGAAGGGGAGATGGAGAAAGTGGAGGAGACTGCAGAAGAAGTGGAGAAAGAGGAGGAGACTGCAGAAGAAGTGGTGAAAGAGGAGGGGACTGCAGAAGAAGTGGAGATGGAGAAAGAGGAGGAAGCTATAGATGAAGGGGAGATGGAGAAAGTGGATGAGACTGCAGAAGTGGAGAAAGAGGAGGAGACTGCAGAAGAAGTGGAGAAAGAGGAGGAGACTGCAGAAGAAGTGGAGATGGAGAAAGAGGAGGAGACTGCAGAAGAAGTGAAGACGGACAAAGAGGAGACTACAGAAGAAGATGAGATGGAGAAAGAGGAGGAGACAATAGAAGAAGCGGAGATGGAGAAAGAGGATGCGGAGACGACAGAAGCCGACCCAGAGAAAGAGGAGGGGCAGTCTACAGATATGGAAGACCTTGAAGAAGACACGGTAGAAGTGGCTGATACGGAGACAGAGGAGACGACAGTTCCTGCTCCTGTTGGTGACGTTGCAGAAGCTGAAGTAACAGAGCAGCCAGGGGCAGAGGGCCTCCCAGAGATCGAAGAGGACATTGTGCCAGAGGAAGAAGAGACTACAGAGAGCGAGAAGACGACGACAGTTCCTGCTCCTGTTGAGGTCGTTGCAGAAACCGAAGTAACAGAGCAGCCGGACGCAGAGGGCCTCCCAGAGATCGAAGAGGGCATTGTGCCAGAGGAAGAAGAAGAAGAGACAACAGAAAGCGTGCCTGTAGTTGAGGTTCCCCTGGACGTGACAGAGGGTGAGACAGAGGAAGAGGCAACGGCGGTGCCTGACGAACCCGGTGAAACGGCTGCGGAAGTGAAGGTTTGGTTAATGCTTTGGCTCTTTGGAGTTTGGTTGTTCGTTTGATTTGTTCAAGGAGGTTAAAAGCCTCCTTGATTTGTTTGAGCCTTTGTTTATTCATAAGAATCTAAAATCAGCCTCAAATGTCACTTTTCATCGAGCTCATGAGAAAGGAGGCAAGGATCAGACCAAGTACTACAATCAGGCTAAGTGATGAATGATGTGGAACAGATTTATGATAATTATGCATATAAAACATCGCTGTAGCTACGGAGCAAAAAACTGAAACCACCACCATACGGGTAGAATTACTACATCTTCATATGCATGCTAGTACAACGACATGGAAAGGTGTACAGGAATATCGTTGCTATGTAGACACATGGGCAATGTAGACACAACACTTTGTTTCTTATAAAATTCAGTACCTCTAACACAGCTGGAATATAACATTTTTGAACGGATTTGTTGCTGAAGCTTTGTGCAAGATTCGTGAGGACATTTAATCAAACAGTGAACATACAATTCATGTAACATCTACTACCATTATTCCACAAGGGTTTCCGCCACCCTGAAAAGAGATCTCCAACCCAACATCCCCCAGCACAACGCACTACTGATTGTACTGCATATCTCTACTGGGCACACCTGGGGGGGGGGGGGGGGGGGGGTGCAACACTAGCGATCTCTTAAACCCACTGTTTTTCAAAGTGGCGGATTTACGTAACCCGGCGGATTAATAATAATAGTTTATTGCAAATTCATGCCCGTGGGCTAATTGCATGTTGACAACAATGTCGAAATACAAATATAAGGTAAAACAAAAGGTATACATGAATACAAGATCATTCTATATTGCTATTCTACAGTAAGTTTCTATGATCCCCACTGTTACAATATTAATGGAGGTTATCATGTATGTTTGCAGCCTGAGGAAACAGTGCCAGAGGCTGAAGCTGAGGAGGGTGAGGCTGACGATCGGACCCACCAGGAAGCCAGCGAGGAGGACACCAACGTGATCGGACTGGCGGAGTTACGTCGACTCGGCTCAGACGCAGATCCCAATGGCGATACAGGTCCGATATAATCATCTGCTATGCTCTTACTTTATTACAGATTAACCTTCTCCCTGCTGCCTAACTCTATGAACAGGGAATTGGGTGTCAAACGGCTACTTCAGAGTGATATTTTAAGAGTTTCTAAAATAAGATGACGAGTCACACTTGAAGTCAGTGACTGTCATGCTTAACCGGTTTCCCAGTTACATCTTATGTACAAAAATATAGTTTTGACTTGCTCTGCCAGTTCATTCTAGTGATGCTGAAGAAGAGTGATGGATGTCACTCGGAACGTCCAGAAGTTATCTCCGTATCTTATCCGGTTGCGAATTTGAAAACTTCGCCAAAAATCTTCATTTCAAAATATAATCGTTGACACGCATAATTCTTGATGTATTACTATCGTGTACATTCCTGCAAAGTTATATTAATAAACATCGAAGTACAAGCCAAGGAGAGCCTTTTTTCTAAAAATGGGCGTGGCCTTGTAAATCTTGATGACGTAATCATGACGTCATACTAATTCACATAAATTATCACCCTGCTATAAGGTACTACCTGAAAAAAGATTAAGGTTGAGGAAGATATATAAAGCCTAAGAAGGTTTTTTTTTTTAATAACATCCCAAAAATCCTCAGCCACCCTTCAATAGTACCTTGAATAAAGTTTCTAGAGAAGTCTTGGCGAATGTTTTGTCGTCTGGCTAAGGTTTGTTTGAAGCCTGTCTCAATAAACAATCTCTGTTACTGCTACTTTTACCAACTTGTAAGATATCTTTTTGGATATGCGATTTTATTTCTTTCTTTCTCCTGTAGATGTTGAGAAAGGCGAGCCGATTGTTGTGTTTGAGTCGGAAGTGATTCAACCAGCTTCAGTTGAAGAGATAGTGGCGGAGTCAGAGGAATCGGAAAAAGGTAACGTTGTTGATAAAACTGTACATACCAGAAGATATGGAAACAGGACTTAAAAGTGTTCTATACTGCCCATGCAATCATCTTGTGGTTTGCAAACCCCTTCTGGATCACAAAAGTGTGGGGTTCGAATCCCAACAACGCTCGAACCCTGTTCTGAGCATTCACAATTCTCGAAAAGAGAAGTAATGCGTCCTCATTTGTGATGGTTTGCACTTTTTCATAACTGCAGGGTTATATCATCTATATACCACTGTTTCTAGTCGATTCGTAACATATATGTAAAAGAATTAGCCAAGCTTGCTCTGCTTGGAGAGTAACGCTAACGTTATATACAAATATCACACCGTCCACTGTTTTCCTAATAGACCTGGGATATAAGAATCTCAGATATAGGGATCTAGGATATAAAAATCTCAGTTATAAGAATCTAGGATATAAGAATCTCAGATATAAGAATCTCAGATATAAGAATCTCAGATATAAGAATCTAGGATAAAAGAATCGCAGATATAAGAATCTAGCATATAAGAATCTCAGATACAAGAATCTCAGATAATTATGAGAATCTCAGATATAAGAATGCAGGATACAAGAATCTTAGATCCTCCACTGTTTTCCTAACAGACCTGTGATATAAAAATCTCAGATGTAAGAATCTAGGATATAAGAATCTCAGATCCTCCACTGTTTTCCTCACAGACCTGGGCTGTGCGCCGTTTGTCGCTGTTGAGTTCAGCACTTGTTACGCACGGTACCAGAACCGGGCTTACAAGATCAGGAGAAGTGGAAGACTATCGCACAGAGCTTTCTGTCTGTAAGTACGGAGTTCATTTCCTTGTTTGTAGTAACAAAATAGAAACAAGCACATAAAGGATGCACAGATGAAAAGTAACAGCCAAAAGGCGCTTTTGTCTCTTCCAACTTACTAAAGCCAAATATAACTTAGACATACGCTTTACGATAGTAGAGAGGCATTGTATCACATCAGTATCCGTAATATGATATTTTTTGTTGCAGTTCATCTACATCTACATTCGTTAACCCCCAAATAGCCCCTTCAGGGGCAAAGTAGGGGATGAGTTGAGGTCCCGGGCTAAGGTCAGGCAGTTGAATTGGTCAGGAGGGAAATATCCTGAAAATGTTACCTTTCTAATCTTATATATCTTTTATATTCTTTACATCTTGTTTTATATCTCCAGGGCCCACTACGACTTGTACTCGTGCTACACCACTGCCTTACAGGAGTGCATCGAGACCGGCTTCACCAGATTCAGAAATGTCCTGGAGGCAGAGGCGAAGCTTATTCTCCACAGGTGTCCACCTGCAGGTGTCTTACCCTGAGGAGTACCCTTACACTCTGTTCACACCACCCTCGTAAACCAGGACCGCCTATCGCTCGACGTTACATCGCGAGCGTAAGCGGCCCTGGTAAAAAGACCAGTCACATATGGTTATGGCAGGTCGACGAGACTTGTTCATGAATAATTAATGAGCTAACCTTATTTGGCACAAATGGCAGTTGTAGCTCATGAATAATTAATGAGCTAACTGTAACACGTAACCTGATTGGTTGATAGCTTCCCAGCGTTCTTTGTGCGCTGGCCTCCGATGGGAGGAAGCAAACCCTCTGATTGGCTGAAGCTGTTTTGGTGGCGAAGTCATCATTACCATATGTGACTGGTCTTTTTACCAGGGCCGCTTACGCTCGCGATGTAACGTCGAGCGATAGGCGGTCCTGGTTTACGAGGGTGTGTTCACACTAGCATGTCATGTTTTTATTGCCTGTTAAAGTACTGACTTTCAAAAGAATGTTGCTTGCAAACATTATAACCAGAATGATTTAAATTACCTTACTGCGGATATAAGGCTTCATACTTTACCTTCATCCGCCGAAATTTGAGTTGGTTTCTAGGAGAGGCTGAAAATTATCGAATGCCCCTCGTATAGCTGGCGAATTGCTCTAGAAAATCATTCTCTACTTGACCAATGTTTACTATCTTTTAGCAATCCAATGAGAGTCTGGTGGGGTGTCTAGTGGTACCTATAGAAACCATTAGTTATCAAGTTATGGCATCTGTACCAGGCAGAGCTGGAAACTTGATATGAAGGCTATGTACGGATGATGTAAGTAGATATGCGAATCAATGTAAAACTTAAAATGTCTAAGTACAATGTATATGCTGTTATGTGTCTAAGGAAAGATTGCATACGGCTCTTTAGTAGACGTGTTTTGTCATGATTATGCATTATGATGTATCTATATTGCGATTAAGTCTGCCATCGGCAACATTCTCAATGCGTTGACCTACTAGTCTTAAATCATAGGTATTAAGGTACTAATACTCATAACGCAATCTCATGTTAATAGACAAGTAACAATTTCAACATTACTGATAAGTTAGTGCTTAAGATAATACTAATAGGTTTGTTAAAGTGATGAGAATGATAGGTATGATTGTTTTGTGAAACCAGTGTACACTGAAAGTATGTTAAATTGAATAAGCAAATAAATCAGATCTTAATTACTTGTAAAGAAATATACAAGACCACAATATTGGTGACAACAAAGCAGTTTTTTTCCATCATCATTCCAGTACATTTTCAAGTTGAACCAAAGCTCATTACATTACAAACATTCTTATAAAATCACCAAAACCAAAGCTGCTCATTTACAAAGCTTTCAACATTATCATGTACAGAAATAGCAATGATCAGTACTTGTACGTTAAACAGAAATGCTCATTAATACCTTATTTACACTTATAAGCCATCAATACATAAAAACAAATTTATCAATGATCTAACAACAAACTTTGGAACGGACCAACTAAAGACTGCAAGTTATCATCCCAAAAAGTCAGCTAGATGTATATCTTTGTAATGAGATCCTTGTAAAATTTTCCCCTGAAACTTTCATAATTGGATATTTAAATTGCTGTTTCCATACAATTTCTCTTGACCTTATACAAGAATTTTTTTGCTGTTAGACAAAGTACTAACCTTAAGCTACCTGCATTCTTTTTTATAAATAAGGACAGCATTTGTTGTCAGTCAGCCAAAAAAATAAATAGTTCACAAACGGAAAGTTTCTAGGCTTTTACAACTATACGGGCAAGCAAGCTCATATTACTTGGCATAGACAACATAATAACATTCATATTTTGTGATTTCCATTTCCTCTTGGACAATAGAATCTGTCACAATAAAAACTAACTTTCTCTATTTTTTTTGCCTTTGTCTTTATTTGTGTAAAACAAAGTAATTTCTTTAGAAACTTATTTTCAAAGCTATGTTTTGGTCTATATCCTACCGACATAATCAGTTTTCTTATTGAATTTCCTCCATTTCACTGCAACTGAACCATATTAAATAGTTATTCTAGACATAGAAATACTGGCCATCATGGGGCAATTGTCGGATTACATGTAGAGCTTCTTTCTTTTCAAGCAGCTACCCATTTAGGCATGTCTTCTTATGAAAAGCACCAAAGAAATGAAATTAAGCTGACATTCAAGCAACCTACTTTTCATAGATATAATCTTTACAATTTCTTGTACCATGTAATTTTTCCCTGCTAATGTTTCAGTCTGTCTGTATCTGTATAGCCGCCCTTAGGCACAACATACAAAGTAATTATTGATATGTTTTGTAAGAACCGTTAGTGTCTACACTTAAGTCAGTTGAACTGGAATAAACCATCTCTAGAAATGGTTGGAAGGACTTATTTCATTTGTGTCTGAAGTTGTAAAGGATTGTTGTACAAAGTACCCCATGGGTGTATTCATGTAATACAGCTTCACGGAGACAATACAGTATTCAGCAAAGGCAGTGTTAATGTCTAGTGTTGAGCCATCCCTGAGAAAAACACAATGAAGCACTTTTTTCCTTACCGTATACTCTTTGTTTTTTGATAGACGTAGCGTTTTCTATTTCAGAAGAACAGCGCTCTCTTACATTTGTATCTAAATACAATCAAGTACACCTTAAGCAGGTCTCTCAGTGATTTTGTGTTTTTATATTCCCTTTGCTTGGAAGTAGTCTTATAGTGATCTCTCTTTAAGTTTAAGGTATCTATAGCAGTTTCATTTCCTCCTTGGACAAACTCCGAAGACAACATACATTTAAAATAAAACTAACAGGACTTGTTTTGTTTACTTGAAGACGACGTGGTATCTGTTCTCGTCATTTTCAGCTGTAAAGAGAGAAAAAAGAATTCAATAAACAATTTTTTAAGCTGGCCGACAAAGGAAATTTTATATAACTTGGATGGGACTAGTCATGATGTAAAAAGTGAACAAGTTATGTACAAACAGAATATAAAAAACATTTCTTACCTTTAACCATGGATAGGGCAAAACAAGTCTCATCATTGAGATTTTGCACCATCTGCAGAAGGAAAACAATGAGCAATTTAACAAACGTGTTGGTGGGCATAAGTCTCAAACCTCTGCACGCAAAAGAATCCAACACACTTATTGAGACGAGTAGGGGTGACCCGGTGTGCTTGGCAAAAAAAGTGAGCCGTAGCGAAGCTGCATTGCACTACCACTATCTACTTGAAAAAGCATCATGCTTCACCTCAATTGAGGATGACTGCTTTACCTAATGACACTTGATAATCAAAACTAAAGACTGCTAATCATCACCCCAAAAAGTCAGTAAAGAAGTACATCTTTTTAATGAGAAGATCCTTGTAAAAGTTCCCCCTGAAGCTTTCATAATTGGCTTTGATATCAATTGCTGTTTCCATACAATTTCTCTTGACATTGAACAAGAAAGACCTTGTGGTAGAAATAGCATATTTTTAGTAACAAAATAAGTAAAAAAAGACCACATTGTCACCTGATCAGTGATGATGACATGGATGCCGGTGGGCCCTTGTCTGTAGAGATCAGCTAACTGCGACGGGGAGGCGTTGAACAGCTGGGCAATCTTCAGCTTCAACTCTTCTACACACAGGTTCTCCAGGAAGATCGCATGATAGACTGGAAAAACAGACCAAGTCAATGTTCGGAAGTTGCGTTTGTTCAGGAGAAAGTTTCCTCATCTTTCTGTAATCATTCAGTTCTCAAATCCTTTTGATAGGCTATTCATAGAACTCTTCCACTACAACACTCCTTCATAAGTACTACTGCACATGGCTACAAGAAGCAGGACTCAGACTTTTGGATTTTATTGGAATTGCAACAGTGCAATACACGAGGGGCACAGGCAGCTATTGCTGGTGTTGTGACCCACACATAATATACCCGTTTTTACACTGTCTTGGGTGGAGTGAGGAAGTCGTGTAAAGTACCTTTTTTCCAAGCGCACAAGATCAGTGTTAGGAAGTTGGTAGCTAGTCTTTGAGGTACTGCTAACTGAGATACTCATAAAGGATGCAAAGAAACATTATGATTTGTAGAAATGAAAGAATTATCACTTCAGATCTCAAATCCACCTGATACTGATAGGCTATTCATAGAACTCTTCCACTACAACACTCCTTCACAAGTTTGTTTGAACCTTTGTTTATTCATGATAAGCTCAAATCGGCACGCAGGCCGCTTTTCATTGAGGTCATGAGGGAAGTACTACTGCACAGAAGCAGGACTTACCATGTTGTGACTCTAGACAGACATATATGGTCAACCTTGGTCTGATCGCTCTGAAAAGACAAAAGAAGACCAGTGGTAAGAACAAGTCATGTGTAACTTAAAGGACATCCAACTCGTGTATTTTGTTGGGCCAAGGAAGCTACATGCATAGTTCACTGGCTATGATGCAAAACCTATCGACAAATATATTCCTGTGGGTTGTCGTAGTTACAGACTCAGAGATAGTAGTTGCCATGGAAACAGTAATCATGGTTACCTGGCTTGAAGGGCGTTGAAGAGTCTGATGCCGTCAGCTGGGCCACATATTTGCACCAAGTCTTCCCTGGTCAATCTCAACAAATCAGCTCCTGAACAAACAAACAAACCAAAACAGGAACGATGAAAATCCAATGATGACAATGCCTTTTTTTGCTTTTAGTATTTGTAATGATTTTTCATTCTTTTCTTATTGAAAATTCCATTCTCTTTATCCCTTACTCTTTTATCTCCAAAGCTCTCCTTCTCAAAACAATGCCTTGGCAAGCTCAAGTTTTGTACTCTTCAAATAAATTCCAACAAAACCTTTGTCTAGACTGCAGCGAACTGAAAATCCATTTATTTTTGCGGGGACTTAATTTTGTGGTAGAAGGGGAAAGGAGTTTTCCGAGTTGTTTTAAGTTTGCGGTTGAAACAATATTCCATAGAACAGTAGCAAAACATGTACAACAGAAACACAGATTCGCAGTCTTATAAATTCGCAATGGAGAGGTCACTGCGAAAATAAAACCACAGAGAACAACTCAAGATTTACAGTATGTAATGAGAGGTAAGATTCTAGAACCAACCTGCAAAGTTATTGAACGTTCTGACATAGTTGCCGAATCTGTTGTGCACAAGCCAGTTCTGCGTATCTTGGATGCTGGCGCCTGGAGAGAGTGGCTGGAAATATAGGAAGAAACGTTATGAGTATGTAATTGTTTTTTTTTAATGTTTAACTGTTAGCTATAGTTCCATGGAAACTCAGTGCAGAAGATATGTGCAGCAGAAAGCTGTACAACTTGGAAGAAACTTGTCAGTTGTAAGGGCCAAACATCTAAATGGGGATGGGTGCTACATGTGTAGACTATTCGACAGGGAGGGAACAAGAGGAGTGAACTAGAGCTACAACATGAACATGTAGAATACACCGATTCTGTCTATCACAAATAGCAGTTCAACCAATGATAGTATGGCAATCAACTGTTTGACCAATGATGGCACAGCAATTAGCAGTTTGACCAATGAGAGAGTGGCTGCACGTCCATCAAATATTTGCATTTTTATGTTTGCGTTTCTACATTTTTGACAGATGTGGGTGGGGCTATGGGATCTGTGTATAGGGTAGATTGCAGTCTGACAAATTTGGCAACTGTACATACAACATCACAAGACTGCAAAGACTAAGATGAGACATATAGATGATGATTTACAGTGCTCAGTACCTCTGATGGCAGTGCCAAGGGCTGCCATCAAGACCACAAACATAGTAAGTGGAAAGAAACACAACATATCAAGCTCATGAACACTTAATACAAATCTTAGAATCCAAAACAAGGCGGAATATTTTCGAGGATTTGAACAAATTTCTGGAAAAATGTAAAAAAAAAAACTGACAAAATTTGCATATATATTTAGACGTTTTTTCCGAGATGTTTATAAAAGAGAATAAAGACATTTTTAATAAAATCACATAAACATTTTCTGTTTTGCCAGTTGTACCATTACGTTAGGTTTATTAATATCTGTTACCATAGTGTTGGAGGCTGATCATGACTCATTTTCATCGTGATAAAGAGTCCTGAGGTCGTTTTGGGAATGGGAATGGTTCTCCTGAGTTAGACGTGAATGGCCACAAGCTCTCGGGGAGGTGGCCAAATCAGCCTAACCTTGATAATTGTTGGCAAAAAGACAAATAACTGTTGGTATAAATGACAAGAATGTGTCTCACCTCAGGAGATCCAGCTTTGTCCACCACATCCTCAGTGGGGGTTGGAACAGAGTTGGTGGGGCTCTGCAGACTTCTGTGGGAGAGAAATTAAGCAAGTGTAAGGAACAGACTTGGAAAAATCATGCTGGAAAGAGTCAGGTGATAAGAATGGCACAAACACTGGTCACTTTGAATTTGCAGCATTTAAGACATCCTTTAGGTTCAATAATGTAAATGCATTTAACTTCGCATGTTTTTTATTTTGCGCTATGGGAAAAATGGAGTGTTCTCTGTGTTTTTAAGTTCGCGGCAGTGCTATAAGTCACATACTGCTACAGTATTGGAAAAAAATGTTCGCAGTGGTTTTATGTTCGCGGCGAAAACCGCGAACATAAAGCCACTGCGAACATTTCTGCATTTACAGTATCCCTCTATGTAAGCAAACCGAAAATGTATGTATCTTCACGGGCATTCAATTTTGCAATGGCTTGGGGGGATGGGGTTTCTTGCAGTGTTTTAAGGTTGTGATTGGGACAATTGCGCAGTACATTACTAGTACTAAATTAAATGTAATGGGAACACATATTTGTGGTATCATCATTCCGCGGTGGAGGCCTGGGGTAATGACATATGATGTACATGCAAATCGCTAATTCCAGGCTAATACAGGACGACAAACTGACAGCTTGGGGAAAGCTACAATAGCACATGCTACTCTGGATAGAAGCTTCTAGGGTGTCATGTATGATGATTCAAGAGTAGTGGGTAGAGGCCAACGTTCCACTTAAGCAAACAACCAAGCATTGTTCCTGTATTGTTGCTAGCGTATACTCTTAAAGAGTCCAGTCTAAAAAATAATTGGGCCACCAAAACCTAAATCTAGGTCGATCGTAAATTCAGTTTCATCAATCCCACCTGATATAAAAAAAGGATTTGAGATTAAAGCTAGATTGTTATTTACAAGATTAGTTAAGAACGTGTCGGCATGGGTCAGACATGTACACTTTCTTGCCCAGATGGCACAAGAGGGCCTCTTGCACTAAAAGTGGGTAATTGCAGGTATAAATGCCATAGATATATTATTGTTGAGAGGACTGTTTTATGGGGTGAAAAACAGGTGCTTCCAATAGAAAGAAAAAAATCTCCAGAAGAACTGTTTCTTTATTGTATAGGCTGTCATAGAAAGTGCATATTTTTTTCTCATTAAACCAAATGGATATGAATATGATACGGTACCATAAATAAATTGGTTAATGAAGGTTAGACATTCATGTAATAAGACACGCCAAAAAAAGTTACTCATGACAAGCAACTGGATAAAATTGTATCAAGTTGCTTGAGTAACTGTTTTTTGGCATAAACACAAAGAGCTGACCACAATTTTGGCACAGTGCCCAATAGTAAAAATACTCAGGAGTCACCACTAATAGGCAGTGACAGAAAGTTAAAAGAGATTATAATTATGAACCTTTTTTTCTTGAATAAGTGACAAGTTGACTGAAAATACATGACAATGCCTACAGTGAATTCAATGAAGCAGCAACCAAAAACCATGCTGTCTGGCGAGCCATATTAAGAGGAGAAAAGACACCCTGACTGAGCACTTAGGCAGGTAGGAAATGAACAGGGGTTGGACCATAGCTTTACCTCCTATCCAGGGCAGCAGGCAACAGCTAGGATTCAAACTCACAATCTTCTGTCCAAGACAAAAAGGCAGCAGAGGTCGCCGAGTATCAAAATATAAAAAATCTTTGCAGCAATACTTGGCTCAGTACAATGGGGGCTTGCATCCTTTTGCTTCAACGATGCATAACCAGACATTTTAGGTTTATATGACTTGTAATCGGATCACTCTTATTCAAAACAAACCATAACCTGTGACCTTGGGTGGTTATACTTGACATAATGCCTAGGCAACATTTCTGTATTCTAAGGCAATATGTTATGAGTGCCAAGAATTTTGAGAAATTCCTAATGCAGACCCAGTTCAATTACAGGGAAAATACAGACAATTCTACATCGGATAAAAATTCAACTGACGGATAACACTGAACATACAGATCACATTCTTCAAACACTCAGACATAGTCTTCTCCAATGTAATGCATTGGCAACATTTCTGAATTTACCGTAAGGCATAATTTTGCATGCCGGTGATTCCAACAGCAGACCTCCTTCAACTACAGGGAAAATACAGACAATTCTATACTGGACAAAATTTTGATAGACTGATGAAAAAAATATACACACACATCACATTTTTCAAAGCAAACACCAAAACACACTTTTCTACAATGTAATTAATACATTGGCAACTGTGCTGAATTTACCATACGGCATACTTTTGAATGCTGGTAATTCCTGTTGCAGACGACCTTTACAAGGATAATACAGAAATTTTTCATCGGATAAATATTCAACTCAGGCAGATGAAAAGCACCGAACACACATATAACATTTTTCAATGAAAACACCAAACATACTTGTCTTTTATCTGAAGAAAGCTGAAGGGCGCGATGACTTCATAAACACAGTCACAATCCCCAGGATCATGGGCAAATTCAAACATCGGACCAGCAACCTCACGTACTACAACCATGGGGAAAATCTTTCCCTCCAACAAAATATCACACAAGACCCTGTAACAATAGAGCCAGCAGAGATATAGAGACCTTCTCTATTTGTGTACACAAACACTCTGCTACAGATACTGCGTGTAGGTTTGGTTTAATCAGTCCAGTCAGGTTTGTATGGGTTTCAACTGGTTCCCGCCAGACAGCCTCATTTGCATATCCGGTGTGTGGTGCTTGTCATGTCAAACCATAATGTCCTTGGCAAAACTGGGCCACATCTATATGTATTGAGCATTCTAGGGACAAACCAGAAAGGCTTATGTAGGGTAAGGACTAGGGTTTGGGAAATGGGAACAGAAAACATTTGATATTTTCCAGAATAACATCATTGTGCAAAAACGGATTTCTTGGCAGTCTGCCAAAAACCATTACACACAACATAAACCATGGAAATTTCCTTGCAAAAACACACACAAGATCATTCTGGTCCCTTTACATGTACTCTATATCCGGAAGGAGGAATTTGTGCCACCTTTACTGGTTCTTTAGACACTATTAACTGAAATTTTTCATTAAAAAACATAACCCCCGATAAAACACTTACAAAAAAGTATACATATACATATCTGTGGCTGTTCTTCACAACAGCATATTATATAACAGAAAAAAAAACAAGTTGCCCACAAAACAACGGGTAGATACACATGTAATATTGTAAACAAAGGTACACAATAACATTGTACCTCTGAACGTTGCTTTGTGCCCTCCCTTCCACCATTACAACAAATGGGCTTGAATAAACAGTATCATATAACAAAAGAGTGTTTGTGTGGAAGTACATGGTAGGGCACACACGCGTAGGCCACAGCACACCCCTCTGAGCCGACATGGTATGTTCCTGATACAACCTGCCAAGACTGGCTGCCACTGGATCCCAGTCAATAACTGCATGGCTTATAATGATTGTTATCAGCTGACTTCAAGGACAGCAGTATTCAAGGGTTGGTAAACAATACTGTGGGCTGGATAAAAGCTTTTAAAGCTGTAACATACATAATACAGTTTATAGTGTTATCATCAAATATGTGTAAATAGTCTGTTACATTGTTGTTATTCCTCAAATTGACATACATACAAATTACAATTTATAGCTTCCTATTTTGTGATATTTTGGACAGTCAATTGATTGAAGGCTCTATCACTATAGTATCAGTGTTGTTTGTTACATGAAGGGACTGTGAGTAGCTATTTCTATTCTTTATAAGTTAATTGATCAAATCAACTGGGCAAATATCTGTATTGTATAATTGATTTTACACATTTCACACACTTCGAGTCAGCAGTTCATGTTAACATATGTTAATCAAACAACTGATATCTGAATAAATTACATCTGAAGGTTGGTAATTCACCGATTTCACACTTCCCAAGGTGCCCAAGTGGGGTGTCGTAAAACTTCATTTTGCGGTAATTCTTCTTAGCGCGAACCAACAGAAAACCCAAGTAGGAGGGCGGTAAAGCTGCAGGATTAGGAAGGTACTTTTTTGTGTTGATTCTCATCAAACATGTCATAATTACATGTTTTATATACTGGGGAGATAATACAGAACAATTCTTAAAGGTTTTACTAGTGTTTGTCTCCCCCTTCCTCTATGACAATAATACAAATTCAACTTCTATAGACAAACAAATTGGCCTTCTTGTCAATGTGGGGCAAAGAATAAGTTTTTATGCCAAGACATAAAAAGTTGGGCCTAGGAAAATTAATACTGTGTGTCCAATTATCTATATATGTGATAGCATACAATAAGGCTTTTGGTTTTCAGGCATTAAAATCAATCAAAAAGATGTGATCGCACCTGTCCAGTGTCACTGACGAAAAGTAGTGGATGTTACTTGAAACGTCTGACCATTTACAAAATCATATCAAGGAAGTTTTAAAACCTCCTTGATCATAGGATATAGGAGATTCTTTTTACACAACCAGGTAATCTCACCTGCTGACGTTTCGGTGTCTGTCAGACACCTTCTTCAGAGCTTCTGACTGGAGTACTGTTTCTCACCGCTATAAGTAGCCGATGTAGGTGGCGCTTTTGCGGCGAGAACGTAATCCCAAATATGGCTGAGCTTGTATCCAGGAAGTCATCACCTGTGATGAACCGAGACGAGGGGGGATACAAGCTCAGCCATATTTGGGATTACGTTCTCGCCGCAAAAGCGCCACCTACATCGGCTACTTATAGCGGTGAGAAGCAGTACTCCAGTCAGAAGCTCTGAAGAAGGTGTCTGACAGACACCGAAACGTCAGCAGGTGAGATTACCTGGTTGTGTAAAAAGAATCTCCTATAATTTATAATATCCTATATTCTACCAACCTGATGAAATTATTTTCGGAACTCCTTGATCATATCCAGCTGCTTGAGTAACTGCTATTTCTATTTGGCATAATCGCAACAAGGTCTACCCAACTTCTTCCTAACGTCAAAAGCAATCTGCCACCAAATAAATCAAGACCACAGCACGTCAAGAATACAGGAAGTTCTGCTTCAGTTCCAATGAAAGATGTCGGGAGGCCCAAATTCGACCTTGACCTTCATCTCCCCAAGACCTACCCTCATGCCAAATAAACCACAATCCATTCAGGCTTCTTCTTAGTTATTGATGGCCAAAGTATGCAGAGACACAAAAAGACGAACAGACAAGACAAGCAAACAAACCAAAACTTGAAATGAAACTCCCTTTCACCGAGGTAACAAACAAGCTTAAGTGTCATGTACATATATCATGGTGGCAGGGGTCCATGGAAACTCCATACTGGTTTGCACTGGCATTAACTGGCTCATTCAAATCAAAAGACATGAAAGTGTCCTCTGGATGATACACAACTACCCTGGGAGTCCAGGCACCGTAATCGGATCCCCGCACCCGCGCCCAAGCTTTCACGGCCCACCCTCCCGCTGCCCCCCGAAGACTGACCCCGCCCCACTCTCCGCTCAGACCCAAACTCCGCTATCCGATTACCAGCCTGGTGACATGGCTATCTTCGCCCGTCCAAGAGGTGGAGAAGTGTCTGTGATTTATGGCCGCGCGCACAGCTGGAAGCCGACTGCACGGTGGCAGGATTGGTCGTCCGCCCTGCGGCGATAGCGAATCAGCCCGTGCCTGTTTAAATATTCATGAACCGCAGATCGTCATCTTCCGGGGGGCAATCGGCACATGGCAAAAGGAGAGCCGGCTTGCCGCAAAGGGTTTTTGATCTGTCACTCAAGTTTGCCGACATGTCCAGCCAAAGGGAGGCTTCCTTTACCATGGTATTAGTACATTGTAAAGTAAAAGGTAGTGTTATATTCTATGGAGGGATTCTTGCCGACAAAATTACGAAGATTCTGGAGGAAAACACCAGAAAAGGACGTAGATCTATGTCACAACATGCCTGCAACATGTCGAAACACAGCGGCCTGCTGGGGGAGCCTATTCTGTGTGTAGGGGTAACTTTCTTGGAAACTATTGTCAAATGATTAAAGATACAAAAGTTCACAGTGATAAAGCAACACCAATACTACTATCATTCGTAGATTTTGGTATTTTAATCTTAAAAAACTCTATCAACATACGTTAAAAGATAGATATTTCAGACGACGTGTTTCAACTCCTCCCCGGGAGAAACAGCATGATACCGTCTGCCCGGAACAACAACACAGGAACAAATTCTTCCCACGAGACGTTCCGAAACAAATCCCACCAGAGAGGACTTCATCTTATACTGTTAGCTAACAATAAAGCCTGTATGTTTTCCATGCTGGCTGATTGGCGTTCATAATTTGGACCAGGCCTTGCGGAGTTACTGCAGGTTTTTTTACGTCCCACTTGAATATGTTGTTACCTGACATCTTCACATAGCAGAACACACAACGCCTTGTAGTCAGTGGCCTCTAGTGACCTCGCCCACAGAAGCCCACAGAAATGCGCCCAATCAACACCTGGCGTCCCGCTGTGCGGGGATTACCGGCAGGCCAATAGCGCGAAGAACTTTCCAACACAGGAGCTGTGCTAGAAACTGACAGCAAGAGACGTGGCGCCAGGCTGGTAATCGGATAGCGGAGTTTGGGTCTGAGCGGAGAGTGGGGCGGGGTCAGTCTTCGGGGGGGCAGCGGGAGGGTGGGCCGTGAAAGCTTGGGCGCGCGTGCGGGGATCCGATTACGGTGCCTGGACTCCCAGGGTAATACACAACAGGTTCCTATTCTGGAGGGTCTAAACAGGTTCCTATTCTGGAAGGTCTAAACGAAGGGGGAGGTCTGGTCAAGGTGCACACTGGTCAAGAGGAGAGCAGCTGTTGTATTTGGTAAGTTATTTCCTACAACTTAAGCTTTATGTTTTTGTTCATGTTCTTCTTCTTCTTCTTCTCCTCCTCCTCCTGACAAATCTTCAAATGGATTCAACTCCACCATTTTTGAACCAACTGAGCTGAAATTTGGCATGGAGGTAAAGATAGCAAATACTCCCAGTTGTTTTTTGAATTAAAATCATTTTAAAACAGGCCTTAAAATCATTCTCATTTAGTTCTTTTGGGGGGCATTTTAGGCAATTTTTATATTTTTGGATCCTGTGCCCTGGTATTACAAGCAAATGACCTGAAATTCGGTACAAGGGTGCCTCGAACATGTCCCTACAGGACTTAAATCAGATTTTTGGTGTACATCACTTCAAAATGCTTCGTTTTGGGTAACGTTAACAGTTAGCTAGAATAGCAGCAAGCAAATACCTAGAAATTTACAGGAAACAACTGTTGCCTGATTTATTTATTTCAACAACACAGGATAGGAGGGTTGGTTTCAGGTTAGTACTGTAAGTCTACTTAGATCCGCGGGGCCTAAAATCCGCGGTTTCGGGCAAATGGAGAATCCGCGGTGGTTCTAAATTCGCGCTGGGCGATAAGTAGAAAAAAAAGTACTGAATACTGCCATCAGAAAATGTTTGGTTAATTTTTAAAAATCTAAAATATTACGAAGGTCGCCACAAAACTGCTTCAAAATCGTCACAAAATGCGGTCCACGCCGAAACTGTGACGGGGAATTCCCGCGTTGTGATCACGTGAAATCTTGCAGTCAACCAATCAGAGCAAAGTTTTTCTGACTCAAACCAATCAGCGCTTAGAACAGGCGGTAAACAAGAGTAAACAAAGATGGCGGCCCAGTCAGGCCCTTGCCGCCAGCGCGCTGTATTTTGAAGTAAAATACGACTCATCTACGCTACCTAAGCAGAATTTCCACGGGAAGAAAATTAAAGGAATAGATTCTCCATCGAATACGACCACAAATGGCTGCGAATGGCGGCAAATCACAGGGTAGGGACTCAAATACTCGGGCGAAAATCTTTTTTTTTTCCTTACGTATTTTGCTGGCTTTCTTGAAAAACAGGTTTTTAATGAGATCAACGTATGTCAAAGGCACCGATATCGATGGTTTGCAAGCATAACAATAGCAGGAAACAAAAGAGCGTGATTGTACGCCGGTAAACGGCGTCCCCACGCCCGTTACAACAATGCAAAGACAAAATTGTGGCGTGTATCTCGATAGTTATTTTCAGATTTCTCGGTAAAAAAAATAGATTTCTCGGTAAATTACTCTATGTGTGTAGCGATCGGGAGTAGCGGACGCCGCTCGGCCAAACTCCTGCGAATCATATGTAATATCACTTGTTAACTCGTATGTACTGTGTAAAAGTTTGTCATGTTTTACACAATCCGGCGTGCATTGTTTATGTGTCGCTTTTCCCTGAAGTCGAGCTCACTCGTAAATGTGGGGAGGGGGGCAAAAGTACGATAAACATATCCGCGGGGAAATTGATTCGCGGCGCAAAGGTCTCCGCGGATCCCGCGGATCTTATTATACCGCGGATCTAAGTAGACTTACAGTACTTCAATTCATGACTTCAGAATAGCACTTTCTGCATGGGAGGAGTGTGGGCAAAACATGCTGTATTTGCTCAGGAGCAAATGACGGCCTTTCTAGTTGTCATTACATCTTGTCTACGATCAATTAATGAAATCTCCAGTTTTGAGCAATATTGGAAGAAATACCCTAACTTTGAAAATCAACAGGATGGAGCTGGGATTATAACAGGATGGAGGAGCACCACTGTTCCATTCTTCAGGAAGATCCCTGACTAACCTGTTTATGTCAGGTGGCGTCTGGAAACTGCTGTTGAAGCTGCTGCTGGCAGGTGAGTTGAAGGAGGCATCTGGCGTACTCAACTGTAAACATAAACACAAAACTGTGTGAATGAAACAACCGATGGGACCATTCAAACACCACCGGAAATGGAAAGTTGAACAAATCAAAATAGGGATAACCAATTAACATGCTAAGACGTTAGAAAAAGTGTAGACCTACAAAACAAATTGGTTGTGTGTAATATTTTGACACTGGTCACTTTAAATTTGGGAAGTCTTTTACCCCTTTTGAAGCACACCACATTAAAAACCTTAAATCTAAATTTGGTACTGGATGTGTAATTTGAAAGCACATACCTCACTCAATTTGAATATCTATACTGTAAAATATGTAGCGGTGGAGCTATAAGTTGTAAGTGCTCTCCATATCTAAAGTGACAAGGGCTTTCAACCTTTTATGGAGGGCCTGCATGCTCCTTTTCTGTTACTGTTAGTAAGCTATTTTGATCTGTCATATTTCGTAGGGAAAACTTTTTCATCCCCGTAATTTGTAGCGAGTTGGCCACATTTTTTGTAATTGACTTTCTGGACTTAGCGTAATGCCTAGACCCCATGCAGACCCTCTTTAATTAACCTACTGCTGAAAGGGTGGTCACAATTGATAAATTGATAAACATGAACTCATTTGGTTCAGTACAATATCGTGCTTATGGATGTGCAAAATCTAACAGTGGAAACAACCAAGTTATTTCATGAAGACTTCACCCAATGTTTGAAACCCTTACAACGTTGTGCTGAGGTGAGGTCCCGGGCTGAAACACGTTTTCCTGAGCCCAGGTTGTACATGGAAGTAAGGACAAAACAGAATGAACAGCATCCACGTTTTAAACAAATTGACAGGCTCCTATACTAAATCAATGCATTTGTAGGGCTTTTCCAATGTGCTGAGAGCAATGTACTAAAAGTGCCTCCTGGTGACATGTTTCTAAACTGCACTTAACAGCACTCCATGATAGAGTTAAACATAATGTACATTGTAAATACAAAAATTTGGTATGTCTGGATTAACCTTCTCCCTGCTGAAGTAGTTGTTTGCCATAAAAATTATATTGGTTACAGGATTAGGCAGCGGGGAGAGGGTTAAGTCTTTTTTGCTTACTAAAAACCTATTCTTCCTTCCTTATACAAAATGCATCATAACTGATATTCACAGTACATACAGACTCAATAGAAATTCCCTCTTGTTCTGAACTAGTGGAGTGAATAACGGACCATAGCTAAAATTCCAGTCCTAAGTTATGCAACTCTTCTGCAGCTGGGAAACAGCAAAAGTCGGGATTCGAACTCCCGACCTCCCAGTTGGTAGCTAGGATCAGGGTACAAACTCGATGTTGTACATTTTTACCTTTTACATGTAACAGTCATTAACCATTACTCATTAGGTGACCTGATAATACAACATCAGAAGTTCTTTTTTGTGTGCATACAGCAGTGTTTCCGCCAGACCGCGACTGAGAGGCCGTCCACTTGGGGAGGGCCGTACCGCGAAAATTAATTGACCGGACCGCGAAAATTAATTGACCGTACCGCGAAAATTAATTGACCAGGAAAAGTAACTGAATGTTGTGATCAGAAAAGACTTTGTTAATTTTTCAAAATCAATTTGTTACGAAGGTCGCTATAATACTGCTTCAATCGTCACAAAATGCGATCTATATTGACCAGAAGCGCCGGAAGTGTAAAGGGGTTTTCCCGCTCTGTGGTCACGTGACATCTTGCCGTCAACCAATCAGAGCACAGGTTTTTATGACGCGGACCAATCAGCGCTTAGAACCTTGCATATCAATGAGCTTAAAAACATGGCGGACGGCCCGGGACGGGGCAGGTTGCGGCTCGACTTATGTGAATTCATAGCGAAAATTACGATTTATCTACGGTACATATGGAGAATTTTCACGGAAAAACATTCAAAGGAATATATATTGTGTCGAAAACGGTCAGAAATGATGGCGAATCGCGGCGAATCGCGGCAAATCACGACGTAGAGGCTGAAATGCACGGGCGAAATTCTTGGTTTGTTTACGTTTTTCCTTCTTCGATTGAGTCTTGAATAACGGGTTTTTAATGAGATCACCGTATGCCAAAGGCACCGACATCGATTCTTCGCAAGCTTAACAATAGCAACAAACAAAAGAGTGTGAATGTCCAACGACATAGAGCGTCCCCACGCCCGCAGTAACAAAGAAAAACAAAGAAATTATGCCGACCTCTCGTATTTTTTTCCCGATTTCTCGGCATTTAGTTTGTCTTTTTTTTAAAGAGGACGGCCTATGTCTGAGTTCAGGCCGTCCAAAGCGACATAAGGCCGTCATTTGACGGGAAGACGCCCCTCTGGCGGAAACACTGGCATACAGTTACGTTATAGAAATGTTTCTCAAGGCCTCCACATGTATAATTATTGAGCTTTCCAACTAGATTTCTAAAATACCATAAATTCATGTACTTTTGCAATGTTTTTTTTTTTAATGGTAAAACTGAAAAGGAAGTTTTGCAGTGTTTTGAATTCACAGTTGAATCAATTCTGTGGTACAGAAGAAATACATTGATAAAACATATTCATGAATTCGTGGTTGAATGGTCACTGGAAAAAAGAAACCACTGCAAAAGTTTCAAGACTTACGGTACTACATTTTTGGACAAGATACTGTAAAAGGATTTCAGTTCGCGTGGTTTTAATTTCGCTGTAGGGAGAAAATGGGGTGTTCGCAGTGGTTTTCAGTTCGCGTTTGAGACAATAGTAGACAAGGGGGTAGGCGAAAGCCACGAACACAAAACCACCGCGAACATTTCTGTATTTATAGTAGCCACAGGTCACCCTATGGATAATGGCTAACGGTTGTTCATTTCTGCATGTGTGTATATTCACCTGCTGTGCATCATGTAGGGGCATGATACAGACCTCGGTGAGAATGGTGTACTCGTACGACGGCTGGTACTTGTCCTTGTCTGGCTTCTTCTCCATCTTCTCTCGATCTGTTTTGATCTTTCGATCGGCACCCTTCGGCTGAAACAGACAAGAAAGGTTGGTTTGAAGATGTTTTTCCAAGCATCTTTTTTAACCTTTCAGAATCGAGCTAGCCGTTTAGCACCCCTTTCTCTATTGGTTACAGAGTTAGGCAGTAGGGAGAAGGTTAAACCAGCATAATCGTCCGCCAAGTCACATTGTACAGCAGTGTTTCTGTCCCACACTCAAGTAGGTAACTCTATGCTCCAGCCACACCAATCACACCCAAACATTACAGGCCATTGCGCGAAGGAACAACTACTACTACAGGCTCTTGTTCTTCCTTATCAAACGATGGAACAAAACTATTTGCTTGTCAACAATAAAAAACAGAAATGTCTGCGTACCTTGAACACCTTGATCTGACATGAAGCAGAGTTGAGGTGCTCATCGTCTACGGAGTAAGAGTCCACCTGAATACGGAAGGGGATGCCCTTCTCTCCTCCATGGCGATGTGCCGTGAACTCTGTACTTATGCAGTGGACCTGGGATAGGAAACAAACAAAGCAGTATTAACATTGTTAATAGAGTGAGAAAAGTGATCACGAACCAGTTTAGCTCACTGATTAAGAGCGATTCTTTCTTTTGGTTGTGAGAAAGACAGACAGCATGTATAGTACATGTATAAACTTGTATTGTACAGTAAATGCTTTTACTTTTGTAGTGATTTCATCCATTACTTTTGCAGTGGTTTCATTTTGAACCAGTTTAGTCAAGTGAGTGTGTGCCTGTAAAGCTGGTGTGTTATGCTAAAGGATGGTGACATGAATAATACAGGTACAAAACCACCCTGCCAACAGAAGAAGAAATGTTTTTAAATACCTGTACTGCCACAGAGGTATCCTTGTTGGGGTCCCATTGGAACTCCACTTTGTTGACAGCAGTAGGGTCCTTTCTGATATCATAGATGTTCACCGACAGCGGGATGTCTGGGAAGAAACAAAAGTTGTTCAAATATCGCTTTGCAAGAATTCTGAATGGAACAGCAAATATTACAAACTAGTATACAACCAGGACGGTCCCCAGGACCCGTCCCTCCATCCTAGGACGGAAATTTGTATATTGAATATATATCATTTGTACTCAATGAACTTGTATTATAACAACAGCTAGCTATCAATTCATAGATGTAAGTCAAAACTCAGCAGGCTTTTGAAATAAAGCAGTAACCTTAGGGTACTTTCATGTAAAAAAAAAGATAAAATATTCAAAACATACCAATATCAAGAAGTCTTTCATTCGGCCTAATTGACCTCCATTGAGCCAGCTGTTCATACTCTGTGTACTGCAACCTTCTGTCATGGAACACCACCCGCACAACGCTCTGGGCGGGAGGGGGGCAATAAACAGTTATTAGAACCTCTCAAGGTGACTTTGAACATGCTACATGTCATGGAACACCACACGCACAACGCTCTGGGTGGGAGGGGGGCAAATAAACAACTATTAGAACGTTACAAGGTGACTTTGAACATGATACATGAAACTCCATATGGCTAAGCTAATATATCTAGATTTCTCATTTTACATCTGTGATTGATTTATAGTCAAATTGCATGTTGAACTTACAGATTGTGATAATAAATCTTAGAACAAAGGTACAGCAGGTGGCCTGATAGAATCTAAAGCCATTACTCAAAGTTAAAACAGATATATGTACATGAACAATACATGTTCAAGCCAGCTTTATTTTCACACTTTTCACGGTGACCTCTTAATACGAAATAAAAACATATGAAAAATGTATTTTCTAATTCTACTGTACTACAGAATTGGTTCAACTGTTAACTTTAATAACCTCTCTTTCCCTCCTACCGCATAATAAAACAGCCACAGGCGTAAATGCATTCACAGTACATGATTAAATGCACACAGTTTCAGTTTACTTTGAAAGCAAGGTAAACTACTCCTATTCAATGTTTTTAGTACAAGCAATAATAAGATTAGACCCACATAGAAGCAGAGCTCATGTTAACTGGAGTGCTAATTCTTACCTTAAGTAGCTCTCCTCCTTGAAAACTGCTGTTGTCTCCAAGACGTTTTAATCTCAGCTCATACGACTGACCTGTGTGTAGGAGATATAAAAATGTTTGTAAAAACAAGTCACCTTTCATTTGTGATATCATCTCACCAATCATAAAGTTGTCTGTCAAACCTGGGCCTTTACGTTACTGTAATGGTCTGTATTTTATGGTATACCACAGGCTTCTACTTGCATCACAAGTGACATGGGCTTCCATAGAATAATTTAAATGTGCTTTGTGTGCATCGCTATTGAAAATTTTGTTACCGGATTCAGACAATGGAACCATTCTTATAATTCTTTTGTTTAAGGACACAAAATTTTCACAACTTTTGGCGCACTTTGCCTTGAACTGTGCGCTTTCCCGGGCGAGCATAAAAGAAAAAGTGTACAGCAGTGCACCACACTCGGTCCCAACCCTCCCACGGGTTGGATCGCTTTCTGGCTTTTGGACGAGTGACCCGCGGTCAACCTCGGGTGATAGCGAATACACCGTGTTGTAGTCTTTATTTATCATGTCACATTTATGTAAGAACATTAGCAGAGTTGCGGACTTACGTTGGTTGAGATAAGTCACAGTCTCTTCGTTGATCTTGGACGCTGGAGATGTGGCCGCGCACAAGATATACTGGAAACTGGGAACAACACAACAGTACAAGTTACAGATTGTTATGGACAAAAATAATGAGACTTACTTCATTTAAAGATTGTGGCTCAAATTTAAAAAATCTTGTCGGAAATAATGTGGAAATCTCTAGATCTATAATTAGGACTGGGATCTGTCAATGAACATTGTCCTACACTCAAAATCTATCCTATTGGAAGTTGCAGGTGACAGGGAAAAAGAAACTGTTTGAGGCAGGTCTCTGTAGCGCAAAGAAGAACATCGACCTACCTGTTCTCCAGTCCCTCTTGCTTGAAGATGGGCAGAGCCAAGACCTCACTGAAATAAAAAGATTGGACTTCTTAAATTTTTTTTGGAGGCGTGGTCGCTTTACGTTAAATTGAGGTGCCAATTATGTTTCATGCTGAACACATCAATTATGCCGTGTTAGATTTGAGCGGTTCGGCTACCAAATACGTGTTAACCTTTACGGAAAAATAAATTATGGAAAAGGGCATGCTGCCCGCATCTGTCCAAAGACTTAACTCTATGTTTACGTTTGGTTTATACATGTCAATAATAACTTACAGGTTTTCCTCACAATAAATCTGTCCATCAACTGGCGAGGTCATCTAGAGTCATTGACCTTTGCCCCTGTCTGTCAATCTATGGTCATCTTACGTTAAAATTGTAAACAAGATCACCAAGTTAGAAAGCAAATTTTATTTCACATCTCAACAAACTGAAGGCTAATCAAATTATCAACTTGTCTTCGTCATCACAGATTCTGTCAACAACAAACAACAACAAATTAGCATAATCTTCACCACGTCACCTCATGTTGTAGGCAGCGGACCCGAGTTCGTGCCCGAGTCCCGACAGACTGGCGTCGAAGTCGGCGGTCAGGTTGTCGGCGGCATCGGCGGCTGCCCCGAGGGAGTTTTCCGAAGACCGAGCCCAGGCCATGGCTGATTCCGTAAGATCTTTCAGCTAACCAGCAAATAAAATCGACCAGAAAACGTTGAGCTAGCGGCTCTTCAAAGCGAAGTCCGTGGTTTACGACGCTAACGTAGAAATAAACCACAAGCCACGTTCAGAGGACTAAAACACCAAAATTAAACGCGTCCCCTGTACTCCGGAGTGCAGTATTTCACCTGAGGTTTCTTCACGGAATCGGCTGCACGTACGAGATGCAGTTACTCAAAAATAAAAGCAATTTTCTTCGTTTTTCACGAGAAAAAAAACAGGAAATATTCCCTGGGAAGCTACAGACTTCCTCACTGCGCAGGCGTGGCACCCGCGGAGCATCACGGTCAGTGAACTTCGGCCTTGACCTCTGATGACGCAATTAGGGCGACAACATGTAAACATATTTATAAAATACTGACAACATATATTCCATGAGTTTCAAACGCTTTTGTTATGATCAAATATAGTATGATTTGTTTACCGAGTATCAGGGTATCAGCTTTTCTGAACCTCAAATAAAGCCCCCGAACAGACGAATTTCTGCAACGTTTCTCCGCCCTCTTTTTGGTAAGCGAAACCTTTGACCTGACAGCGCGCTTTATTTTCGTTCACGTTATGGTTTGACTAAAATAAACGCGTGGCGGAATGATTTCAAGCGTGGAGCACTACCTATTGGGTCCAGAGAGCGGTGGGTGAATCTAATGGCTGATGTATTAAAGTAACAGGTGATAGATGTGTGTGAGTTTCGTGCCACGTACTGAAGCAAATATGTTTTGGTTGGTGGGCGTGTTGGGGGCGTGTCAGTGTTTATTTGAACAATGGCTGTCCCAAGAAACAGTTTCACGACTAGGCCTAGTGAAAGAATCGGCGTGTGGTATTAGGACAGATTGGTAGTCGTTTACTAGTGAAACAATGGAATTTTCAATTTCAAATTCATATTGTTGAAAATCCATTTGAAGGGAGCATCCCACAATTTATTCAGTCATCTATTTTTTAACAAACAAACAAACAAACAAACAAACAAACAATCAATACATACACTTCAAGAGTTATTCTGCTTCAAGTGCTTTGCAGTTAAACAACCCTCAAACTAATTAAAAACTGCATTTCCAGAGAAAGCTGCTAAAGAAGCCAAGATCTAGATGCGTCTCCTCAACCCAAAAAGATGTAAACGTTTAATATCAAATCGTAAAAATCCATTCATTTATGTTTCACAGTTAACAACTGTCAATCTGTCCTTAGCTAATACCTACTCTTCAAGCAGAGGTTGAATGGGCAGATCGTCACCGTTTTATCATATGTCTTTTTTTTTAATGGGCTAGCGAAAAAAAAAAGGCATATGATAAAACGGTGACGATCTGCCCATTCAACCTCTGCTTGGAGAGAAGCTAATACCAATACAAGTCTGTGTTGTCTCATTCGTCTGCAAGATGGAAGCAGTTCAGAAGCAGAGACTGTCGGCAGTGTTGAGGCAGCTGGTACCGCTGAGGGAAGGGGAGGACAACCAGCTGCACACGGCAGCAGAGACGGGAGATCTGGACAGCTTGAGACAGCTGGTAGAAAATGATATGAAGGGGTAAGGGCTTGAAATTTCATCTGTATACCTACTTTTCGTGATTGCTTTTCAGCACTAATAACAGAGGACAGGGAAGGTTGTTTTAAGGTACAGAGAAAGGGGACAGTTATTCAGCACTAAGGACAGGGAAGGTCCGGCAGCACAAAGAACAGGGGCAGGGAAGGTCCTTCAGCGCTAAGGACGGGATGGGCCTTCAGCACTAATGACATGAGACAAGAAGGTACATAAGCACTTAAGGCACTCAGGGAAGGTACTTCAGCACTAAGGACAGAGGACAGGGATGGTCATTCAGCACTAAGGACAAAAGCCAGGGAAGGTTCTTCAGCACTACGGACAGGGGCAGGTAGGTTGGTAGGGCTTTACCAAATTAAAAGTAAATGGAACTTGGGTAAAGATTAGAATTCAGATTGTTGGGTAAAATGTATTGCATGAATTAATTCTGGTTAGACAATACAACCAATCCAGTATTATAAACTTACGAAGGAATGTGGTTGTGGAGCTCTATATAACATATGGTTCATATTATTGTGTTCCTAGGCAGATTGACAGTAAGAATCACCTCGGGTGCACGCCGCTGAGGCTAGCTGCAGCTAAGGGCCATGTGGACTGTGTGCAGTATCTGGTCTCACATTGGGCAGGGCTGGAGGTGGCAGACATCAAGGTATGGTTTCAGCAAAAGAAGAATCGATGGAGAAAAATCACACAGACACTGCCTTTAAGCTTGCTGTGATCTAATTTTGCAGTAGGGAGAAAATGGAGTGTTTGTGTGGTTTTAAGTTTGCAGGTGAAACATTGTAGTAGGCGGGACAAGCATTTTTGCAGCAGTTTTAACTTTGTGGTGAAGAGGTCTTTGCCAAAGCAGTGAACATTAAACCATTACAAAGATTTCAACATTTTCAGTATGCCATATCTGCTTTCAGTGCTTCTATTGCCTTGATTTTCTGTTATTGAATATTTTTAGAAATGACTGGATTTATAGAGAACTTAATATTCTGTAAATGCCTCAAAGTTTGCGGGTAATTTGAAGAAAATAGGGCCTTCACAACGGTTTTAAGTTTGAGGTTGAAACAATGGGGTAGGTGGTCAGAAAACATTACAAGCATTTTTGCAGTGAAAAGGGCTGCTTACAAAAACTGTCAAAATGAAACCACCATGAAAACTTCAACATTTTCAGTATGGCATGTCTGCTCTAAGTGCTTCTTTTTCATTGATGTACTGTTCTGTATCTGTATCCGTATAGCCGGTGTAACCGCTCTTCGGGGTAACACACCAGCTGTTATATACAATATTTGCAGAAATGATTTACAGAGAACTTACTGTTTTTTTGTCAGTCACAGACTCCCCTGTATGCAGCAGTGCGAAGGAAACACCCAGACTGTGCCGAGGTTCTGTTAAAGGCGGGTGCCATCCCTAACGGCGACCCAAACAACTGGCCACTCCTCTCTTCAGAGCAGCTCAAGATGGCTGCCTCCCATGCATGAAAGCCCTGATCCGCTACGGAGCAGAACTCAACTTCTCCAAACCGACCATGGAGGAGGGTGCTCTCTGCAATACTGTCCTTTACATCTGCTTGATTTATAAACATTACGAATGCTGTAAGTTACTGCTCTGCTCTGGCGCTGATCCAGACTTTCACGTCAGAAAGAAGTTGAATCTAATGAACTTGGCAAAGGACAAGTCGCTTCTACAAGCTGTAGTAAGACATGACCTACCTGTTGAGTTTGCCCAACTACTCATAGAGTTTGGAATCAATAGATTTCAAAGAAACTCCATTGGAAGGACAGCGGACCAGGACTCGGGGAATGAAAGTGCCAAATTTATCCAACTGAGTCTAGGTAATCCTTCATGACTTTTTCAGTGAGCTTACTCAACTGACCAGCACTAGTGATATACTGTAAATGGCTTTAACTTTTTGGGGATTAAATTTCACAGTAGGGAAAAAATGGAGTGTATTGGGTGATTATTAGTTTGCGGTTAAAACAAGGGTTTGGCAAATTATCATTTGCACTGTGGTTTTAAGTTTGCGGCAAAGAAGTTACAATGCAACAGATAAGATCTAAAGCAATTGTATCTGATAATAGACATTTATGTTCATCTATTAGACTTCCTATATAAGGTTGCTTATAATTTGTTCTGTATTGTTTGTGTTTTCATACAGCATGTCCACTTCTCCTGCAGTCACAGTGCCGAATTGGAATCAGACGATTTCTTGGACTACACAGACTCCAACAGATTCCAGCACTTCCTCTACCAACCAAGCTCATCAACTATCTACTTTTTGCTGTGTGATAGAGTTTTATTTTGCAAGTTCTTGCCTGAGGACTAGTTGCAACAAAATGATACAGACAATGCAAATTAACAATAGCGACAAGTGGAACAAGTTACTATTGTAAGAACTGTTATGGAATACAATCTAAGCTTTTCGTAATCGATATCGCATCATCTGAAACACAAGAGGCAAGTAATAGCAGTGTAACAGTGGGGTTCAAGTGCCACCAACTGACCAGTCTAATTGGTCCGGACCTTTTAGCCTAGCGGTTACTGCGCGTGGATTGTGCACTGGCGGGCCCGGGTTCGATCCACGGGAGCCAGGAGACTGCTACTAGCCTCTTGTGTTTCACATCAGTAAATATCATATCATCATAGTAGGATTGGTCAGTCGACCAATCGTAGGGAATTACGCTGAGGAAGCGACCTTCGACCTCCGCTCGTGCCGCCTTCATAATAGCGACATCCGCCGTCCGTACGGCTGGGCTCGCCTCGCAATAAATGCTGTGACTTTCCTTTACAAGAGACTAATGAATATTATCAATTTGACAATGACTTATGCAGAAGAGCATGACTCTGAATAAAGAAAAACTTTCCAAACATCTTGTCAAAGTACTCAAACACTAGTGTGCAATCAACTTGGCAAAAGTGACATCTTGCAGTATTGCTATGAACTGCATGTGCCAATGGGTTATCCAGTCCTTGAGAAAGATATGACCTTGCACCGTGAGCTATGATAATTGGGTCCTGCCAAAACGGAGTAAATGACTTTCCTATCTCAGCTCATCAACTGGTTTGTAGTTTGCCCTTTGAAGAAGAAGGTTATGCATGCCATGAAGTCTCGGGCTATTGTGTATGCAATCGATTGTCAATATCATAATACAAGAAGTTGTGGATGGTGGATGGATCTTTATTATATTTCATATGTTGTTGTGTGTTGGCAAAATGAAGAAATTATTAAATCATGGGCCCCCTAGTGGGTTTCTAAGGTACTGCAGCATTCCTCCCTGTTTTGATATCTCATGTTCTGGATAAGTGTCATGGTCATGATTTTTTTAACGAAAGTGTGAGGTCGCGGAACTCTAGTTTAATCTTTTGCAAATCATTAATGTTACCATAATACAATGCTGAACTTTCTTCCAACACTAAGGTATTCACGGATCTAATTTATGTTTACGTTCACTCGGGATTTCTCTGTAACGTTAGATGAATGATGATCGTTTCAATTTTGAATAAAAGCTTCCAGTCCAAAAATTCGCTGCCCAGAAACACTAAAACTCTTGTGACAGATTGACTCTTGGAATATTGATTTTTGTGGATCACATACAATAGCTAAGTCTCTAAATATCATTTGCACATGGTATTGATCCTACCTTGGGTTATTTTGGGACAGGGACTGATGGATATCCATGGACATATAAAGTAAAAGCTGGCATCGTATCAGCTGGCATCAAATGTGATGCCGGCTTTTACTTTTGGTTGAAAGAACTGGCATTTTCACTTAGGTTATTTGCTGCTTTCCGAAAACTCACCAAAGCCAACATTGAGTGTTATGATTGCATATGTTTCTCCTATTTCTTAACTTCAAAGTTCATCACATGCAGTGTCAGTGTCACATTAATTATCTTCGCCGAGTACTTGTACTCGGAGAGGATTATGTTTTCGGTTGAAAAATCTGTTGGGTGGGTCTGAATGTATGTCAGGAGCATAACTCAAGAATGCTTCAATGAATCTTTATGATTTTTGGTAGGTGTGTAGTGGTTGTGCAAAGAAAAGTCAAGTTCGAAAATGGTTCACCTTGCGTTTTTCAACAGTACTGCAGCAGACTTTACATTTTTTTGTGTTTGTATGTAGGCAAAAAAAGTGACGAAAACGTTGATGAATCTTCATGATTTTTTGCAGGTGTGTAGATGTTGTGGAAACGGGGGTCAAGTTCAACAATGGTTCCCCTGGTATTTTCCGTTGGTACTGCAGCGGGCTTTGTGTGGATGTGTATTTGTATGTCGCCAGCATAACTCAAGAAGCTGTTGATGGATCCGTATGATATTTAGTCGATGGGTAGGGTTTACAGAAAGGAAGGTCAAGTTCGATAATGGGCCTTCTAGCGGGTACCTAAGGTACTGCAGCGGAGCTTCCAAATTTAGGGGCATATTTTCTGAAAGTGCTATGGTCATGATTTTTGTGTGGTAGATAGTTCAGGCCACAGAAAGTAAGTTCTGTAAATTTGGGCCCCCTAGCAGCTTTTTAAGAACTGCAGTGGGTGTTTTTGTTTTGACATTCGGACATGAATAACTTGAGAAGGGGTCGACAAATCGTCTTGATGTTTGGTGTGTAGAGAGCTCAGATTGTGCTTTACATTATCAATAACTAATTATGCAAATCAGGAGCTTATTTGCATAATTAGTAAGGAAAGTTTGTTAGCCTACTGCATTTCAATGGGACATGGGACAGTGTCAGGTCATGTAAACAGATGGCCTTGCATAAACGTACTTGTAGGTCAAATAAATAAACTATTCTCCAAGCAGAGGTGTGGGTCCTGCTGGTTTAACGAGTTCAGTTTAGGCCTTTTTGTTCAAAACGGTTAGCGACATAACGAAATAGGGACAAAATAGAAAGCCTGACAAAAACACCTAAATGCACCTAGAAACACGTCAACAACCAGCCAGATTTATTCTATTCATATATATTGACTGTACTATGTCATCATCACTTTCAACTTACAACACTGCAATATCGAACCTTTGTGGCCCATATAATATCAACATACTCATATTTTTTCATGGCCAGTTATAACATATATCAGCACACTCTACACATACACTAGTCCTGTACCACCAAATGGTTTTTAGCCATATCTAGACTGGACTCATTCGCCCCATCATAACTTCCAAATGGTATGGTGCATGATCAAATTTGCAGGGGGTGATAAGCACGTAAATATTAATCACTCTTCATGATAAGCCTTGATTATTTGGCGAAGATAATGTGTTTGTGGAACTCTAGTTTTAGATGGTTTCAACTTTTTATCAACAAGCTCTACTATAACATTACTCAACTCTACTGTACTCTTTTCACTCTACTCTTCTCTACTCTACTAATTACTCTACTTTTTCTACTCTAACGTTACTCTACTCTACTCTACTCTAACATTACTCAACTCTACTGTACTCTTTTTACTCTTCTCTTCTCTACTCTACTAATTACTCTACTTTTTCTACTCTAACGTTACTCTACTCTACTCTACTCTACTCTACTCTACTCTACTCTACTCTACTCTACTCTACTCTACTCTACTCTACTCTACTCTACTCTACTCTACTCTACTCTACTCTGTTACTCTACATAATAAAACTTCTGTAATCCTCCTATGCTTTGTAACCAGCAGCATTGTGAAAATTTTGAGAGATTCGAGGTCAAGTTCAACATGTAACGTTAGCAGGTGGAACAGGTGGAATGTCCAAGTGGAGAGTCCCGAGGTCTCGTCACTTCTCGCGCGAACTGCCACGAGACTTGGACCTGTCAACATGGCGGACAAGTTTGCCCGCTACAACGAGTCTCGCGACTTCGAGGTACGTTTGTTGGCTTGTCCTTCGCTTTCACAACTCCTTCTTTTCTCGAGTTGTTCCCAATGATAGTCCCAATAAGTGTGCGAAGTTTTGCCGCCGTGCAATGAAGGGGTGGAGAGATAGCGGGGTTTAAGTGACCCACGTAGCCTCGTTGGAGGTTTATTTTCCGTCTGCCTGCGTTTCCAAATATGAAATTATTTTCCCCGTACGGCGTACGTTATCGATCAGATTTGTTCCACAAAAGACTTAGATCCTACAGTCTAAACAGTCGTAATTTTTCATCAGACAAGCGGGACCTTGTTTCAAACGCTGCATCGCTAGCTCAATCAGTGTTGTCTTTGATGTTCGGAGTTTGCATGTAGTCAACATTCGCTCTCCAATTACCGCGCTAACGTTTCATCAGGACTTGTGCTTAGATAAGATCGGATTCAGTTCTCTCCAAATTGGATTGAAATTGTCCCTAATGCTTCTACCCACTTCTTCATCGTCTGTGAATAAAGCTTATCTCTAGGGCACTGTTGAGACAAAAACATTACAATACTACATGTGAATTTGATTGTATGTAACGTTAGCAGATACTGTACTTCTTTTTCTTGTAAACAAATCTAAGAGGGGATCCCCGGAGAGCCTTTCGTTTTATTAGTGTGTCTGCTAGAAATATTTTGGTATTGTTGCCAAGCTATTGTCACATTGAATTGACAAATGCCGATACTGTTTCATCGCAAATGATATAGGATTTCAATTTGCTTGGGGAATTGTACATGTAGAGCCATCTGTATTCTGTTACTGACTGTGTCAGTGGAAATGAAGTTAAACAGGTAAAGGTAATGTAGAACTAGTAGTAGTAGTCCAGGGAGAATTAAAGGTACACTATGTAAGGTTTTGGCACTAAATTAAGAATATTCTCGAGACCAAAATCTTACTTTGGGCTGGTGACCTCGGGCGATACAGAATGTTATAAATATACGCCGGGCATTGTATTTTACTATAAAAAAAGTTATAATAAAAAGAACAACAGACATGACTGCAAGTTTTTGTATTACTGTCAGAATCAAGATCTTTATTGCCCATTTTCTCTGGAACTTCTACAGGTTGTAGCTGTAGAATAAATAGAACTCTTCATTATAAAAAAAATAGGGGTGTCTTCATTGAATAAATAAATAAATAAATGTTACGTTATAGTACACAGTAAACAGTGTATACATACATCTACATCTACATTACGGTACCCCCAAATAACCCTTCAGGGGCAAAGTAGGGGGCAAAGCATACGAATATGGTAGTATAAAATGTATGGTGTGTTATACTAAAATGTATGTACATGTACTAGTAGCTAGGTATACCGGCTGACCTATTGACATACAGATGAGTTCAATAAGTAGTAGGAAAACATAACTATGAATAAAATCCATCCCACTCGTTTTGATGTATAGGAGCAGTGCCCATGCCATTTCCATTTCTATAGCCCTAGGGCAACACAGGCCACAACAGTAGGGGGCTAGTAGTAGTAGTACATGTATGTGCCCAACTTCCATATTCTTTCTCGCAAGTGCTGTCATCAGTGCTAAGCAGAGAAAGCAACTTTAATATCTACCATTTTACAACTCAAGTCTTTTGTAATATTGTATAACCAAGCCCAGGTTTTAAAGTTTAAACCCAGACTTTCTGATTCTGAATGCTGGGAGAATACTCTACCCCCTTGACCATTGCACCAATAGGGACACATACATGTAAGAAGGAAAGGAAAACAATTCAGTTGGTAAGAATCTTTATCAGCTCACTGTATGTTAAAAACGTATCCTTTCCAATTTTGAAACGATCTCTTACTTCCCACAAATGTAGTAAAACTGTTGTAGTCTGAGCACTGTGTTATTGTTACAGTGTAGTAAAACTGGTGCTTTTATTTGCTTGACAGGTTTGCTAATGACCTGGCTGCCTCAAGGCTACAGTATTGATTTGAACTAAACGTTCTTGCTCTGTATATTGCACAGTAATGTTTGTCTGCTTCTTGATACACGTAGAACGCCTTGTTGTCTTGTTCTTGTTCTTGTTCAGGTACTGAGCAACACCCTTAAGTTGGGGTAAAGCGTTCCGGGGAAATTGTTGCTGGATCGGGAATCTGAAAAACAATTGAACATTATTTATTTATAACATTAATCCGCCAGGTTACATAAATCTGCCACTTTAAAAACAGTGGGTTTGAGAGCTCTCTAGTGACCTAATTTTGCAGTGAATGGGAAATGAAGTTCTCACAGTTCTTAAGATAGGTGGGTGAAACAATTTTGTAGTACTGTAGTAATGGGTTGAAAATAGATATTTGCAGTGTCATGAATTTACAGTGGAGATCTCACCAGCAAAATTAATAAAACTACAACAAACATATCCATATTCACAGTAAGAAGGCAGAGGAATCTTCAGAGTTGTAGAGGACTGTAGAGATCAAGCAGTTTTGCAGTTGACAAAAAATTCATCGCTGTGGAAAATTAGATCTATAGTCAAGACTGTACCCTGTTGCCTACATGTATAGTAGCTAGCTGCACATAGAAGCCTGTTGTAACCTAGAAAAGAGACAACAATTTGATGCCTTGATAGCTTTATTTAGTGCTGCATGTCCATGCATAAAATTGGCTTCTGCTGTTCTAAATATGTCGGTAAAGTTTCCATAGATCATAGAGGATTTCAGAGCCATTAAACCAGTCCTGTCTCTAGGACCCGACCCTCCATCTTGGGACGGAAATTGGCTTGTTGAGACATACAAAAATTCACCCCATCTGTCCCAAACATCTAAATTTCATGACATGAAACTGATGAAAATGTAGTTTTTGCAAGCTTAAAATGACAGATTTAACAACGAAAACCAACAACATGGGCTCCCTTTAAGAATGAGTGGGAGGGAAAAAAATTCAAAGCTGGAGACAGCCCTGGAGCTAACGCAAGCCCATCTCTCTGAAGAAGTACTCAGCCTAGCATGAGGGTTTTGAAACCATGCCAGCGCTGAAGAAGGTAATTTTACGGCCATCATTGGCAGGCACCGGCAGCGCTTGGAAGTCAAAAGTGCTCTTGGTCCCAAGGTTAGCCCTCTTGTACCCAGGGGAATGGGCTAATTTTGGAACAACAGATGATTATCTCTGCAGAGTCGCTGCAGTTTGCTCACATGTAGCTGCACATTCGCAGCATGATTCGACTGTATGTCTTGCAACCGTCGAGGGGGAATTTGCGGCTTGAATTGAAAGGCAAATTAGGAGTTCAAATTGCGGGCAATTCCGAGCAGCAAATGGCTATCAAACCACTTGCGAGGCAATCAGTTTTCACGGGGGGAGGCTTCCAGAAAAAAGAAAGTATGGAAATTGATTCCTGCTAGATATTTGCGTAACTAATAAAGATATTGAGATAGGTATCTGTATTAAGTGAGGTGCAAACAGTAATGATTCTGTAAGTCAGATATTACAAAATTTGTTTTATCCGGTACCAGAAGGTTGATATAAGGTTATCTATTTTTTTTTTCATTGCAGTCATGGACATGTTTTTGTCAGTGTAGACAGATAACAATCTGGCAGAATAAGTGATTTTGCTTGTAGAGATTGCAGTCTGTAAATCTAAAGAGACACATTGTATTTCAACTTCGAATTTGGTTTATGTCACTTTAGATCAATGGAAAGATTTGAAATTTAGAATCTACATGTATAAGCGGGAGACCGCCCTAACACATTCTGTCAACAGAGACTCCCTCCCATGAGAATAAGTGATTCTGCTAGTAGAGATCGCAGTCTGTAGATCTAAAGAGACACTTTGTATTTCAACTGCGAATTCGTTTTATGTCACTTTAGATCAATGGAATGATTTGAAATTTAGAATTTATAAGTGGGAGACTCCCTAACACATTCTGTCAACAGAGACTCCCTCCCATTGGTAAAATTGGTGATTCCGCCAGATCACAATCTCTGCACAAATGGGCATAAAGGGTTTAAAGATTCAAGGCTGTGTTTTTCTCAAGCCCTCTAGTGGAAGTAACCTGATACTGATGGGACTGTGATAAATCAGGAGATAATTTGACCACCACTCCAGGTTGTGAAACCTCATCGCCTGTTGACTTGGTCACCAAAGCTGCTGGGAATATTTTAAGTGGCAGTTTATACTAGCCTGAGTGTCATCCTGTTTCAGTTCCAGGCTCTGCCTTCTAGCTTGAGCCTGGAACTGAAACAGGATGACACTCAGGCTAAGTTTATGCAGCCAATATACCACCAAACACCCCTCCACCAAAAATGATCACTGAACTGTTGAACTGTGTTTTTAAACATTTGAACTGGTTTCTGAACATTTTGAACTGTTTTTCGTACTTAAACTATTTTTGTGTGTAGCATCATATCATATCATTATCATATCCTAGTCTGTACTAGACTCACTGACTGACAGTAGTTCATATGTTCGTTCGTGAGACCCTTGTTGCCAAGTGGCACATACATTGTAGGGCAGCACGTTACCTTCCTATTTCAGTAGCAGGGTATATTTTTATAGGGAGAGGACTCTCAAGCCCTTCCCTTTTTTTTAACGTGCTGGAGGTACCTCCTCGAACATGGGATCCCCATTTTACGTTACGTCTCTTCCGAAAAATACAGGTGCAGTCTCAACAGTCCTGACCCAGGATTAAAGGGGGGGGGGGTCTCTCAGTTATCAATTTAGATGTAAGTTAGAGCTCAACTGTGAGGCTGCTACCATAGGGACATCACTTACTGCCAGTATAGTATTGTAGCCTATGGCAAAATTATATATACAATCACTTTTGTGTGAAAAACACTTAATAGTTATATTTGCCTGTCTATAAGTATAACTTTATTAACCAGCTTATTGGATACATGGCCTGTGTATTTTGCTCTTGTAATTTTTCATTACAGTGACTTCTGATCAAATCAATTCCTCAGTTGGCGCCTAGTATTGTGCCAGTCAAATGTGGTTAAGGCAACAATCACGCCAAAGTATATACCTGCCCAAGGTAACCACTCTTTTTACATTTGACTAGAGGCGTCACGGTAGCACAGTACGTGGCAGGGTGTTTGGCCCAGAACCCAGCGGTCCCTTTAGCGTTGTGCCCTCGGGAAAGGCACTTGACACGACTTTCCACACTTCACTCAGGTGTAAATGAGTACCTAGGTTCGGTTAGGGACATCCCTCGAATAGGACGTTAAATGGAGGTGAGGAGTGTTTGAGGAGAGCCGCACCTTGAGCACGTAAAAGAACCCACCACGCTAATTGGAAAGAGCAGGGGTCCTTCCCGGTGTGAGTGGATCAAATAAATCTGTCCGGATATGCAGCCTGTACTGTTCAGTACAAAACTGGTGTGTTATGCCTAAAGGTGGTTCACTCACAGTGTATGCTTTTGCATTTAAAGAACTAGTAGCCATGAAATTAAATAGAAACCCAATAAACTGTCATATCCCAGTGAATCTTTTCAAATTCCAAGAGCTCATAATAAATTCTAAAGGTAATTGTATTTGTAGATACAAAACATGCCCTCAATAGATTTCCATCCTTCCAACCATGCAGAATGATTCGTATTTATAAAAAATGCAAAAGCATGGGCACCAACTGATAATACACAATTTGTCATTTATTTCATAGAATTTATGAATAAAGAACAATACATTTCAGTGGAAATACAATTCTCAGAAAGGCTTAGATCTCACCTAACCCACAATCCTATCTATGGGACTGTGAGTACCAGGCAGGGGCTCAAGCTCTAATTCTGTGTCAAAGCACTTTGATTGAGACAAGATTTGTGTGGTGTGACAAGGATAATTATATGAATCTCAATCTGAGTAGATTTAAGGATCCAGCTCATTTTCGTTTTTTATGCCTTTTTTCAATGTTATACTTTAGAATTTTATTTGCCTACTTTGTTAAAAAAATACAAGACTAGAAAAAGAGAACTAACACAGAGAATGAGCTGGATTCTTACTTCTGCTTGGAGAGTGCAGATGTTGAATTCCCCATGTAATCCTATCCTCTGTATTTTCAAACAGCTTTGTCTTAATTTGGTGGAAGCTTTGTGGTACTGTTGACGACCTTATGAACATGTTATGAAGGTTTCATCATCATCATCGTTCCTCCTCTTTTGGAGGTGCAGCAAGAGAAGTTCATCCTCCAGAATTTCTTGTCATTCATTATACTTATAGTCTGTCAAGTGGGCCCTAACAGGTTGAAATGTTTGTCTGTCCAGAGCAGCAAAAATCCATCTTAACTTAAGATGGAAGGACGGGCACTGGAGAGAGTTCAAAGTAAATAGAAGGTGACATGTTGTATATGATACAGATAGGAACTCTGGTGAAATCAGTATTACCAGTGTTACCATACTCCCCATCAACCCTCCTACCAAATTTCACGGCATGTGACCTTAAAATGAAGCAAGAAGAAGAAAGCAGGCAGAAGACACAGGAAAGTCGGTTGGGGAGGGAAATATTAATATCTTTGGAAAGCTGTCGTTTCCCCTGCCGTGTGATTGATTGTTCAGCCTACGCCTCTCTGAACCCCATCCAGAAGACAATAGTCTCCATCAGTCATATGAAGATACTCCAGCAAACAATTGATCTCGGCGGATGTTCCAGATTGCTGTGGATTCCTATAATCACACCCATTGCCACAGGAGACCACAGTTTCAAGGCCATTCTCAGCAGCTGTTTGACTCCAGCAGGCTTTCCTATGGGGGTACGGGATCGTAGAATTCAGCAAAAAAAAGGAATACTGTAAATTCATTTAAGTTCGGTTGGTTTTTAAGACCACACCAATTTAATTTCTTGGTTAAAGGATTTTTATTTTTAATTTTAGCCAAAAAAAATCATGAAAACAGAAGGCTGGGGTGAAACTTGCACCTGACCCTGTTCACTTCCTGAAACTTTGTTTACCAAATTAAAAACATTCCTCTGAGATTCTGTTTTCATGTGGTTTTTTTCCAATCTAGCATTTAGAATATATTTTTTTTATTCCATTAACCAAGAAAATAAATTGGTGTGGCCTAAGGGGAAAATGGAGTGTTCGCGGTGGTTTTAAGTTTGCGGCAGTGCTATAGTCACATACTGTTAAGTAAGTATTAGACAAAAACGTTCGCGGTGAAATGTTTGCCGCGAAAACTACAAACATAAAACCACCGCGAACATTTCTGTATTTACAGTTATTGGAAAGGAGAGTCAGTCTATGGTTAGGTTAACATGAAACCCTATGGTGGCCAAACTTCCTTGGCAAATATTCTCCCGATAGCCAGCGTAGTTAGTTAGTCTGGTAGAGACTAAACTGTTGTAGAGTGTTGGACCTGAACATATTGTGAGGAGGGAGGGAGTGTGGACATTAGAATAGCGTGAAGCTGAGGCCGTTCTGTATGATTAACAAGTCATCCCAGGGTAATAATTATATACTAATACTACTCAATTTAGATTTGGATATGCATGTATATTTGAAAATCAGAATATCTAAAACTTTCCCAAATGAATTATGATAATATCTCATTTAGTTTTTTTGGACTTGAACCTAAACGTTTTACAAGTCTAGTTCAGGTCCTGTGTTTAGGTAGCAGCACTTGTGAGCAGACTGTTATATGTATCTATTCTGACATAATGATTTATGCACCAGCTATGGGCTAAACACATGGGTTCAGATGGAATGTTTCGTACAGGGGCACACACAGATCACTGCCTGCCACAAAATGACTGGTCTATTGAACCCAAAGCCGTGGATTAAGATTAAATGAGCTATTGATTTTTTCCCTTTGAACAGAAATAATGGATACAAAGACAAAATTTGCAGTCAACGTGGAACCGATCTGAAAGTATGAAATTGAAACAAAGTAATCGTTTGATGGAATGCCTAGAAGTAAAAGAAGTTGCTGCAAATTTGTGACTCCAAAAGTTACAAAATTTTATTGCTTTCTTGTGAAATGATGTAGGGTCTGCGACTGCAAGCAGTTTTACCAGTCAATTTAGCTTGGAAGACAAAGCTGTTTCAAGCACCAAATCAGATAAAGGCATGAGGAAAAAGGAATGGAGAGGTATGCTCTTCCAGGTAATGTTGAAACTATGAACGCCTTGAAATGCCATTTTCTGCATGTTTAGGTGAAGATTTGAAATGGCTTCATCTTAATTTTGCAAGAATTTTGTGGCAACGGTGACCACCTGAAAATCTACTGTGATCTAGAGAGAGCTACAATTAAAAGTACTGTAACAGTTGTAATACATTGATGAAGGTTACTTAGACATCCAGGTAATAAGATTCGGCAAAAGTCAGTTACTCAAGAAACTGGATAAATTTTTTTAAAACAGACGACGAAATAGACAGAAGAGTCACTGACAAAAGACAGCAGATACTGTCTGAAACGTCTGACTGTTTCAAAATTTTATCCAGTTACTTGAGTTACCATCTTTTGGTGTAGTGTTGCAATAGATATTGTTGTTGTTGTTGCAATAGATATTACACAATCTCTTGCCGCCTCTTTAAAACCAGTGGAAGGGTTGCTAGGAAAAGCTTGATGTAGGCTAAGCTAAAAGCATCAATCATAATTATTGGAAGGAAGCAGTAAACTGTGAACCATGTCATTTTTGCTGTCTTTTTAGCAATTCTAAAAGCTATTTTATATTGTGAAATTTTGATTTTTGTCCATCAAGCAGGATGGAATGATAAAAATTTCTTTAGGTTTCGAGTAGCAAAATTCAGTTTAGGGATGGAAGGACGAACGATCAAGAGATCTGAAGGCCCGATAATGAGAAATGACAGCAGTAGATGTGCTAGCATCACCATGAAGTATGAATTATTCAGCTTTCTGTTTAGCCATTAGGCCAAGCAGAAAATTGAATCTGAACGTCATATGGCCTCGATCAATAAGAGTTTCATCATCCTAAGTACACAGGACGATTTCGCTAAGAGGCTTAGTAGCAGTTTAATTTGGAAATAGCGTGTATTTTTTTGTAATGTAAGCGCTTGATTATTAAATGGTGATACTCTAGTAAGTGACTGTACGGGTTGAATGTAAATTTGCTTATTTTGCATCCTTTCATCATATTGAAATCGTCTTTTCACCTCTTAAAAAACTTGCTCTGTATTGTGTGATAAATCTTTTGGGTAAGTGCTATTTAGAAATAGAGAAAATAGCACACTCATAATTATGTTTGGCTATACCCAATAGGAGACTGCTTTTTTTGTAAGGAACACAGATGCACTTTGTTTGCAAATTGCTAGGTGACATTGATGACAGGCCTGGGCTTGTCACATACATTGTACGTTAGACATATGATTTCATTTCTATGTTTGCAAAACAAAAATGCAGAAATGTAGAAAATTAGACAATGTGTAGCCATTCCCTAATAAGTTGAAATATTGATTTAGATTGAGATTCAATTGACGGCCATATAGCTTGAAAGAAAGCAAGATTTCAGGGATATACTTGTATGAGAAAATCAATAAAATTTGGAAGATTGTCATAATAACAAAGTGCCCTCTAGCTCCTGACAAGGAAATTGCAGGCCTGTCATTTGATGCTTAGTACATTAATATTGTAGTAGATGTAGAAGCTGTAAAGGTTGCAGTTTTGCCTGAGAACAATAGGGGGCTCTCTTCGTTGATATGATGTTTTTTAGTTTGTTGACTGGGTAGATACTGTTCAGCACCAAGGACAGGTGCCCCAAAAGTGTAATGCAGTAATAACTTCTAGTGCTAGGGGGAGCTGCTTACATTTGGAAATTGTTAATGCCTGGTTCTTCCTTCTAATACCCGCCATCTGAAGAAGAGGGCATAATTGGAAAATATCAGATAAATTATAGAGGTAAACTTAATGATGTGAAAATTTTTGAGAATAAGCTAACAGTTAAGCACTTCATACGCTATCAACTATATCATATTCTCTGCGATTTGAGAACAAAGTCAACATCTAAACAAAGTCAGCCATCAGAAAAAGTCAAGTGACTTTTTGAGTAACAAACGAATTAAACATTTCAGATATAATACAAGTTATTCTTTGATTGTGATTTTTTAATCCCCCATGACTACAGGTATATGTATAGTAAAATCAATTAAATCTAATATTTCTATCACGAAAGAGTGCTTATGTGTTCTTCTTCTGAATTGGCCAAGAAACAAGTAGATCAGTTGATATGGCTTAATAGGCATAAAGGTCTTAGGCACTTTATCTGTAGGTGCACAGATCCCTTGTCTGAGGACACAATACCTTTGTATCCATCAGTTTCTAATCCTCGCATTTAATCCTGAAGAACTAGCCTGACCCTAGCAGCCTGATTCAGAATATTAAATCTCTTATCAATAATAAAGGACAGAAGATCAGAGTAGGGCTCGAAATACTGGGTGCATGTGCACCTTTGTGCACCCAAAATTGTACTAGCTAGTTCTTACATGCGGGAGCACCAGTGCACCTAGATATTTTTGTGGGCTATAGTATAGGGTAGATATATTTTTTAAGGTTTGTAGTCCGGGTTTTGCTGACTTTCTGCTCAATTCTATGCTGTATGCTAGTGTACAAAAATATGATAGCACCTTTACTTATGTTATCCTACACAAATATCTACGTGTGCTATCTACGTGTGCTATCAAAAATTAGGTGTACAGCTCCAATTTTGGGTACACAAATGTGTACTATAATTCACTTTATCAAAGTAGCAAAATTTCACGGTGTAAGGAAATTGGACATTTTCACAGAACTTTAACTTCACTTTGGCAGCAAGTGATTTACAGAACGGATGTGTGAAGGAATCATATTAGATAATAGGTTTATACGGTTATGATAAGTTCATGGTACAGAGGTGACCGTGAAAACCGTGTACATAAAGTTACAGTGAAAGAAACAAGAAGTGCAGTATTTCGAGCCCTGAATCCGGTACAGCAGAGGAGAGAAGTTGAGAGGCGCAGGGCAGCCCAGTACGGCAGATGGGTCTTCTGCGCACGAAAACACCCGGTGGATCATTACTTAACATCAGCGTCATCCAACCTGACAGCTTTATGAATCTGGTCTCGCACTGCACCGCCGGGCGTCGTAAAAACATCCCGCGGCGTTAATGCGCTTTAAGCCACACGCCTGTCGCGGTGCGATAAAACAGCTGGGAAGAAAGGCGTAAAGATCTCGTCAAGGGTGCATGTGTGAATAGATAGCGATGTTCCCAAGACCAGATGTGCTTTTACAGTTAAAGTCTTTTTCGTCAAGGGTGTGTAAATAAAATGTTAGTGATGTTCCCAGGGCCAGACATGCATTACAGTTTAAGTATTTTTCGTGAAGGGCGCGTGTATAAAAAGATAGCGATTATCCTAGAACCAGAGGTGCTCTTACAGTCAAAATCGTGGTCTGTGAGGTGTGTGAAGTATGAAAGATGCGGTGGTTAACTTTGACATCATCTATATTCTACAGTGCTATAGGTGACCACTTTTGAACTCTCTTGCCTCTAGACACCCAGTAGTATCCAAGTTAGAGACTAGAATGATAGAATATCTCCTCCTTTAGACTTTTATCAGAGTCTTCTTGTCAGTGTTTCTTTGACAACTTTTCCCCTCTGATTCATTCATCTGCCTCAATGTTGTACTAACTTTTTTCAGGAGCCAAATAGAGTGTTAACCATTTCTTATTTATATTCTGTCATACCTGGGCCGCGAAAACGCTTGATACAGGTGTTCCAGACCAGGTGATAACTTTGGGTTACCACACAGGCTTCCATAGAATATTTAGAATGCATTTCAAGTGCGCCGAGTGCGCCGCTGTCGAAAATTTGAATACTGGATTCGTACGTTGGAATGTGCAACTCTTACAACCAACACCAACTTTTCTCAACTTCTGGCGCATTTCGCATTGAAATGTGTGTTTTCTAGGATTGGTATGACATAAATAAAATACAAAACTTGGTATTCCGCATCACCCTCGGTTCCAGCCCCGGGTCAGATTGCCCTCTGGTCTACGGCTGTCGGGCGATCCTACGCATGGTCAGGCCGGTACCTCGGGTAACACAGAAAACCCAGTGTTGTATTCTATATTTACATTTCCGGGATGTCAAGGTGATAAGATATATGCCATGTCTGCTCGTAGAGTTATCGACTCAGCTTTCATTACATTACTGATGTGTGAAAAGCAATGAATCTTCACTAGGTGTCCCCAAGAGTATGCTTATGTCTGGAACAGATTGGTTTTTTGGAAAGTTGTTCTTTCAGACATGTCGGGAGCCTTTGATGAGTTGGAAAATAAACGACTCTTGCTGAAGTTTGGAGCGAGGTGTAGAGAGCAAGGTATTCATTTTTTTCTTCGGGGATTTAATTTCGCGTGGAAAAGTGATTTTCGAATGGTCCTAAGTTTGAAGTAAAAACAATATTAATACTGTAGCAAAAAACTCAAAAGACATATTTGTGGTGTCAATGTCATGATTTTGCAGTTGAGGGGCATTGCAAAAATAAAACCACTGCAAACATTTCAAGATTTGCAGTACATCATCCTCAATATGAGGGGAAGACCCCCAAACAATACAGCACCTTCTTCAGAACTGCAAACTTGGCCCAACTAATGCACAGACGGAGACCTACAAGAGGCTAGCCAGAGAGCCCGCCAATGGAGCCAGAACTTGAGTGACAAGATATAATGAGGATAATATGAGAAAGGCCTTTGGATACATTTCTGGCTATTCGCTTGTACCTAAAAATAAAGGCTTTGACTTGACTTGACCTATTTATTTGTTTGTTTATATTATCGTGTAACAGAAATGTCCTGTCTTATCATGTTGCAATACACACGGTTGCGATGACGGCACAGTGATGCAGTGGTAGGCAAAAAGCAGGTGGTAGGCAAAATATTAATTTACATGTTGATTAGTAATTAGATCTGCTAATCTAGATATTAATTAGTAATCTAATCTCTTAACATCCTTTTGCCTACAAGTTTTCGAATACCCCGGATGTAAACCAAAATAGTGATCACACATACATGTACATGTAACTTAACAACACAGTATTCTTACTGGTACGTATACCATAATTGTTAAGATCAGAAAGGTAGGTTTCGGTCTAATAAAGTTTAACACTGAATCCATGATGAAAAGAATATTAAAGATAATTTATGCACTAAGATGATAAATTTCTTTATCATCACATGTGATGATTTGAGACGATTAGGACAATTAAATACAAACTGTAGCTATCGGTCTAAAGATTTTTAGTGCTTACTAATATCTTACGCTGACAAAAATATGAAGAAATGCTCCAGCAAGTATATAAATCATGTTCATGCATTAAGCCGTCACGTATTCCCGTAGTGCCACTTTACTGCGTCCCTTTATTCCGCAGCAATCACAAGGTAATAGCAATATTAATCAGGGATGAGTGCTTTTTCAAACTGTCATTAAGTGTGCGGTATTGTGAGCCATTTACTGGATTAGGATGGCTCCAGTATGCATAAGATATGACGGGGTGCATCGGACAAGGCTGATGTTTTTCGTCTTCTTCGTGCTTTTATTTCATGTTTGAAAAAAATCAATCTTTTCACCACATTAGAACATACATTTTTACATTTTTGTCAATGTGAAGACGATTGAGGTTTGACTGAAATTTGGCCCAAAAAAGGCTTGAAAAATATCAATCTTCATAACGGAATCTTGTCTGGTTGGTTTCTTTGCGTGTTTCTTTCGCGTTTTAACAACAATCAATATTTTCACCACATTGGAAGGTACATTTTACTTGTCAATGTTAAGACGATTGACGGTTTGACAGTGAAATTTAGCCAAAAAAGGCTGGAAAAAAAATCGATATTCCTAACTGAATCTTCTCTATACGGTTCCTTTGTGTGTTTATGTCATGTTTCAACAACAATCAATCTTTTCACCACATTGGAAGGTACATTTTCCTTGTCACCGTTAAGACGGCTGAGGTTTGACGGTGAAATTTAGCCAAAAAAGGCTCGAAAAAATCAATAATCATAACCGAATCTCGTCTAGACAGCTTGCCATAGTAACGCAGCGAGGCAAATTGCTTTAATGAAGCCCCCGCAATTTTGGAGCCTGGAATGGTTGCGTGGCTTTATCTAATGACATCCAAAAGGTTGAGATTTGTCAGGATCAGTCTGGTATGGTTTCACATCCATAACGATCCAGCACTTTTCTGTGCACCATATGTCACCGGTGTCCTCACCAGCGCGGTTCAGCGTACTGTACTTCTTGTTTCTTTCACTGTAACTTTATGTTCACTGTTTTCACGGTCACCTCTGTACCGTGAACTTATCATCACAGTGAAAATCCTGTTGTTATTATATATGATTCCTTCTCACATCCGTTCTGTAAATCACTTGCCGCTACCGTGATCTACTGTAATTCTTGTTTCTTTCACTGTAACTTTAAATTCACTGTTTTCATGGTCACCTCTGTACTGTGAACTTATCATCACCGTGAAAAAAAGGGATATTTTATGACAGTCTTATTGATTTTCTTAATAGTTTTATGACCATCGAATGATTAAGACAAATTCTCTTAATTTGCGTTGGCCTCACAAATGACTCGTAACTGTTACAGCAACTCCCATTGAGACAACTTGTGACATGGTTGCAAATTCAATATTAATGTTATACGCCACTGCCCAACTGTGAAATTGCGGAGTAGTATCAGTCTCTTTTTGGAGGACAATGAATGGCACAGATGTCATCCATCAAGTTGAAGTTGTGTGGCCTTATGAATAGAGTGAATGTCCTGATGGGGTAAAGTGTTCATCGTAGGTTCCCCTGTGTGTGTGTTACAGGTGGGACTATGGCCTGCACATTTTTTGAGTCGAAGCCAAGTCGACTCAGTCATTGAGCGTTCTCTTTACACAAGGGGCTGCGAAGTGGTTTGGAACTCCCGTGGTGTAACGACAGTTGAGATTTCTGTATCTGTATCTATATAGCAGGTATAAATGCCCTTTGGCGTAACACACCAGCTTCGCAGGCACGCGGCGCGGAAACAGCTGGAGGTTATATTACATTAAACGGCCTATCACACCTAGCCTTTGCACATCTGAAAGATTTTGGCTTAGCCTCCTTTGTTCGGTGCCGACACAGCTGGTGTTGAATCTCTGTGACAGTCGTCTTCCAGATCTACTGTAAATCAGACACTACATTCTCTACATTATGTTTGTGAATTTTAGACATCCAGGTCAGGAAAAGAGGAATAAAATTGAATCTTTACTACTGGATTAATACATTTGTAAACTCAGACGTTTCAAGTGCCCGTCTGGCAGCTTTTTTTCAATGAGGAGAAATCTTTAGTACATTAGGACTCATTACAATTATTGTGGCTTCAAGCTATAGCAAAACATTTCTCCTCATTGTAAAAAGGCTGCCGGATGGGCGCTTGAAACGTCTGAGTTTACAAATGTACTAATCCAGTACTAAAGATTCAATTTTATTCCTACATTCCAGGATCAACCCTGGCCTTCCATCATGTTTCAGCTACCATAGACGCAACAGGTAGCTGAGCAACATGCTCAAAATATTTACAGCAAATGGCAAGAAACGTGTAAATAGCTGCTTACTGAGGCTACTTTTTCATCGTAAACTCTTCACCGCGAAGTCTAAACCGCCGCGAAAATGCTTGTTCTATCCTCTGCCCGCCTACCCCCTTGTTTTAACCGTGAACTAAAAACCATGTCTGAAAACACTGACTCCATTTTATCCCTATTGTGAAATCAAATTCCCATTAACTTTAAAATGCATTTACATGCAGAAGGTACTGTGTTTAATGCATTTAGGTTTGCATGGTCTTTATTTAGCGCTAAGGCGAAAATGGAGCATTCGCGCAGTGCTACTGTCACATATGGCTACATTATTGGACAAGAATGTTTACGGTGGTGTTCAGTTCATGATGAAACGGTCGCAGCGAAAACCGTGAACATAAAACCACTGGGAAAATTTCTGCATTTACAGTACCTGCAGCTGGTACTGAATTGAAGCAAAGAGTTTGTGAACCCAAGTTTCTCTTTAGTTCACTGGGATTTTTATGGCTTTATTTTTTTTATGGCTTAAGTTTTTTCTTGAATAACAGAGAAACAAAAAAATCAATTGGTTCGGCTAAAGACTTGAGGCGTTGATTTCCGTAATTTATCTTAGAAACCTCCGGGAATTGTACTCATTACAATTATTGTGGCTCCAAGCTATAGCAATAAATCTAAAGCATCATTAAGTGCTGTCCTGTACAATTACATTGTCAGGCATGATGCACAATTTACTTCCTTTGTTGTTGATATCATTTAACATTGATTATCATAGTTGCTTGTTTATATTGCACATATTAACTATTTCTCGCTTTACAAATTATAAGAAAGTCTTGAAAGCCTGAACAACATTATTGAACACCTTTTATAAAAGGGCACGCACAGAATACTCTAATGATGCTCAGACCCGGGTCGAAGCGGTATTGATTGGAAAATGTGATTTAGTAATAGGAATTAATTACAGACGACATCAGTTTCTAGGTTGCTTTCTAAAGATCTCTTAGGGAAAACCTGCTGTGATTTCCAATGACTACATTATGGGCATGCCAGGCTGTGATCATTGTGCAGGTCATATCTCAGATGCCTTGCTCTAGCCTGGAATTTGAAAAGAAAGTTCCCGGGCACAAGATATCCATAAAGTATGGTAACCATAAGTCTTCATGTTCGTTCAGGCCCTTGTTCTGCCTACTGTAGGGCAGCAAGTTTCCTTGATGTTTCAGTAGCAGGGTATATTTTTACAGAGAGGGGTTGCTATCCCTTCCCCGACCTTTAATGTGCTCGAGGCACTAGAACACGGAACCCCCATTTTACGACTACCTTCCGAAAGACGGGTGCACCCCCAATCGAGATGTCCTGACATAGCATTGAACCGAGGTCTCCCTGTTAGCAACTTGTTGGCTTTTACTTGGCGTCTAAAGTTAAAGTCAATTCTCCCTACCACTGGGCTTACTGCAAATGTTGAAATTTTCATTGTAGTTTTATGTTTATGGTTTTTGCAGTAGCCACAAACTTAAAACCACAGCAAGAATGCCTGTTCTGTTTTCTGTCCGCCTATACTACCCCCTTGTTTCAACTGCAAACTAAAACCCCCGCAAACACTCTATTTCCTCACGGGGAAATCAAATCCCCGCAAACTCACCATTTCCTGTAACACTCCTGCACTTACTAAGATTCACCTCTGTCCGTATGAACCGGGTCAGAATGACAAGTGAGGGGACTTACATGTGGGAAGTTGTTCCCTCCAGCTGTCTGGTCCATTAGATGTTAGACACATTGGGCTTAATGCACTCTCTCTGCGCCCCCGACGAAAATCTCTCTCTGACTCCATCTACGAATGTATAAGCAACTGAAGACTGATACATATTCATGGTGAAAGCACAGTCGACATCGTTGTAGTCGAAGGCTTTTAGCGTTCGCGGGAACGGCGTTTGCTTTTCTGACAAAGCCTCGCTAATGCATGCATGACTCCAATGGGTCGTAGACTCAATTTCTCTGCACTGGTTTTATTTGTGATTGCATTTATCCCCAATGTACCATCTATCCCGGAACGCTGCGAGGAACGGCGGGGTAATAAAGGCGCGCTGGCGGTTATCAGACTAGGGGGAGAATGAAGGTGTCCCTGTCTATCAATTGCCACCATGGTTATTAGTTGCTGCCGCAATAAAACATCTTGTGGAAGGCCTCGTTCTACTCTGACAGGCGGCATATCTGCAGCTCTTTCGTTGTCAGCTTGTTGTAGGTCGTAGCTTTTTCAGTGTGTTGAATGTTGGAAGTGAACAAAAACTGTACATGTATGTATTGCTCTGATACATGTACGAGAAACTTTTCCAAATTGAAAAATGCAGTGCTATGGCAGCTTTTCTTACTGAAAATCTTTGGCTCCTTATCACTGGAAGGTTATGTTTTCGTAAACGTTTCACTTTGTGTGTGTGTCCTTCCTTCCTTCTGTCTGTCAACGCAATAACTCAAGAATTCCTGAATGAATCGTCTTGATACTTGGTAGATGGGTCTTCTGGAGACCTCAATTGAAAATGATTCGATTTTGGGCAACCTAGCAGCTTGTATTGTGCACAGTTCACTGCCAGTACATGTATCCTAAATTACCTGGAATGATCATTAGGTTTACAATAGACCACTATCAACTTTTGTCCGTCTCTCCTTCATTTCTGACTGCATTTTCAGGTAGATTCTGTTAGATTTCAGGTCACGCAAATGCAAAACTCGCCAACAGCAAATTGTAAGAGGCAAGAATGGAGAGCATATCAAGTCTAGAATGTCCTCTCTTCTCTTGTGGAATTGAGTCTGAGTGCCCTGTCACATCCATGGCAAGTTAGCTTGATGAATGTGGATGTGTCATACACAAATTGGCTGCCTGGTAACAAAAAAAATTGCTAGCTGTAGTTGCTTGTGACAGGTCTGGTCTCTCATGGACTCTCTGAATAACCTACGGCAAAAGAATTGTATGATGAATGTGGCCAATCTTTTATACGAAAGATCTAGAATGTTCTCAATGATATAAGTCACCTTGAAAGGAAGGTCACATTGGAGCTTAGAACATACTTTTGTTTCCTATAATGGGCTCGAAATTCTGTTTTTTGGAAACAGGTGCACAAAAAATAAAGTTGAATGTCAGCAAAATATAAGTTTGAGGTTACTGCTTAAGAACTTACATCTGTAATTCTATCCAGATTTGAAATTCAACCAAGCCAAATAAAGTACAACAAACGATTAGAGATTTCAAGAATATTCTGTATGCTAGTGTACAAGAGAACCGTTACCCCATAGAATCGATAGAGTACAAAAATAGTACACCAGTGCACCCACAGTCAAAAATTAGATGCACAACTCCAATTTTGGGTACACACAGGTGCACATGCACCCAGTATTTCGAGCTCTGCTATATGTTAACTTGACTCAAGGGCATATTAGAGTGGAGAATATCCCATCCACTCCGATATGTCAGCTTGGCTAGAAAGCACTTTAGAGTAAGAACATCTCTCTCTTCCAATACGTTAACTTGGATAAAGAACGCATTAGTTTTGAAAATAACCCCTCCCTTGCAATACCTTAGATGGGAAATGTATTGATGTCTTGAATATCTCTCTCTTCTGATTTGTCAACTTGAATAAAGTACAGATTGGAGTTTAGAATGACTTTCATCTGTAATATATCAGTTTGAATGAAACACTCTGAGAGTATAGAATGCCTCTTTACCATTGGTTGTCCAAGTTGAACCATGCTGAGATTTCATGCAACATGCCGAGATTTATCCCATATGCATGGAACTTCAGCAGTCTACAGCAAAAGAGTTAAAATACAGTCATTCCTTTGTTATCAAAATTGACCTAAGAAGTAAAGGGATTCTATGGTTTTTATTCCAGTGGATGACAGCAATAAAATGATGTGAAACATTGATTTGTAGAGTGTTAGAATGAGTACAAACGATTCAAAGTGCTTTGATTTTCTGAGAATCAATCTCAGAGGTCAGTTGTTCCATCTGTCACTTACATCAAAGGTAACCTGGCTAGTATGGCTACTCTACTTCAATAGAATGGTTGTGTGGTGCTGTCCTTTCTTCATACATGTACATCTAGTAACATACAATGTAATTCCACCAGGGTACATGATTCCGTCACCCTGAAAAGATAGGTCAGACAGATGTCGAACCCAACGTCCCCCAGTATAATGCACTCCTAGTGTATATCTAAACTGTGCATACCTGGGGGTGCTACACTAGAGATCTTGCAAACCCACGTTGTTGTTCAAAGTGGCCGATTTATATATCCCCGTGGATAAATGTAATTAATGGAGGTCACTTGGCTACTCTACTTTGATAGATATCTGAATACTTATCTGGTCCAGGCCTTCCTTTGTAACGCTACTTCACCTTATTCCGCAGGGTAAAATATATCCAGGATTGTTGCACTTTTTTTTAATGTTCTACATGTAAAAGTTGCCTCGTCCTCAAATTATGATGCTAACAAACAGAGTATCATTCATTGTAGAGGGTAATAATCAAGCTTTCTAGTGATGTATGATACAGTTCAAATTATACTTATAGATGCCGTATTTACAGAGATATGATTGGCTGAAATATATTTGTTCTTTCACATCTAGAAGCTTCTTCTTTGACTTTGGAATTGACAGAAGAATCCATTGCTCTATATTTTTTTTCAATTCATGTTATATATTTGCGCATTTTGCAGCTGCTTTGTACAATGTGCAGTATGACGGAAAACTTTTTTTGGGGGGAAACGGACGAAAATTGATGCGAGCGCGGATGTCATCCACATGATCAAATCAACATGGCCACAGTAGTTGTAGAACAAGAAGTTTGAAATCGAATGCAAGACTGTGTTTGTGTGTACAGACTGTGGTTTTGATGACCTGTACATTATAGAGTCGCCTTATTGGAAAGTCCATTCTGCCATATGGCTTCCATTACTGTGGATGGGGAAAGTGCATGGTTGTGCATTCTATGCTGTTGATAAGGTGTGCACACCCACAAAGCTACACTTTCACTGTGGCAGATTGATAACGGATACATGTACTAAAACTACAATATAATATTTAGGTGTACAGGGTTTGGTTGATATTTAGTTTCATGAATTAAATAAGGGTTTTCTCATTTTGAAAAAGAACAATTTATGGAAAGAACAATTTATGGAAAGGACAAAAGCAAATAAACTATTATCTTGGAAGGCAGATCTAGCTTTCCAATGACAGTGGGTAGAAAAGGGCATGCAGAGTCTAGTATTCCTAATGCCCATCCCTACTTTCCATAAAAATTTGAGCATTGCGTATGAGATCTTGTATTATGACTTTGTAACTAATAAAATGTGATATGTTTCTTTCCATGTTCTTGCTGTCCCTCATCCTGGTGGGTCCTTGCATGTTGCTGCCATCCAATGTTCTATTCTGGTGTGAAAACAGGTTGGTACTTATAATCATTATGTTACAATACAAAGTCATGTAACTACATCTACAATTATTACAATATAACTTGATTTATCCAGATATATGTAGCACTATTATGACTGGTGTGGCGTTGCGGTGGCCTAAGGCTGCACCATTTTAATTTCTTGGTTAATGGATTTTAAAAGAAAATGCTAGATTGGAAAATCAACAGGAAAACAGAATCTCAGAGGAAAGTCTGTACTTTGGTGCACACAGTATCAGGGAGTGAACAGGGTCAGGGGAAAGTTTTTACCCCAGCCTCCAGTTTTCATGATTTTGCTTTTGCTAAGATTTACACACAAAAATCCGTCAACCAAGAAATTAAATTGGTGTGGCCTAATGGCAGGGTGTTTGGCCCAGAAACCGGAGGCCATGGGTTCCAATCCTGACATGCCCCGTTGGTGTTGTGCCGTTGGGAAAGGCACAAAAATTACTTAAGTTCATCCTTCATGTCATATTTCATTGCTTGACTCTTCAGCTAAAAGTTTTTTTAGGCCACACCATTTTAATTTCTTGGTTAACGGAATTTACTAGATTGGAAAATCAACAGGACAACAATCTCAGAGAAAAGTTTGTACTTTGGTGCACACAATTTCAGGGAGTGAACAGGGTCAGGTGCAAGTTTTCAGCCCAGCCTTCTCTTTTCATGATTTTGTTTTTTTGCTAAAATTTAGAAAAAAATCTGTTAACCAAGAAATTAAATTGGTGTGGCCTTATCATCATAATAATTTCAGGTGTTTTGCCTGGACTGAGTTCACATAGTCTTGCAGGAAGTTTTGAACCTTTACATTTGTACTTTAATGTAGCAAAGAACTAATTGAAACATTATGGTCAGAGTGATTACTGGTATGCATAGTTTATCTAACGTTTGAAAACTTACCGTATTATTATATGTGTTTGACATCTCGTGCATAATTGTTTATCTAAGGGAGTCTAATGCGTTGCAATGAAATCACATTAAGAATAACGAAAGATGGAAAATCCATTATACGTGACATTGAATTTGTCAAGTCCAAGTTAGTGCATAGAGAGTGTCCAAAGCTTCAGTTCATAATTCTACATTTAACATTAATCTTATGGAGGATTGCAGACACACAATCTAAGTCTTACATATAATCTAAGTCTATCTTATTGTAATCTAAGTTATTCTTCAGGGTTAATAACTATCATTAGTTACTCTGTGAGTGTCTACTAGGTGGTGTGTGGAGAAAGATTATGAATGATTAATGAGTATATGGCGCAGTGTTCTCGCCAGGCCTTTTCAGCATAGGGGCCCCCTATGCTGTGATTTGGACCCCCTATGCTGTGGTCTGGACCCCTATGCTGTGTTTCAACCAGCATAGGGGTGTTTCTTTCTGGGACAAACCTTGTGACCCTTCATAAATCTTATAACAAGTTCATATTTGGCTTTAGAATGAGGCTGTAACAGAGGAAAAACTTTACTTCACAAAATTTATCCCTCAAAATGCAGGAAATAGTGTCTCATTGGGTTATGAATTCAAAAATTTTCCGGGGGAACAAGACTCCCTACTAATTTGTAATTACTAAGTAATTTCTTCGTAGCTTGTGCCGCGTAAAGTTGGCCTTCTGTACCTGACCCCTATGCTGTGAAAAAATTCTGGTGAGAACACTGTAGCGGTAAGGCGGGTACCACACTGAAGCAATGGCACGTTGGCAACCTCGCTGTGGCCAAGCGATTTGACAGCACACTCAACTAATAATCGATAAAAGCGAATCTTTTTACGGTTTGTGTGTTTTGTTTTCTCTTTGAAGGAGGCCATATATATATATATATATATATATATATATATATATATATATATATATATATATATATATATATATATATATATACACATACATACATACATACATACATACATACATACATACATACATACATACATACATACATACATACATACATACATACATACATACATACATACATACATACATATATATATATATGAATTGGTGTGGCCTTATTTCATGATTGTACATTCAGGTTGATGATTTTTTTATTTCATGCACATGAATAGGCTAGAAAATGTTTGACCAGGATTACCCAACATCATAACTGCTTTGATTGCCGTGGAATTTTATGACAGTCAAATGTCGTAAATGTCAGTAATATTAGTACATTCATATATACATGTGGAGAAAGTCCATTGGGCTAAATTTAGTACATTCTTTATCATCTTCCATGAATTTTTGCTAAGGTACAATGTGCCTTGTAAACTGTCTGCATTATTAGTAATATTACATTCAGAAATTGATAGCTTTTGTAATTCCCAACAAAGCATAATACTGTAATGTTGGTCGATTCATATTAATGTGGAGAACGTGCGTTGGGTTTAGATTAATAGTATAATAGTATATTCTTTATAACTTCCATGAATTTTTGCTGACTGAGATACAATTTGCTTTGTAAACTGTCTGCATTATTATATTCAGAAATTACTAGCTTTATTCCCAACAAAGCAAAATAATGTTGTAATGTTGGTGGATTCATATACATGTTGAGAAAGTCCATCGGACCTAGATTTATAGCATATTCTTTATATCTTCCATTAAATTTTGCTGTAAACTTTCTGCATTATTGCATTCAGAAATTAATAGGTTTTGTAATTCCCAACAAAGCATAATATTGTAATGTTGTTCGATTCATATTAATGTGGAGAAAGTGCATAGGGTTTAAATTTATAGTATATTCTTTATTACTTCCATGAATTTTTGCTAACTGAGGTACAATGTGCTTGTTAACTATCTGCATTATTATATTCAGAAATTACTAGCTTTATTCCCAACAAAACAAAATAATGCTGTAATGTTGGTGGATTCATATACATGTTGAGAAAGTCCATCGGACTTAAATTTATAGCATATTCTTTATATCTTCCATTAAATTTTGCTGTAAACTTTCTGCATTATTGCATTCAGAAATTAATAGGTTTTGTAATTCCCAACAAAGCACATGATAACATCTGTAGGATATTGCCAAGTAATTGTTATTGCTTATGGCAATTTCTCATAACTAGTTAGGGTTTTATCACTTTTATCAGTCATTTTTAACAATGCAGCTATGGTAGATGGAAATTAGAATTTGTCTGTGCTATTAGCACTGTAAAATTCTAATAGCCAGGTAGTAAATTTTGTCTTTGATATGAAATTTAGGGGTTCTGGATAAAATGTAAGACCTGCTTTTGGGCTGATGAGTAACGGACTTGCACTGCTCGACCGATGTGAACATGTCTAACTTTTGCATTGCAAGTTTTTGTTTGTTAAAACCTTTGTTTATTCATGAGAAGCTCAAATCGGCTTGTAGGCTGCTTTTTATTGAGGTCATGAGGAAAGAGGTAAGGGTCAGACAATATATAGCAAAGATACAGGGTACATCATAAACTTTAAAGCTTATAAATCTATAAATGTATATCATTACACATACAAAGCATATAACAAGGTGAAAGCAGGTATATGGTTTGTGTCTGTTTGTTCTGGCTATTTCTGTTACTGTAAGAGTATATTAAAGGAAGTCAGAGTTTGGACCTTACATGTGTCTGGCGGTAGACTGTTTGAGTCAAGAAGAAACCACATTGAACCCTATAAAGGTCTGTTTCCTTTAAATGTATCCTTCAGTTCAGACAAAGCAGTTTTTATATCAACATGATTGTACTAGAATTAGAATTACTATTAGATTGGTTGATCCTCCAAGCCGTTTTCAGTGTTAGCCCTGTCCTTGGTGCTGAAGTGTGTCAATTTTGGTTGTTCTGGGGGGAAGCTTTCTGTATTGACGAAATTGATTTGAGGAAACACACACACACACACACACACACACACACACACAAACACACACACACACACACACATACACACAAATACACATATGCAGACAGACATGCATGCACGCATGCATGCACAAACACACAGACACACACACAGTGCCTTTATTTTTCAGTCACATTCCTTAATCTTCTCTAATCAACTTTGGGAATTGAAAGTGCCAAGAAGGAAGCAGTACAATGTCATGCATATTCATTGTGCATGTATGCACATTGTTTATGTATTATTACATGTAAAACTGAAACAAGTGGTGGCGAATTTTATGACATCTCTACCGGGTATTGTGAATTCAAAAAAGCTGTACATGTATTACTCATTCCTTTATTGTATTGATTAAAGAGATATTCCTCAAGCAACGATTGTTCAGGAAGATGGCACAGGTCAATGACCTCACTCACTCACTGACCTGTGTTGAATATATGAAGATATATATACATTACTTATATATATTCCCAGCTGCAAAAATGAAACATCATTCATACTGACCCCACACCTCCTGGCCTCTGACATCTATGAAAGCATCCCATGGGCTGGTTAGAACTATCAAGGTCTAATATAGGTTCTTCACCACTATCAACTACCAACAGGGGAAATAATTCTCTATCTTTTTAGCATCATAATTGGATCGTATATCAATATAACTAGAAAGGAGGGGCAGTCAAAGAATAGGCCCCTGTTATAATTCATATTATGATATAAAAGTTTGCAATACTGTATTTTATTTATATACTTTTGCAATCCATCCCCCACTCAGATTTTCATTTCAATTTGATAGGTTCCTAACTGCTGTATTTTAACCTTCTCCCTGCTGCCTAATTTTTAACCAGTACAAATTGGGTGCCGAATGGCTACCTTATATAGCAGTGGAAAGTTAATGTTGATTTTATGGTGTCAAGTCAAGTCAATGCCTTTATTTAGCTTCGAATGCTTGTTAAGCCACACGGTCGCTTTTCAACAAGTCTATTGTTATCATTCCTGTGAATTATTAAATTGCAGACTTTAGGCCTTTTTGGATTGACCACAATCAAAACTTCATGATGTTTTCTTAAGGTCTTCAACAACAGAACAGATTTCCACTTAATTCAGACGGTCCTTCGAAACTTGCTCCTCAAATTACAGGAAATAGCACTTCAGGGGGTTAAGAAGTTCACGATTTCCCTGGGAGCATGCCCCACATTCGATACTCATCAAGGAGCTCCACTCCATCAAATAGAGACCACTTTCGAGCTGGAGAGGTCCCGGCACTTACCCCATCTTTACATCAGGGCTTTGTATCGCCCACAATAAAGTCCCATAGGATACTGGAGATTTCTTTTTACACAAACTGTAATTCTCACCTGCTGACTTTTCGGTGTCTCTCAGAGCTTCTGACTGGAGTACTGGTTGGGTAAAAAGAAATCTCCATTATCCTATGTTCTATCAACCTGATGAAATTATTTTCGGGAGTAAAGTTCCAGTCCTAGTCCAGCTATTTGGGCATGAACTGACTGTATGTAGTGCAGGGCTCGAAATTCAGTTTTGGGAATAGGTGCACTGGTGCACCCAACCTAAAAAATTGGGTGCACCAAAACATTTTTGGGTGCACCACATAAAATAAAGTAGGATGTAACTATTGTAAGCAAAACCTAATGACAAACCTTACTGTTCCTTTTCATGCGCGTTTGGCATGCGATCTCGGCACGCAGTTTTGAAGCTTTCAAAATCGAAATTAACTCAAATTCTAACATCAAAATCTTAAACAAGTACTACAACAAAGATTTTATTATTTTCTTACACTTAGATGTCAAGAATATGCTGTCTACTAGTGTGCAGTGATACCTTTACACATTAAACCGTACGAAAATATTTGGGTGCACCAGTGCACCCACAGTAAAAAATTAGGTGCACAGCTCCAAAATTGGGTGCACTGGGTGCACATGCACCCAGTATTTCGAGCCCTGTAGTGTATGTAACCTCAGCACTGCTCGTGACAATGTGTGTATACTGTATTGATATAACATCTAACTTGATTTTATATGTATGCATAAACACACTTATCTAAATGTTTCTAAGAACTCAACGTTATGTTCTTGGTTTACTTTACTGAGAACGCACTTTTACAATAAAATTCCTTTCAATGTTTAATTATATTTGTGATTTCGCATGTAAATTTTTTGGAGCGTCTTTCTAAATGCCAACAAAGTTCAGATTAATAAGTCCACCATTTGTATTATAAAGTTCCAATCCAACCCGTTATAGTTTTCAGTTACTTAAAACAATAAAAAGCAAACACTGCCCATACTATCACCCGATGGGTACAACCTTTAACTTTTCAAGTCAAAGGTAAACAAACGTCTGTCATCACAGTTCAGTACAGTAACCCAAACCATGTGAGTGGCTCTCATGAGCCTTGTTTTGTGGTGAAATTGAAGTAACACTACCAACTGGATTTGGGGTTAAACAGACGTTTTGAAGGTCCTCAACCAAAATAGGGGGTGAAAGGGAGGGAAAAGTCACTCTTTTTAACCCACTTTTCACTCCTTGGGTCCAGGTAAAATGGGGCAAGGACGTCCGTTTAACCCTAAATCCAGTTGGTAGTGTAAAGAAAACACAAAAACAGGTCTCGAAATAGTGGGTGCATGTGCACCTAATTTTTGACTGTGGGTGCACCAGTGCACCTAGATATTTTTGTAGGCTATAAGGTAAGGTTACTATTGTACACTAGTATACAGAAAATACTCTTGAAATGTAAGTATCTTGACTTACTTGACTTACTTTGCTTTTAGACAGAATAGCTAAAATTACCCTTTGTTGTATTCTACCTGATGTATCTACTTAGCTATAGAATAACAGATTGTAGTTCTTAAGAGTGTTAAACTTGGTAATTTTGTTTTGCTGACATTTAACTTTATTTTATGTGGTGCACCCAAAATTTTTTCTGTGCACCTAATTTTTTTTGTCGGATGCACCTATTTCCAAAAATGAATTTCGATCCCTTGAAAAGCTACCATCCCGACGTGAGTCATGACTGTAGGCCGGACAGATGAACCTGTTTACCTTTACGGACAGTGACACAACGGCGCAGTTGTGCCCCAGTAGTTAAGAAGAATGCTCCCCTCCGTCCGTTTCAATGGACCGATCCCTCACTCCGCACATCCGGCTCCTCTAGGAAACAACCCTCCTCTTCTAAATGCGGAAGCTGTCCTCTGTGAATTGTGAGCGCTCCCCTAATGGCGCATTAGAGGAGAAAGCACAGCCATTATGATCCATCAATGGATTATGCAAATTGGCCGTATCCTAATCTCGGAAAACATTATCGTTTATTTCAGAGCTTCTGGTTAAGATGTTGTCTTTATCGGAAAACGTCTTTTCAAAGCCTTAATCTCTATAAGGATTGTTCTGTCTAACTTGTAATTCATGTGGTACATGTATGTCTGGTTCTTCTGTCTGCCTATTCTCATATCTTTTCATCTAAAAAGTTGGATATAACTTGGCGGATAGTTTTTCACAGCTTTCGTCATCAATTCGTTTACTAGAGTTGTCATCAGTTCTGTCAAAATTATATCCACATTTTGAACAATCTTGATTGTAAGTTTTGTACTTTCGGCGTCTCACGTTTATTTCACACCCTTTCTTTCATAACAAAATGCTGGTAATTCTACTCTTCCTTTCACCACATTCAACTGTGATGCATTCCGACTTGAAGTTTCTTGATGAGCGCAAGTGTGTACATCAATATTTTCAAGCCCCTTGTTTGGAACAATGCTTCAAACAAATTATTACAGATGCAAACGATTTTATTTGCACCCCGGTTGCAGGGGTCACGGCGCTCCTGTTTGTAACGTATTGCCTTGTCAGTTGGGTAGGATATCAGGTATGAAAATGTTAGATGATCTGAAAAATGAATCCATGGATCACTGACTGTAAAGCCAGATTAATGTTGTGTGTAGTCTAATAGATTTTTAGCCTGAGTGCCAGCCTTTTTAGCTTCCATCCGCTACCCTAGCTCCGCTGCGCTACCCAATCTCCGCGGCCGGCAGCGGAACTTGGGTAGTGCACGGAAGCTAAAAAGGCTGGCACTCAGGCTAATAGATTTTTGGGCCGCTAAAAGTTGCTGGAAAGTTATGTAGTCTCTGCGTAATGCAGTGGTTTGCGCACTCTGCCTCTCACCACATCTGGTTCAAATTCCGTGGAGCAAGCGGCCCAAGGTCGCACCCAAGCCTGGACACGACTTGAAAAGAGTTGCATCGTCCCATCGGATGTAAATCCGGCGGCCCGAGCGTCAAACCACTGCACATAATAGAACCTAACATACTATTGAGAAGAGTAGGGGTGACCCAGTGTGCTTGTCCCAAAATCCACAAGCCGTAGCGAAGTCGCATGCACTGCCAGCTAACAAAGAAGCGTCCTGCTTTGTCCTCAGTCTGAGGTTCGACCGCTTTACCTTTTATATGAAGTTGGACAATGGTTTGGCTCCATTTATAAAATGGTGTCTCGTTGATAAAAGAAATGACTACGCACAAGCATCAATGAAAAGGAGAATCAATAGAGAAAGGTCATGGTTGAAAAACACATTTATTTAATGATGAAGATGAGTTATTTATCTGTGTCAGGTACTACTGCAAATCTTGAAGCGTTTGCGATAGTTTGTTTTTCACATTTATCTCCACTGCAAATACGTATCTCAAATTACGACAGCTGTACTATGGAATTGATTTAACTGAGAACTTAAAACACCACAGAAGCCTCCTTTCCCCTTGTACCACAAAATAAAGTCCCCATAAAAAGAAATGAAGTTACAGTACTTAATGTTGTAACCATAAACATAACTCTATGCACATCACTATGCAGTTCGTAAAGCACTGGTGTCCCTTTACCATGATTTGTGTGTTCCGTGTGAAGGAATGCTCTCTAGATTCCCTGTAGTCACGTCATATAGGGCTAATTGCAGACCCGTCCTTGATGCAGAATCCTCAGACTTATTCCAGCTCCAAGTTTCTCAGTCTCTCATTTTTGAACACAAAAGCTGGCAGTCCCTTGACAATTTATAAAAGGTGGTTTGGTTTGGAAAGAAATTTGTGATTCATAGTCTTGTAGCAAAGGATTGCACAAGAATAGAATTATACCATTATTTCATACCTGCTATAGTCATGTTATTGGACTAATTGTGGACTAGTCTCTGATGCAGGATCCTCAGACTTATTCCAACTCCCAGTTTCTTGGTCCCTCATTTTTCAACTCAAAAACTGGCAGTCCCTTAACAATTTATAAAAGGTGGTTTGGTTTGGAAAGAAATTTGTGATTCATACCCCTGTAGCTTGGAATGCATAAGATTAAGAATAGAATTTGCCGCAATTATACCATTATTTTATACCTGACTTATTCCAGCTCCATGTTTCTCAGTCCCTCATTTTTCAACACAAAAGCTGGCAGTCCCTTGACAATTTATAAAAGGAATTATTTTATACCTGCTATAGTCACATTATTGGACTAATTGTGGACCCGTCCTTGATGCAGAGTCTTCAGACTTATTCCAGCTCCCAGTTTCTTGGTCCCCCATTTTTCAACTCAAAACCTGGTACTACGTGGTAGTCTCTTGACGATTTGTAAATCTACAGCACATGTAAAATTGGTTTGCAAACACAAACTTGTGATCCACAGCCTTGTAGCAGAGGAATGCATACCATATTGAATTATACCATTATTATGTTTAGCCATACCTAGTATGGCTCAACATATTGTTTTTGTTCATGTTCTTCTTCTTCTCCTGCCAAATCTTCAAATGGATTCAACTCCGCCATTTTTTAATCAACCGACCTGAAATTTGGTATGGAGGTAAAGAAAGCAAATACCCTCAGGTGATTTTAAAATTGCTTTGAAACAGCCCTTAAAATCATTTTTATGGAGGTTTTTTGGGGCATTTTTAGGCAATTTTTATATTTTTGGCTCCTGTGGCCTGGTTTTACAAGCAAATGACCTGACATTCGGTACAAGGGCGCCTTGAACATGTCCATACAGGATTTCAATCACAATTCTGGTGTACATCACTTCAAAATGCTTCATTTTGGGGACTTTTGGACCGATTTTCAGACCAAAAACAGGCCAAAAGTGGTATCCCCGTTCCATGTTCTATTTGCTGCTGGCCAAGGAATCCATGTTCTATCTAAGGATCCCCGCGTTCCATTTGCTACTGGCCAAAGAACATGTGTTCTATTTAGGTCAGCTGAGGTCATATTGCAGGAACACACGCAAGCCTTTGCAGTAAGAAGCTCTTGGGATCTCACAGAACTTGTAGGGAGAATTTTTTGCACGGGTGATTTTGGAATAGTCAATTTATGCATCGGGAGGGAGATTGGCGAAGTATGATGCTCTCGCAAATATTGACTTTCTACATGCAGTTGATATTTCGATTTGCCCAGGTATTATATTGTAACAGCCCACTTCTTGCATGGAGAGGAGTATGGCTAAACATGCTGTATTTGCTCAGGGGCAAATGACGGCCTTTCTAGTTTTATACCTGCTATAGTCATGTTATTGGACTAATTGTGGACTAGTCCCTGATGCAGGATCCTCAGACTTATTCCAGCTCCCAGTTTGTTGGTCCCTCATTTTTCAACTCAAAACCTGGTAGTCTCTTGACGATTTGTAAATGTAAAGTTGGTGTGCAAACACAAACTTGTTATCCACAGACTTGTAGCAAAGGAATGCATACCATATAATATATCATTATTTTATACCTACTTGGTTAGGTTTGATATAACTACATGTGCGTGTGTTGACTTATCCAGGTTTTACTTCCTTTTTAGGCCACACCAATTTGATTTGTTGGTTAATGGACTTGAAGAAAAGAGTGCTGAACTGGAAAATTTTATGGAGTATGATGCTAAGATTCAAGTTTTAGGGGGGGGGGGGGCTCAAAGCCGGCAGCCCCGTATATGAGGGAGCGCCAAACCGCAGCGCGTAAAAGAACCAAAACACTTATCAAGAAGAGTAGGGGTGATCCGGTGTGCTTGGCCTAAAATATGCGAGCTATAGTGAAGCCGCACTGCACTACTAGCTAGCGAAAAAGAGTCATTGTTCGTCCTCAGTATGAAGTTTGACCGCTTTATATACCTTACTTGGTAAAGTAGGTTGATCGGTTTGGCCGAAATTCCAGGGGACCAGTTTTAATTATGTATCAGTGCTTCTCAGCATTGCCTCTGCGGGTGCGTTTGGAATTTGATACCGGTGCCACGGGTCCTCTTATCACTGGGAAGAGCCACACTTTAATAAAACATGCAGCGTTGGAACTTGCTGTGGGCTACTTATACATCATAAAGCTAGCTTCAGACCGACGTAAGGATGTCATAAGGCTGCTTTGAGCCTGCAGTTAAGATCTTAATCACTCCTGGGGGAGAGAAAGAGAATAGTCTAGCGAGATGTGGGCTTGGCCTTAATGTCTAAATACTGCAGGGATGGTATGATATACAAAAGTGCAGGTATCATTGGGATCTCATGGCACTCAACTATGGTTGGGATGGGTCATTTGATGAATCATTGTGATTTTAAATTGCGTGAGTAAGGACGAAGCCAAAGCTGTGATCAGAGCTGTGTGGGTCATCTTTTTTTTGTGCAATGAAATCTGTGAGTACATTAACAATATATCTGGTTGTCCATAGATTTTTACATGGGACCCCCCCCCCATCACCTACATGTACTTATGTTCAAAAGGATGTTGAATACAACTTACAAGAAAAGGGAGACAATGATTTGAAATCGTTTGCTGACTTGATAGAAGGCAATTTACTGTAAGTTATGCACAAAGATGTATGCATGCTGCTTCATTCAGGGTGAGGCTCACTGTTTTCTGTATTCTCCTTGTACATGTACATGATTGTACTCTACAGTTTCTAATTGTAATTGGATGTGCAGTAAAATTTTACTGCCATTAAAAATAGCTTGTTCCCCTTTTGCCTGTCATGAATGCTTATTTCCTAGATTTTTGAGTGTTTTTCGAGATTTTAAGTGTTTCCGGGATCATATTCAACTTTTTTTTTTTTTGTGTGTGTGTGTTGGGGGTGTCCTTCAATTTTATGACCTTGGAGGACCATGTGTCATTCCAGGGGAAATAGAAGCATTCGAAACATGAGAAGGGTTTTGATTGGGTGATGATGTCAAGGGCTGGTTGTGTCCATTGGTTGCCTAGCAACGGATGCAGGATGACTGACATGTGATGCAGACAGCATGGTTAATGTTCAGGAACAGGTGAGGGCAAATATAGGGAAATTACTCGTTCACCAAAACTTTTTCGAATCAAATTTAAAGTTTACTTCAGAGGCGAATCAGAACGGACTGTTGAGTACTTGTGTCACAAAAACGGAAAGTAAACCCCAGCGAGGAAAATTACCTTCGACAAAGCTCAGACTATGGATTTATGGACGAGGTGAAATTTTTGTCCATCCCAACAAGAAAATTTCCGACATAGACTAAAGACAGCCCAGCGTTTATACAGCATGTAGCCGAGTGTGAATTTTCAGGAGTTCCGACACCACAGACTGGTTCCTGTTGATTTTGCGGCCCCGTTAGCTCCAATAAAGCTACATTTTTTTATGGACGTGGTGAAATTTTTTGTCCATCCCAACAAGAATATTTCCGACATAGACTAGAGACAGCCCAGCGTTTATACAGCATGTAGCCGAGTGTGAATTTTCAGGAGTGACAACACCACAGACTGGTTCCTATTGATTTTGCAGCCCGTTACCTCCAATAAAGCTAAATTTTTTTTATGGACGAGGGGAAATTTTTGTCCATCCCAACAAGGAAATTTCCGTCCTAGAGACAGCCCTGGATTTATACAGCATGTAGCTGAGTGTGTATCTTCAGGAGCGATGACACCACATACTGGTTCCTATTGATTTTGCGGCCCCGTTAGCTCCAATAAAGCTAAATTTTTTTATGGACGAGGGGAAATTTTTGTCCATCCCAACAAGGAAATTTCCGTCCTAGAGACAGCCCTGGATTTATACAGCATGTAGCTGAGTGTGTATCTTCAGGAGCGATGACACCACAGACTGGTTTCTATTGATTTTGCTGGCCCGTTACCTCCGACACAGACACATCCATAACAACTCACCCTCGCAGACTGTCCCAATCCAATTGGCATTGGGTTTCTGCCAGACAAGGTTGAGAAAGCAGTCCAGACCTTTTTTTCCATGTAGATTGCAATGCCCAAAATTGAATCACTGCTTGAGGACCTACAAATTATGACCATATTGTGCTTAGTAAGGAAGGCACAATCAAAGAACTGCAGTTCTAGATAAAGCTGCTAGAAGGCTTGAGAAAGCAGTCCAGACCTTTTTTCCATGTAGATTGTAATTCCAACTTGGGGGGACCCAAAGTTGAATCACTGCTAGACAGCTACTAGGAGGCCCAAATTTGTTTCTTTCCTTGGCCAAAGTGTCACCCGTAAAATATCACGCTAAGCAGGTCGTAGCTTTCTGATTTTTTTTTTGTGTGGAATATACCAACTAACCAACAGTATCATTTTAAAACAAAATTATATGCGTATGTCCAATCTTAGATTAATCACTCTTTGGAATGCCATATTTAAGAATCTCTAAAAACCAAATAATTTTGTTACCTTATTTCTTCTTCCCTTTTCAATTATCTTTCAATTCCCTTCCTCTTCTAAAAAGTGGTATCATTCGTCTTCCACTGTCTCGGAAAAAGAAGCCGAACCCCAATAAGTTAGAACTTTGTGTCAGTAGCTAAGACTAGAGTAGTCATATGTTAGATTGTTCATCATTTTCTGTCCGTCCACTCCGGATTAAATGCACATGTACATGTACATGTACTTACAATTAGTCTACAGGCAGGAATTTGCAATAAACTTTCTATCAAGTGTACCAGTATATTTCTTTCTCCTAGCTCCTTTGCCTTTTTTATTTCAAAGATATTTCTCACTGTCCCCTACTTGTGAAACTTGGAACAACCCTTCTGTGGCATTCAGAATCATAAATCACCATCAATTTCTCAACGTGACATTAAAAGGAGACCATTAAGACATACGGATATACTGGCTTCAGCTTTCCGAGATTCATCCGTCTGATTGAAAGGAAGAAGCGAAATGAAAGGATTACTTAGGAGACAACATATGGTCAAACTGTCTGCTGATAGACTTCATATTTAAATTCACCTCGCAGGGAAGCGATCCTCACTAATGCATTAAAGAGAAAAGACCCGCTGGGTTTTGCAAAGATTGGAGGAATGCAGTTATATGTCAGGCCTCATCAATTTATTTCCTTGATTCTCAGACTTTCTAAGGTGAAAATATAGCAAGCGGATATCATAAAAGCAGAGGGAAGGGAGGAAAACTTGATATGGCTGTATTCACTCCATAAAACGAGTGCACCAAGGCATGAGCCTAATCCTCGGTCTTTCTTTTCATGATGTTTTTCCACTTGAGCATATTTTTTCTTTGTCCGAGAACCATTTACAAATTCAATTTGTGTGAATTTATGATTACATCAAATTCTATAATTAAACCACTTGCAATTCCATCTACAGTACATTGTACATTTGCTACTGTATTTCTATTTACAGTAACGGAACAAATAAAATGCACACTCGACATGTAATTTGTAATTTGACCTTAAAAAAAAAAAGCTGATATCTTCAAAAACCACTATCAATCATGATAGCAATAGTACATACTAGGTTATTAAAAAAAACAGTCTTTCAATTCTATCTACAGTGCATGGTATTCGCCATAATTCTATTTTATTTTTTATAACAGTTTCTGAACAAATAGAATTAAAGTCTTATTCTTCCATAATACTGACACATGATAACTGTTGAAGTGTAATTTGTTACCTCTTACATATCATACATGTACATATAGCTGCTATCATTGAAAACCACTATCAATCATGATATTAGTCATAGCATTCGTACATAGTAGTTTGCAGCTGCTGCTATTTGTAGCAAAGCAGGGTGGCTATGCATTTTTCATGATGATGTGTGAGGAACGATCACAGTCATGGATGTTTGGCTCTTCTGTAACATCTCTTCTGTGATGGGGGGACTATTACATGTACCTCAAGACTGATTGCAAATGAAACTGTATCATTACCATAAATTATTCACAAAGATGACATGGTACATGTGTTTGCCTTAGTTCTGCCTGTAATGCTTTTCTGTAGTGTAGTAATGCTTGGGACAGTGAAGTAAAGAAGTGGCACGTACATTTACTTGTCTCATCCGATACCAGATATATTCATGATCCTGGAATAGCCCGGTATAAATTTTTCCTTAGTATTATCATACAATACAAATATGCTTACTATTTCTGTGTGTAATATATTTTTGCAGTGTTGGTTTGGACAGTTAATACATAAAGAAATACATGTACAGTACCTTGGTCTACTGTGGTTGTACCATTCAATATCACTTCCTATACGTATCTATGACCTTGGTATGGTAATTGATATACAGTAACGTGATACAAGTGTTAATATTGTTTCTGCCTGTAAAGTTTTCCTGTGGTGATGGCACGGATATTTAGATATGAGCACACCGTGTACCACTCAGGTTCAATATCACGTATCTATGACCTTGGTATGGTAATTGATATATGAGATCTGTTTTTCATCAATGTAACATGGTACAACTGTTCACGTTGTTTTTTGCCTGTAATGTTTTCCTGTGGTGATGGTACGGATATTTCGATATACATGTAAAAGTCCCTTATTCTGCTCTCGATCAATATCATTTCAAAGACATATCTATGTCCTTGGTATGGTAATTGATAAACAGTAACAAGGTACAAGTGTTCACATTGTTTTTGCCTGTAATGTTTTCCTGTGGTGATGGTAAGGATAGTTAGAAATAAAAGTCCCTTATTCTGCTCTTGATCAATATTATTTCAAAGACATATCTATGTCCTTGGTATGATATTTGATATACAGTAACGTGGTACAAGTTTTCACTTTGTTTTTGCTTGTAATGTTTTCCTGTGGTGATGGTACGGATATTTAGATATAAGCAGGCCGTGTACCACTCAGGTTTAATATCACGTATCTATGACCTTGGTATGGTAAATGATATATGAGATCTGTTTTTCATGAATGTAACATGGTACAACTGTTCACGTTGTTTTTTGCCTGTAATGTTTTCCTGTGGTGATGGTACGGATATTTAGGTATACATGTAAAAGTCCCTTATTCTGCTCTTGATCAATATCATTTCAAAGACATATCTATGTCCTTGGTATGGTAATTGATATTCAGTAACGTGGTACAAGTGCTCACTTTGTTTCTGCCTGTAATGTTTTCCTGTGGTGATGGTACGGATATTTAGATACAAAAGTCCCTTATTCTGCTCTTGTTCAATATCATTTCAAAGACATATCTATGTCCTTGGTATGGTAATTGATATAAATTAACGTGGTACAAGTGTTCAAATTGTTTCTGCCTGTAATGTTTTCCTGTGGTGATGGTACGGATATTTAGATATAAGCATGCCGTGTAGCGCCCTGGTTCAATACCAGACATGATAGATGACCCTGGGACTGCTCTGACAAACGAGCGTACCTTTCGTCGAGAGGATCTCCCGTTGGAACCCTTTTTTTTAACGGCCGGGCCGAGCGTGATTTCCTGATCACCTGGTCTCTGATTATTACGCGCGTTTCCGCGATGATGCCAGTCGACAGAGTGAGCGCTGGCCGGCGGATGTGATATTCAGGGGAGTGCTGTTGCATGGGGGAATCTGAGTCTGGTGGAACTAACGACGTTAGGACCAGCGTTGGTAGAGCCGCGGCGGCTCGGTCCTCTGTGGAGTAGCGTACGTTGTCGGGAGCCTCTTGATTTCAGTGATGACAGGGAAAGAAGGGAAGGTTTTGCCTGGACAAGGGAGGAGTGCGGGCGGTGGCAAGACCCGTAAGGTTGGTTCACAGCTCCAGAAATGATTCCCTGCTTGTCACACTTAAAAGGACTTTGTACTTTACAGTATTATTGAAATTTTCCAATTTGAGTTGACAAACTTCAGATTTGATTTTCAAAGAAATGCTTTGACATTTTTATTTCTGGTGTTAATTTTCAGCAAGCATAAGTGCCAAATTTTTACAGATTGTAGTATTTTTGTACACTTGATTTGTTTTCCAAATAGTGGGTGTGCATTATTATTGCACAATGCACATGGTCTCAGATTTGATTTTAAAAGAAATGCTTTGACGTTTTAATTTCTGTTGTTGATTCACATATTAAGTGCCAAATGTTTTCAGATTGTACACTCTACAAAAATGATAATGTGTTCCAATCCATAGTGGGTATGCATTTTTATTGCACAATGTGTATATGTGTATGTGAAGGTTTCAAACTTCAGATTTGATTTTCAAAAAAATGCTTTGACATTTTCATTTCTGTTGTTAATTTAAGCAAGCATTTTTGCACTTAACAATTTTTTTTTAATAGTGGGTGTGCATTTATAATTATTGCACATGTGTATGTGTGTAAGTGTTATTTGGTGATGCTTGGTCTTAGACTTAATTTTAAAAGAAATGCATTTTTTATTTTCATTATTAGTTTGCAGCAAGTGTAATAATAAGTGACAGATTTCTACAGATAGTACACTTTACAAAAATGATACATTGTTCCAATCCATGGCGGGTGTGTATTATTATTGCCCATGTATGTGTGTATGTGAGTGTTATTTGGTGAAGCCTATCCGTACAAGCTGGGTTAATAGATGTCACACATGATTCTATAGGAAATCATTCTGAAAAATGGCTTAATTGATTTATTGGTGGGGTCGAAATTAGGGCCGCCATATGCTAGACATGTGAGGGCACTTTCAGGCCGTTTTCCGTGTCTAGGGAATGGGGCTAAGGCCCTAATATCTAATATGTTTCTAGGGCTACATACACACATCAATCTAATTTGTTGGTTCACGGAATCGCCCGCATATATTTTTCCCAAATTGAAAACAAAAATTTCACCACACCTCCCATTCAGGAAATTTTTATTACTCATTACATTTTGTATATTACTATGAAGCCATTCTACAACTTTCCAGTAAAGTAAAATGGCCTAACTGAATTACAGGCACTTTACAATGTGGGAACATTGATAATTTCTGTAGAAGGTATCAACAAATGGGCGCATCTACTGTACAATAGTAGTATGGGGATGAGTTTTGTTGTCTGCCATAGAATTTTTGTTTCAAGCTGAAAACTTGAATAATCCTATTTTTCATGTTATGTAACCCCTCATCTTCACCCCGGCCTTTTAACTAATTTTTCTATCATTTTTTTTCACCCTGTCTCTCCAATTTTTTTCTGAAAAATTTGAAGAACCAACAAATGAAATTGGTGTGGCCTAAAGAGACTTTATTTTACTGTAAAATTGACAACATATTTTGGAAACAGCCACTTCCATGTTTTATATGAGGTTAGATGAACTAAAAACAGCCACACCTACATTTATATGTTTAATACAGACAGATGGTGATATTAATTAACATGAATTTTTTTTACTCTAAATTTGTTTAGTGTTCTCCAATGTTTTGACATTACAGAAAGAATAATTATACCTTTGTCAGATTCTGCAACATCCAAATATATCTGAATTGAAGAAACTAACTAATATAAAGGGATAAATAACATTGTTATTGACTATAATAGCGATCAAAGTTAGTCATCTTGTTATTGCTATCAATTCCATAAAAAAATTGGAATGAGATTGATCTTTAGAATACCTTTTGCTCAATGTGATAAATTATCATACAGCGATCTTATTTGAACAAGTAAAAACCTTTTATCACTTGTCGGTAGCACCGTGAGTCGTTAAATGATTTATTACTCATCATGCTGTTGAGTATGAATTGTAAACTTGGAGGAGCCATGAAAATATGGCATCCCTTGTAGAACTGTAGACTTGTGGTTGCAGACCACAGTATTTCTCCTATAGGGATTTATATAGTTAAGGATCCCAAGGTGAGATGCTTCGACGCTTGAAAATTTATAGAAAGGTGCAGAATTAGGGTACCAGATTTTTATATGCTTGACTTCAAGGTTCAATCTACAAAATATCTGCAAAATGAGGTTGAATTTGCCGGCTCGTTCTCTTTTAAAAGCCACTTTGATATGCCCCCCGGCGGAGGTCACCGTACTGCAGGCGACTTACAGTAGTCGGGCGGTAACAATATCCAGGCGCGAATCCAACCCGACCGAACAAACATCGTAATCAAACTCGTACTGTCTCAAAACTGACGTATTCCTCTACCATTCACCACAGTTTCAGCCTCGCTAACGTGCACAGAAGAAAAACTATGGCCTTTTCAAGTAATGTGACGCACTACTTCATACCCGAACTACTATTGTCCACGGGGGTCGCCCATTAATACTGTGTTCTGCGACCTTAAGACGACCTTGACCTTGGTTTTCTTTTGTTCATGCAATGTAACAGGTTTAGTTGAAGAAGTGTACCAAAGCTTTTTGCAAACATCCGAACGGTTGCCGAGATATCGCCAGCTTTGCACTTCAGGACCCGGCATAGGGGAAGACCCAGGGCAAGGCCTGAATGACGGGCCATTTAGCGCTCTCATTATCTAGACAAAATTACTATTCTGGTGGGGTTTTTTTCGTGGAAGTTATCATTACTGTATATTCTTAAGTTCTAAGTGATTTTAGGTCAGGTTCATGGTTAGTTACGACGCGGGGGGGGGGGGGGACAAGCGGTGTCCGGGTCCACACCAAGTCCTATAGTTAAGGATAGGGGGCGGTCTTAGAGGCCGTTGCCATGGCAACGGCGGGTCTGGCGGCAACAAAAACGACCGATTTCAAGTGAGTCGACGTCAATTACTGATACACCAGTAAAATTTGACCGAATGCAACGTCTATGGCCAATCCCCGCTGGGGGTTAAGACGACCTTGACCTTGGTTTTCTTTTGTTCATGCAATGTAACAGGTTTAGTTGAAGAAGTGTACCAAAGCTTTTTGCAAACATCCGAACGGTTGCCGAGATATCGCCAGCTTTGCACTTCAGGACCCGGCATAGGGGAAGACCCAGGGCAAGGCCTGTATGACGGGCCATTTAGCGCTCTCATTATCTAGACAAAATTACTATTCTGGTGGGGTTTTTTTCGTGGAAGTTATCATTACTGTATATTCTTAAGTTCTAAGTGATTTTAGGTCAGGTTCATGGTTAGTTACGACGCGGGGGGGGGGGGGGACAAGCGGTGTCCGGGTCCACACCAAGTCCTATAGTTAAGGATAGGGGGCGGTCTTAGAGGCCGTTGCCATGGCAACGGCGGGTCTGGCGGCAACAAAAACGACCGATTTCAAGTGAGTCGACGTCAATTACTGATACACCAGTAAAATTTGACCGAATGCAACGTCTATGGCCAATCCCCGCTGGGGGTTAAGGTTGCAGACCACAGTATTTCTCCTATAGGGATTTATATAGTTAAGGATCCCAAGGTGAGATGCTTCGACGCTTGAAAATTTATAGAAAGGTGCAGAATTAGGGTACCAGATTTTTATATGCTTGACTTCAAGGTTCAATCTACAAAATATCTGCAAAATGAGGTTGAATTTGCCGGCTCGTTCTCTTTTAAAAGCCACTTTGATATGCCCCCCGGCGGAGGTCACCGTACTGCAGGCGACTTACAGTAGTCGGGCGGTAACAATATCCAGGCGCGAATCCAACCCGACCGAACAAACATCGTAATCAAACTCGTACTGTCTCAAAACTGACGTATTCCTCTACCATTCACCACAGTTTCAGCCTCGCTAACGTGCACAGAAGAAAAACTATGGCCTTTTCAAGTAATGTGACGCACTACTTCATACCCGAACTACTATTGTCCACGGGGGTCGCCCATTAATACTGTGTTCTGCGACCTTAAGCCCCATGCGTGCCACACGTCATGCCCACTTACCAGGCACATTTGGTACCTGTGCGGCACGTATCCAGTTCCCTCTGGGCCTTTGCATACGTGCAGCACTACTCCACTCACAATTAATCATCATTAATCATCCAGGCTAGCAAGACTGCCTTTTCCTGCCTGAACCACATGTCAACTTCCCCCCCTGATCTGGTCAGCAGGGGTCGTCACACCCTATTAACATCTGCCTTGCTGGCCCCTGCCAAAGCCACATGTGGCATCATCTTGGATTTCATGTACCAAGGAGCAGCTTTGTCTATCTGTCCAAGAAAATATTGGAAAGAATATTTAGATACATGTATATGCCCTTGTCGATATGGTTTTGTTTGGTTTGGTCAATGAGTTTATATAGGGAAAAAAACCATAGTATGATATGGTATGTTAATTTTTTTTGAATCCATGTGAACAAACTTTGACATTTCTTTTTAAAGACTTTGACAACAAATGACTACTGCATTTGGTTTATGCCACTACTTTGTACAAACAATTATTACAGTCATGTACATGTACATTTAAGCCTGACTAGATTCCCCTCCTAGCCCCCCCCCCCTATTTCTGAATGTATTGAATTGTCATCACAGGATACCTCTAGAGTGAAACATACAACCCCAAAATAAACATAGATACATAAACTTCTAACCAGGCCACATGCCCTGAGGCACCATGACTTTGTGAAACTTTCACTGAAAGTGATCCTTCTTGATTAGCCATGTAATTGAGGTCATCTGGTCAACAGTTGCTGTGAGCAGGAACATGCTTCCCTGTGTTTACACTCATCACTCAGCCTGACCCTGAGACATTGGCTGATAGTACTATAAACATTAAGGTCTCATTCATGAGTTTTTTCGCCCCATAGGCTTACATGTTATAAAACGTGTTTAACATGGGCGCGTTCGTAATGAAGCTATAAGAAATGCACCAATGTCATTCATTCTCTGTTGAGCTCATGTACCCTAGATCATGTGAAAAATTTGCCAACTACCAGTTGGCATACAAAAACATTTTATGGCAATTACAAACGGCACTTAGCTACACCCCCTAAATACATGTAGGCACTTTCCAGCTGAACACTATCGACTGAATTACCGCCAATGTCAGGCTGTGGACGTCCGATCTCGCGCGCGGCTGCCAAACTTTACCTGTTAATTTCTTCCGTTACAAACAAGCTTCCATCAGTTTGACACTTCAGATAGGTTGGGCTAGCTAAAAGGGAATTTTTCCCACCGATACACACACACGTTCATGCAGCCGTTCATTTTTTGGGGCACAGACTCTTTTAGGGTACCCACTTGGAGTAATACAGAAATGAGACCTTAACATCTCAAACTGGAGCAGCAAAAAGATTAGACTTATATTGATACATGTATCTCCAAGATATTGGTAATTCAAGGCTACATATAAGCAAGGTCCTTGGTATAAGGTCTCATTCATGATTTTTTTCGCCCCATAGACTTACATGTTATAAAACATGTTTTACATGTTTTACATGGGCACGTTCGTAATGAAGCTATAGGAAATGCACCAATGTCATTCATTCTCTGTTGAGTTCATCTACCCTAGATCATTTGAAAAAATTGCCAACTACCAGTTGGCATACAATACCTTTTTATGGCAATTACAAACGGCACTTAGCTAGACCCCCTAAATAGGCACTATCCAGCTGAAAGTGATCGACCGAATTACCCCCAATGTCCGGCTGTGGACGTCCGACCTTGCGCGCGGCTGACGAACTTTACCTGTTAATTTCCTCCGTTACAAACAAGCTTTCATCAGTTTGACGCTTGAGATCAGTTGGGCTGGGTAAAAGAGAATTTCCCACCGATATAAACACACGTTCATGCAGCCGTTCATTTTTTGGGCAACGGACTCTTTTAGGGCACCCACTTGGAGTAATACAGGAATGAGACCATACATTGTAAGCAGAGAAAAAATTGTTGGCAAAACATCAAAGCAGCCTCATGAAAACTTCTTCGGCTACTGGAGACTTTTAAAACATTAGCAGCAATAACATTTACCCCCCCTCCTAAATAAACAAAGAAGCATTAGTCTAAAGCAAAAGCAGGAAATTTTCAAGCGCAGCTATTACTGATATCTGTTTTGTCCAGGGGTGTCATAACCAGTCATGCTTTGATGTCTAAAGAATTTATTTCCTTAGCCTTACATAAAGAGACCTCACTTTTGGGAAAACCCTTAACAATAATGATAAGTAATATGCTACTTTTATTAACTTCGATTTCTGAAAAGAACCTGGGACACCTATATGATACTGTAAATACATTTAAATTCTTGAGGTTTTTATTTGGTTGTACTTGTAGGGAGAAAATGGAGTGTTTGCACTTGATACAATACCAGGGCTATAGTCATAGGGGCAAAAAATTTAGTGGTGGTTTTGAGTTCGCACTGAAAGTTCACCACGAAAGCCACAAACATAAAACCACCATGGACATATCTACATTACAGTTACTTTCAAACAATTCCATGGAATAAGCAGATTTTAATGTTTCAATATGTCCCCAAGCAAGAGGCTGCTAGAAAAGATTTCAAGCATGGCCAAGCATAGCTTCCAGAAGACCCACGATCAGGTCTCTAAGAAAGTTAGAAATCTCACCCAGCTGTAAGGCAAGATCCTTGATCACAATGTAGCGATACCTCAGTGCACATGTGAAACACAGCATGCTTTAATGGGATTGGAATCATGTATGGCGTACTTAAATCCACTTGGCGAAGAGCAGTGTGAATGCAAAAATTAATGGCGATTGGATCATTTCTATCGTATTCAATGTTTAATCCGATCCATTTTTTGGAGGAAGATAGAAATCCCAGGATGTGCCTTATCTAAAGAAGCAAAATATCACTGAAAGGCATGCTACTTTTTTTTCTAAATGAAATGATAGAATGACTTAGTATCTTTTAAAAGAAACTGACATCTTTGTTGTCTTAGTTATCCATGGTGATTCAAGGTTTAAAACTGTTACTGTCATCTTAGCTTCAGGAAAAATGTAATAGATGCATATTACCCAGTGACCCTCTGCACCACCGTTTTCTTTCGTCAGTTCATAATCTACCTCATTTTAATTAATCTCAAAATCACATCATTTTGCTATGCAGGTCTGTTTGTGAAATTGACTGCAAAAAGATTTTTTTTCAAAAACTTTGGAGTGAACATAGCGCATTAACCCTAAGGTCTTGTTTGTCTGTAGACCAATTGGGTAATTCATATGTGACATTTTCTGATCAAGGTCAGTTACTCTCACATTTAGCTGGATACTGATAGTTCCCCTATAATAGTTATTCACTGCAGGCAAACTTTGTCAAGAAATATTGTAAAGAAAATGTTACTTTGCAGTTATTAGTAGGAGCGTCACATTGATTTGACAGAAGAACAGAGATATATGTTGCCATGAGTTAACCACTTGTCTCTGACCATGTTTAGATGCAGTGCATTTTCATAATAAATCAAATGATGACCAATAATCTCTTCATTATAAGTATATACCAAACTACAGATAATCCACATCAAACAGAACATAAAACATAACCAAGCCCTCCTCCCCCCAGTTGAGCTAACAAATGTGGGACTTCAACCCCAATTGACTAACTAGTAGAGTACCATGACAGACCATGTGACATGCATGTCAGGTGGTCTGTCATGGTACTCTACTAGTTAGTCATATTATGGTTTCACAGGTCACCAGATATAGGCTTGTTGGTCCCTGCCCTAACTGTGTGTTCTAGCTCTATATTACAGGTAGTGGCTGCATGAGGAGCATTTTCCTTCAAATGGCTTTGTATACAGATACATGTATTTGTTAAGAAATACAGTCTTATGGTGGAAAACACCATGAAGCACAGATACCCACCAGTGTTAGAAATACTTTTTTTCAGTGTTCTGCAATATTGCAGAATGTCAAAATTTTGTTCTGCAATTTGAAAATATTTTCTGCAAAAACACAAGCCTCCATCCTCCATACTACAACCTTCTCAACTTGATAATTATGCCTACTTATATTTACATCATATCTAGATTTGCAACAATACTGTAATTCTTTAGTCTCTCACTCTATCTTAAATTTTTATAAGCAAAATTTGAAACAGGAATAACATACATGTGTGTGTAAAATCAAGGTCTATATAACCTCAGTCCTTGGTAAAATATTCAAATGAATAGCAAAAATTGCAACAGCAAAATCGTATTTATTCAACATCAATCAAATAAACTACTTGTTTATTGAATTTTAAAAAAAATCAAGAACCTGCCTGATTGTGAGGAATACGTGTTGATGCAAAATGAGATCGCGCGACCTGTGACAAAAATCACAGCCATGGCTCACGGAAAAATATGAAGAGATTTTTAAAAATCCAAAATAATAAAACTTCACGCAAACCTTGGCCTCTGAGTAATTTATTTTACAAATCTGAAAAATCGCTATCGGTTTTAAACATCGGACTCCGACTTCGGACAGTCGGGCAGGCAATCTTTTTTTTTTTTTTTTTTCACGTGGGCGCCCCCCTCCCCACTGTCTCGGCACAGGAGAAAATGTTCCGCCTTCTCCTTGCTCACAAGGCGGTGCTCTAGATCTATCCGAGTAGTTCTCAACTTCATCGATGCCATTTGGGTTTGAAGGACCACGGACTAATGTAGTAGCCACAATTTCGTTACTGCTTTCGTCACGTCCATGAACCGAGTTCGGACTCTGAAGAAGTCGCATGCTTGCTGCAACATGTTTACTAGAAACATCCGGGAATTGTTTTCCCGACTTTTGACGATCCCGCGGCCGCGGAGATTAGCGAACTAAGGACGGAAATGCACGAATTTGACATTTTCTCCTGTGATTCGTCACCGAAGTCATCACGGAAAGTGTCGGAAATCCCCGGAAAAACTCGAACCTCAGAGGTAGTCGGCACGCACCGAAACGCCGTCAGGCTCGCTCGGCGCTGGTTTCAGTTTATCTGCAGCGCCGCTAGCAGCTAGCTAAATCTATATTATAACCACTTACCTCATTGGCTAAATTTAAAACCATTGAGTCCTGCGCCTGATTTTTTTATTCTGCAAAATTGCCGGTTGTTTAATTTTTCTTCTGCAATCTTGAAAATCTTTCTGCAATTTGCAGATTGCAGACGGGTATTTCGAACGCTGCCCACACTCGCTTGAGTATTTCATGAATGTCAGTATTTGGTCATATCTAAGTGTGTGTGTGTGAGTTTCTGACCTGCTTGCAAAATAGTATGGGTAAAGGGATTTCTCATTGCTTTTTTTTATTTGCTATTTGATAAATGTCCCATTCGCTATAAAGACTAAAATTTTGAAATGTTGTTTTTCATTCAACCTAACTGGAATAATACTACATTTGTTTGGCAATCTCTTGATTATTGTGCTGATGTTGCTGAACTATTTTCAAATTTCTAATGGTGTTTTTGTTGTGAGTAATTGACTTGTGGTTTTATCTAATGTGCTTTTATCTATTTAGTACTTGCACAGAAAACTTTCTTGCAAGTAACGTAACATCACCTACATGTATCTACGTGCAGGAGTAGTTTACGTCCAGTTTGGGTCATGTCCACATGTCAGGGTGTATTATGCCAAAGCCTGTTCTCATGAGCAATAAAGAACGTCATAAGTATGATCCTTAGCCATCTCTGTCTTTAATTCAAAACAATTGAAAAGGTTTACGTCCAGCGACATGACAGAATAAACTCCTGGACCAGTAACAACAAGTTGCACGGAATCGTCATGCATGACGTATTTCATATGTAATTCGACACCGCGTACTTCATCATGTTTTTTTTAACTTACACGATAGCTAGTATCTTTTAAACGTAGCTGACATCAAACCTTTCTTTGACATTCAGACTATCCATGGTGATTCGAGGTTTGAAACTCTTGCCAGTTTTAGGAAGGTTTAGTACAACCTAGCGACCCCTGCTCAGATGATACATTTTTGAACGGCATAACATCATGGCCATGCGTTTATCACGTGAATGCCACGTGCTGCTGATGTCGGGGAAATTCACAACACAAAAATCGTTTTCTTCCATCGCGTCAGGCAAGAAGGAAAAATACTGAGGTGGAGGATAATGGGTAAGCCTGGCACAATTCTACATGTACATCATATACCCAAGTATAAATACATGGTCGCACGGCGTTAAACAGCCGGAGAAAAACTTACAGACCATGCATTTTCTTTTTAGAAGAGCTTATATTTCTGCCCATGGGTTTAACATTTGGCTCTGTCCGCGCGGTTTTAAGATAAGTAACGTTTTGACTAAATCGTACGTTAAATGGTCATGTTACGTTACACCTTATGAGCCATTTTGTGTTGTAACAATTAAGTAGGTATTGTAACTTCTCAAAATGTCTTCCTGTTGTAATCATTCGGCCAACACACCATGATCGCATCTTTGCAGATGTGTGGCATTGGGTGGCTTACCAGCCAGATTAAATCGAGCTTGTAGTGGCCAGGCGGATTTACTGCCAACCCTACTTCAGGACTGCAGCAATGAAGGCTAGGTTTCCCAAGGGGCCATAATCTATCTGACAAAACAAACACAACTTCAGAATTAGAGGAATGTTGTTTTTGCTTCTGTAACCAACTATAGAGGTCTGTCTGACCAGAAATTAGGACACCAGTTGTACTGCTGAAGGCTGCATTTGGTAGTTTGAAATCTTTGACTTTGGAATGGTTTGGCCAATTAACAGGGGAATCCCCCTCTTCCCTTGATAGAGATGATTTGCTAATAGCTTTCACTTGGGAGGGAAACTCATCTGCCAACCCTATGAGGACTGCAATACTGAAGGCTAGGATTCAGACTTAGAGATGTTATACCCAATACATTGATACTGTTAGTCCCCAAATGATTTTAAACCTTCTTGCTCAGACAAAAAAACAAACACATTGAGATCTGATTGGAGTACAGTGCTTTGAAACTGGCATTGCAATCAGAGCCAAGGAAGATGACATGATAGGGGTCCTGTGGACCATTGTTATGCTACAAATACTTGACTCTACTATGGTTGCCTAGAATTTAACTATTTTATACCTTTTATTAAAACATGCCTTTTAGATTGGAGCTTATTAGTCTACAGTATAATCCTGTTGTTGATTAACCCTCTCAGCAAGGAGGTGGAATTTGATTTTTTACCACCTCTCCCTGCACATGTGTGTGTGTTAGTACATGTACGTGTAGGTGCTTTCCCCATACACAAGATTTTGTGATGATCAAGGAAGGAAAAATAGCACAAAATTCCCTTTGTTCCATCATCTAGTTCATTCTGCAACAGAAATCTGCAGACTTGAGAACAACTGGTATGAAATTTCAGAGACAAGTTTGCAACTGTACCATATTTCCTGTCCATCTTCTAGTGGTCTACATCAATTTTGTACATGCCATAATATCTAGAAGACTCAAGTCATTTTGTCATGCCATATCTATTCTTTTGAATCCTAAATAGAAAAGAGATCTCCATTTCTACCGAAAAGACTGGCCCTGCACCAGAGGGTACAGGGGGTTAATCTAAAGGTGGAGCGTGACCAGGACATAATATCTGTGACAGGAAATGGCACGCATGCCGCCTGAATCCCTCTAATTGGTTCAAGGCTTCCCTGGGTTGACAGTTTAGGGAGGGAATCGCAGACAGCCATAATTACCATGAAATAACCGTGGTAGACGGCACCTATGCTGCACATATGCAGCATGAAAACTTTTAGCATGCATGTAGCACATTTCAACCCTTTGGCAAGGGATGTGCACTAAATTGTAATTTATTACACATTATGAATATTTACGTCCAACTTGACGTAACTTATACTGGGTGTAGGAACACACACTTTTTGCTTTTCAGCCACATCTTAGCATTCCTTCTTTTCAAAGCCAGTTTAAAATGTAATTTTATAGGTGGCATTCACTTGTGACTTGAAATCTGATGCGGGGGTGAAAAAAAGAAGCTTGAAAGTTCTATGCTTTTTGACAGTTATGACAATTATATCTTCTCATTTTATAGTAGTTGTACTCACTGACAATGCTTATAAGCATGACATTGTACAGTCCACAAATTAAAAGCATCTTTTCCATTTTAGAGCAAGTGATACAAAAGTGCAATCATTGCTTTGTAACATTGTCTTATCAGGTAATGCACCTGTAAATTAGTAGGGCTGTTGGCCATAAAACAAAGTTTGCAATTTGTAGTCCTCTTATTATTGCTTTCAATGCAAGCAAAGATTGGCATAAGATTGATGACTCCTACAAATGTACTGTAAAGACAGAAATGTTTGTGGTGGTTTTATGTTTGTGGTTTTTGTGGCGACCGTTTCACTGTGAACTTAAAGCCACCGCAAACATTTTTGTCCAATACTGTAGCGGTATGTAACTAATAGCACTGCCGCGAACGTAAAACCACTGCGAACACTACATTTTTGCTTTAGCACGAAATAAAGACCACTCAAACTTAAGTGCATTTACAGTACATCATCCACTCTCAACCAACCACATCATAATTCATCATTAACTTAAACCGCAATGTTGACACATGATGATTTATGCTAATTATACGAACACTGCTGTTACAGTATTCATCATCACACCATGAATACATCAAAGTGGTTAACGCCTTTCAGTTTGTTACTGCACTGTGAAAAGTGTACATGTCGCTTATTATGCATGACTACCAGATACTGTACTTCTTGTTTATTTCACTGTAACTTTAGGCCACACCAATCTAATTTCTTGGTTTACGGAATTTTATATTTAAATGTAGCAACAACAAAAATCATGAAAACAGAAGGCTGGGGTGCAAACTTGCACCTGACCCTGTTCACTCCCTGAAATTGTGTGCACCAAAGTAAAAACTTTCCTCTGAGATTCTGTTTTCCTGTTGGTTTTCCAATCTAGCATTAATTTGAAAATTTCGTTAACCAAGAAATTAAAATGGTATGATTCCTCCACACATCTGTTTTGTGAAGTTACCGTGAAGTTCAGTGAAAATGCCCATTTTCCTTACACCGTAAAATTTTGCTAACGTGAACTTAAAATGAATTACAGTAATCATATTTTTAAGCAGTATCATAATAATTGTTTTATTACACGCTTTGTTTTAGGAAAAGTTTCCAACCAGAGCAGCTGTAATTCAAAAGATTAATGCAACCAAGTCTATCAGTCAAGTGATAAAGTAGGATTTATACAGCGTTTCGCATACCAGCTCTATGACAGGACGCATTACGGTGAAGAATCAGTAAACCGTGGAATGATGTACTGTTACGGCGTGACAGCTTTTATGTTGCCGAATTTCTCAACCGTCCATTTCCCTCGTTGCGCTCTTCCCTCTATGTCTAGTGTCAGTCACTTTGAATCTGCGAGGTAATTCTCCCAATTTCAAGGATGGGATCTCGAAATGCCATTCAAAAGAGCATGTTTCCTTCTGCGTCATGGTAGCTTTATTTCTCTGGCAAATGATGTACAGTTATGAAGATAGCTGACTTTGAGAAATGGCCGGTTTTCAGCGGCTTTCCAAATGTCGCACGGCGGTTGTTGTCTGATGTTCACTTGTCTGCGTTTGATTGACGACTCTGATAAGGTGATATGTTGGACACGTTATAGTTTATATTATATAAAATAGTTATGAAGATAGCTGACTTTGAAAGATGGTCACATATTCCTGGTTTCCTGCGGCTTTCCAAATGTGGCGCTGGGTGTTGTCTGATGTTCGCTTGTCCGTGTTCGATTGACGGCTCTGGTAGGGTGATATACATGTACAAATGTATATGTTGGACACGTTATCGTATATATAACATACTATTAGTTATGAAGCTAGCTGACTTGGAAAGATGGTCAACTATTCCCGGTTTCTACCGGCTTTCCAAATGTCGCACGCCGGGTGTTGTCTGATGTTCAATTGTCCATGTGAGATTGAGGGTTCTGCTAGAGTGATATGTTGGACACATTATACTTATAGTATATAAAACTTAGTTATGAAGATAGCTGACTTTGAAAGATGGTCAACTATTACCCAGTGTCCAGCAGCTTTCCAAATGTCGCGCGCCGGGTGTTGTCTGATGTTCACTTGTCCATGTGCGATTGACGGCTCTGCTAAGGTGATATGTTGGACATTTTACAGTATATATATAACATAATTATGAAGATAGCTGACTTTGAAAGATGGTCGAATATTTCCAGTTTCCAGCGGCTTTCTTAATGTCGCGCGCCGGGTGTTGTCTGATGTTCACTTGTCCGTGTGAGATTGACGGCTCTGCCAGCGTGATATGTTGGACACGTTACAGTATATATATAACATAGTTATGAAGATAGCTGACTTTGAGTTTGAAAGATGGTCAACTATTACCCGTTTTCCAGCGGCTAAATCCAAATGTCGCGCGCCGGGTGTTGTCTGATGTTCACTTGTCCGTATGAGATTGACAGCTCTGCGAGCGTGATATGTCGGACACGTTATACCACATGACCCGAGAAGCCCAGAATGCGCAATTGATGTGTTAATTATACATACGCAGTGCTCCCTCGGGCGGCTAGGAACATAATTCTGGCCTCCCCCTGGTCATTAATCGAGAGGGTGTAAAGTGGGTTTTGTGTCCCCCTAGTGGCTCATAAATTGTTTGCGGATATGGAACACCAGCATCAGATTGAGTTTGGGTATTACGAGTATCAAACTACATGGAGCGATGCACGACGTCGTTAGAAATATTAATGTTTACATACCTCTTAATGAACTATTTTATGAGTTTTCCTGTATTCAAAGCAGTTAATGCCGTATCATATTTTCCTCCATTCTAATCTTGCATTTGGTGTGATATTGTATCAAAATAAAATTAAGCATTGTACAGCCCAGTTAGGTGTATTAATGTTTACATACCTCTTAATGAACCATTTATGAGTTTTTCTGTATTCAAAGCAGTGAACGCTGTATCATATTTTACTTCGTGCTAATCTTGCCTTTCGTATGATATTGTGATGCATGATATTACATTTGGTTTAGATTATTAAGTCACTACTCAGTACTCAATATTTCCATGTTACAATGGAAAGTGGTGTTTGTGCAAGGTATGTTAAATGGTTTCCTTGCTTTGGTAAATACTTTTTTTCTTGTGACTAACAGCAATGCCATACAGAACACATCCAATCTCTTAAATTGATAAGTGTGACTATAAAATTCATCTTTCTCGAAAATGAAAGAAAAAGTTGTTCCTTTGGACAGATGGCTGATAATCTGTAGTGGAACTCATGCTCATAAAAAACTTACAATATATAGTTTCTACAAATCCAGAAGTCACCCAAAGCCATAACTTATTAGCATGTGTGAACGGGGCTTTGCAAAGTTAACACTTTGTATCGTACCAGTTCATGTTTGCATATATAAGGATGATATCCTGTCCATAGAGGAATAAAATTGAATCTTTACTACTGGATTAATACATTATATTGGATATTCTGAGTCAGACCTTTCAAGCGCCCATCCGTCAGCTTTTTTTCAGTGTGGAATAATGTTTACTTTGGATTTATGGAAAGCATCAAGAAGATTCTTAATAAATTCTTATCCTAACCTGGATGTCTAATAGTGACAAACGTATCCTGTCCATACTTTCCAAATGTTTCTTTTCTTTTCACACCTTCGAGTCTTATCTTCCAGGTCCACAAATAACATCATCCATTTAGTTTGATAGAAACTTGCAAGCTTGGGTGGAATAGAAAGTAGAACTTGAATGTAGCATTCCCATAGTATCTTAGAATAGAACTAAAACTTTCTTTTCTTTTCACACATTCGTGTCATACATTAAGTCCTCAGGGAACATCATTCAGTGAGTTTGATAGACACTCGCAAGCTTGGGTGGAATCCAAAGTGGATTGAATGGGATATTCACATAGTATAAGTCAAACTAAAACTTTCTTTTTACACATTCCTGTCATACATTAAGTCCACAGGGACCATCATCCAGTGAGTTTGTTACAAACTCGCAAGCTTGGGTGGAATCGAAAGTAGATTGAATGGAACACACACATACATATATTAAGGAAGCCTATCAGCCATGCCTTTCAACCTTTGAGAATAGACTAGCGGAGGATGGCTTCACCCATTACTGGGTTGTGCGATATGAAGCAAGTTCTGCTGCGTGCTTTTAGAGTGGTCCGCCGGGACAAGCCAGCTTGATGGCGGCTTGACATGATATCAGCAGGATTGCACCTGTGGGGGGACGCCTTCTTAATGGACCGACCCGGCGACTGGTTGGGTCGGGCCGAACTAAATTATGTCTGGGGATAAAGTCCATTTTGTAAATGGAGAAGTTAAATAAAGAAATAGGTCCAAAAATAAGAAAGGAAAATGTGAATCTTTATGAATTTTATGTTAAATCTGGAAATGTATGTGCTGGTTTTATTTTATTTTTGCGGTTTTCTTAATGTCAACTGGCTGGGTCGGGCAGAACTAAATTATGTCTGGGGCTTATGTCTCCTCAAAGAGTGCTGCATACATACACCTTTTTTGTAAACTCATGATCAGATTTAGGACCGGATTCAGGTCCAGTGGTTCAGGTTCAGGTCCAGACTTGTAAATTCAGACAAAGAGAATATATGGAAGAGATATGTTTTTGCAAATAGGGAACTGGTTCCCACATTTCGTTTTTTTTGGGAACTGAACCAAAACATTGTTTCAAGTCCAGTTCCAGTCTGAGGTATACATGTAGGTACGCAGCACTCTACTAGAATAAGAAAGAAAAAATGTGAATCTTAATTTTATGTTATTGAAAATTTGGAAATATTTGCAGTTGTTTTATTTTTGCGATTTTTTTAATGGACGGACTGTTCGACTGACTGAGTTTGGCCTAACTACAAATGTAGATCATGTCTAGGGCTTATGTCCATTTTGTAAATGGAGAAGTTAAATAAAGAAAAGAATAAAGTAGTAAGTCCAAAAATAAGAAAGATAAATGTGGATATTTGTAAATTGTATGTTACTGTAAATTTGGAAATGTTGCTGCAGTTTTTTTTATTTTTACAGTTTTCTTAATGGACTGACCTGTCTAGCGCTTAAGTCCTAAGATATCAAAGAAAAAAAAGATTTTATGTCAGGCCATGTTGATTCGATTCTGGAGCCAAACCTCTGCTTGAAGAGTACCCAGCATACCTGAGTGATAGGTCTTGGTATCTATGGGTACTTTGTGCCACTGTGCAATAATCCCCAATACATCACCGGTCAGAGCCATGAGTCTTTGTTTCTTGAAGGTGATTTCAGTGGGGCCCATTTTGAGAGCATCAACTCTTCTGCACTGACTATTGACTTGTGACTATTGCCTATATGTCATAAATGCTAAGGATACTAGTACTAGTATTGCAAATTTAGCAATACTCAAAATGTATTCATTAAATATATGATTACTAAAACTTCTTCACATTTTGTGGATGCAGTCTATTTCTCTCGCTTCGGAAATTATTTTTGGGAATAGATTCACTGATGCACCTAAACAAACAAAAACAGTCAGATAAATCTTGGGTGCACAACATAAAATAAAGTAGATTGTCAGCAAAACTATACACATAATCCCCAATATATCAGCGGTTAGAGCCAGGAGTCTTTGTTTCTTGAAAGTGATTTCAGTGGGGCCAGGCTTTTAGCTACGATTTATAGACAAGGGGTCCAAAAATGGGGGTGGGGGGATGCTGTGATGCGTGGGTTAGGTGTGTTCTAGTCTTATCATACTTTTAGCAGACCATTTTAAGCACTAAAAAGTACTTGTTCCTTCTCTGTCTCCCAATTGGCTCTATATGGATTAACAATTTCCTGGCATGTCAATCAGTTTTCATGCTGTCCCAGTGTCTGGTAGGATTAAAAAAGCATCAGTGACACTGCAACACAGTAACATGTGTCTGTAATTACCAGGGAAACAGGGTGTCCCCTGTGCGTCCAACTGAAAAAGAGGGCGTCCAATTTCCTTGTTATTTTAGTATCATGCTTCCAATTGATGCGTGGACGCATGCCTAGCTAGAAGCCTGAGAGTGGGGCCCATTATGAGTGCATCAAACCTAACAACATTTCTGCACTGACAGCAATCGAAGTGTGTATGCAGGCTTGGGTCACATGTGACAACCTTATTCTAGGTGATGGGTACTCACTGCCACCAGCTGCAGAGTGGCGGACAGGGAGTAGTGCTCCTGCCTGTTGAGGAGCTAGAAGTCCGCAAACCATGGGCTTCCCAAAACCAAGCAATACAGAAATACAAAATAGCGACCAACCACTCCAAACAATAGTACTGTGCCAGAGTCCTCAACCTATTAAGGTTGGCACGTAACAAGAAGAAGACATACACACCAACCGAGTTGTCAGATCCTTCCAGAATGATATTCTTAATCATATCTACAATCATTTTATAGGACGTAACCACACTTCATAAAAAACGTGACTACTGTAATTCTTGATTTGTTAACTGTAACTTAATTTTAGCTGATTTAACGGTCACTAGTCAACAGCTAAAATTCCATCATTGCTAATATTTGATCTCTAATATTTGAGACAGTAATGTTTGTTCCCAACGTAAGAATTAAGTGCCGTGACCTACTCCATTTTCCCCCAACCGCTATATTTCCCCTCCGCTATATCAAAGTGATTTACAGTATTGTCTTTTAACATTAAATCATAGAATCACAACATTCTTACGCTAATGATAGAGCAGTCATATTTGCTATTTGTATTACCTTGCCTTTGCCAGTCTTAGACTAAGTGTATATGACCAATGGAATGGAAATGCAATGTGTAGGGACACCCTGAGTTCTTGGCCAATTCATGTACACTCACTCTCACTATCCGGTTTATCTTTATGTAGTTGCCTGTCTGGCAAAAGTTAGACGTGATGGCACATAGATGTGTTCCTCTGATGGCAGCCCGCCAGGTGCCTCTGTCCTGCAGGCTAACACTGCGTAGGTTGAGGAGGTGAAAGCCTTCATGTTGTCAATCCGTCTCTCATATGATCACCCCTATGGATTTTGTCCTTCCATTGTCACTGTGATGATCTTTCTGGGCTTTTGAGCACTTTTGGTAAGAAATCCGCATGCAAATTTGGTAAACAGTGGCATTAAATGTTAATTTCATAAAGATTACAGCAACTAGAATATTTACAGTTTTCAAGCCTCATAAAATGCTCTGGGTGCCTTTAAGTACCTTACGTACATAACCTTACACAAATATCTTTGTGCACCAGTGCACCAGGCACAGCCAAAAATTTGGTGCACAGTGCCAATTTTGGGTGTGCAGATGTGCATATTATATGCATCCAGTATTACATGTACAAGCCCCCCATTTCCCCACACTTACAAATCAGATTTGTGTTCTCCAAGAATGTCCTCCATTAGATTAAACTTGGGTGGTCTAGTTCCTGTCAGGTAGAACTGATTGCCGAACAGGTATGCCATAGTTTCCATTAAAGATTAACACCGCAGTGACCTGTAAGTAGCCGCACGCCTCTACGCATGCTCATTCTGTTCTGCCGTGTTTCGTGTCTGGAAATATGAAACTGGCTAGTAGTGAGCAGAATTTTGTCGGGATGTTTAATCTGGGTTTTTGTGACTCAAGCATTTCTTATAGGGCATTACCATATCACCTACATGTACAGTCATAGGATTCATGTACATGTTTTGTGTCTGGAAATAACTGTCTGTTGGAAAATGGTTAGGAGTGAGGAGAATGCAGTTCAGATCTTTAGTTTTTGTGACATGAGCATTGACAATAGGGCATTACCATATCACCTACTACCGGTACATACAGTCATAGGATTCACGTTCTTGTACATGTGAACTTGCCTGCATTTTATGTGGAAAGCAGGGCCATGTAACATCTTGCTGTTAATGCCTTTAAGTTTGTGGGCATTTAATTTCACCATAGGAAAAACATGAAGTGTGAACTATGGTTTCTAGTTTGCAGTGGCAACAAGGGTGTAGGCGGGGAGGAGACAGAACAAGCATTGTCGTTGTGGTTATAAGTTTCCAGTGAAGTCACAACATTAAACCACAGTGAAATTTCAACATTTACAGTATGTGAATTGTATACCATGTTACCACATACTAGTACATTGTAAGTCTGATGAGAATGTGATAATCATACCCGAGTATATGCTGCTGTCAGCCAGTCATTATCTTTCAACTAGTGTGTTGCACAAAATTTCTACCTCTACCTATAATTTTGAACGTTGCATCATTTGATAGTTCTTTGCCAAGATTGTGAAATGTAGAATATTGAATTTTCTAATATCTAGATAAAATCTTGGCATGCCAATAACGAATAGTCATCTTTCAAAATCTAGCAGGGTTAGAAAAACCTCAAAATCAAAATTACTTCAACTCCCTATCCCCAATTTTGTCCCCTGCCCACTCCTTAGATTGCAGTATCATTTCAATGTTACATCAAAATTCTATTCGATTGATACAGATGATGTGCTTTTAGCCATCTGTTAGTCTACGCCGTGGTGATCATTTCGCTGCACAAATCTTACAGCCATCTTCTGCATGATCGCCCGTTAAGGTTTTCCATCAGAGAGTGGTCAGCCCGGACCAAATACGGAGATAGTTGGCTCCATTTGGGCCAAAGCCTTCAGGCCGATCAGTCAGCGAAAGTCAAAGCCAATCGCGTACAATCTGCCGGGCAGCATTAGTGGAGGAGAAGCAATTTTGTGGTAATAGCGCTTCTAATCCTTAGATAAACCACTAACCTATAGAAGTGTCCTTTCGCTGCCAGTGGCATAGAGAGACTGACTGATGTGGTCTGGTATTAGGCCCAAACAATTGAACTTGTCGGTTCTCGGACTTAAAAAAGAATAGAAGTAACAGGTAAAAGATAAAAGATTCCATCGCAATTTTGTGGTAATAGCGCTTCTAATCCTTAGATAAACCACTAACCTATAGAAGTGTCCTTTCGCTGCCAGTGGCATAGAGAAACTGACTGATGTGGTCTGGCATTAGGCCAAAACAATTGAACTTGTCGGTTCTCGGACTTAAGAAAGAATGATACCAGGTAAAGGTACATTGTAAAGGTCCCGTAGCCTTTATGAGGCTGTAGGGGCAGTGGTGGGTTGTTATCCACTGCGTCTTGGACACGGTGTTGGAAGGCGGAGCCCATCCCTCTCCCTCCACCACGTTTTACCTCCCCAACCAAAGTCAGGTACATTTTGCATTACCCAGTTTTACACCTGTGTAGAGTGAGGAAAGTCATGTAAAGTGCCTTTCCTTAAGCCGGCGTCACAATTCATGCGAGCATCGGCCGATTTTGTAGATCGCCGGAAGCTCGCCGAATTTCACAATCGCCCGAGCTTCGACCGTATTTTTCGCTGAAAACCTGCCCCGTCACAAATTGAACGGAGCTCGGGCGACGTCCGTCAAACACTAATAATCATAAATACCTCATGAGACGGTACCATCTCTTGGACACGGACGAAGTCAGAATCAACTGACCTGGTAACAAGCGCATACTTGGACCAACTTTACTTTCTGAGTTGTGGCAAATCTGTAGGGCATGAGTTAAGTGGACGGCCACACTGAAAATAATACTATAGACAGGAATTTTGTTATAGACCAATCCAAATACAAGCTCAGGAGCCACAAAGTCAATAGATCAGTCGTTCAACCCCGATCCACAAATTTTCATCGAACGGAAATCGACCGAAGTTCGGGCGAACGCCGTCCGAGCTTCGGCCGACCGTTGGTAAGCCTATCGACGCCCTGCCGACGCCTGGGCGTGCCTCGGCCGACAAACATAGATCTATAATGACTCAGTGGACTTTCAAATACTAGTAGTCGTTTTGTGGAGGAAAAACTCAGGAAGTCAAGTCAGGCCTCAGAAGTCAAGCCCCAGTTCATTGATATATAAATTGAAACATCCAAAACAATAACAAAAACGAAACAGATATTGTTTTCGGTGTCCAAATCTCATTGATGATACTTTTTTTCCAATGAAAATTTAACTTTGCAATTGAATTGTCTACATTAAAAAGGTTTGGCAGCATTCTTTGACAAGATGAGTATTAGTATTAGTTAATATTACAGTATCATCTATCATCTTATGTCTTAAACTAAACTGTCGTTACCTTTTATATATAAACAAGAAGGAGTTCGGCCGGAGCCCGTCCAAGCGCCCATCGATACTTGTACAACGCTCGCCCGATGCACGCCTTATTTTTCATGAGTCGGCCGGAACACTGACGACGGTCGTCCGATTATTGTACAAAGCCCGTGCGAGGCTCGCACGAGGCCGAAGAGCTCGGGCGACCTCCGGCCGACCAAAAATCGGGTCTAAAATCGTCGGATGCCCGCCCGAATATTGGCCGAGCGCTGGGCGTTGCTCGGGCGAGCTACGGGCAAACTGTTGACGAGCTGTGCGAGTTCAAAAATCGTCGCCGAGGCCTCGCTGAATTTAAGCGCAGCTTCCAGTGACCCGCGAACGTCGGCCGAGCTCCGAAAAATCGCCCGAAGCTCGCAGAATCGCCAGGACGTCGGTCGTACTTCGGCCGAAAATCGCCATTTGGAGCTCGCCGACAAGTCGGCCGAGCGAAATTATTGATTTGTGACGGGGGCTTTAGGATACAACGGCTAGCCTGGAATCGAACCATTTGGCAATGGATTCTCTATTGGTTAGAGAGTTAGGCAGCAGGGAGAAGGTTAAGTATTTCAATTTCAAAGTTATACTGGATACATGAAAGAAGATGAATACATGTAGCTTCACTTCAGCAAATGTTTTCCTTCCACAGATCCATTGATAACCGAGAGGTTTATCATAATAATACATAATACAGCACTTCCTTGAATCTTTAAGCCCTAATATGGAGAAGTAAGACTTATCACTCTCCACATCTGTCGTCACGGATACTGGAGGGATTGAGTACCCACGTTAACGTTTACCGGGGAATTCCAAGTCTTCTTAGACGTAAACACTTACGGAAACTTTACCTCTCCAAGGTGTAAATCAAGGGATTGCTATGCTCTAGAGGAGAAACCTACAGGATATAGAAAATCTCATAGACCAGGATGAGGTAAAGCGGGTACTGCAGATGGGGTACTGTAAATGCAGAAATGTTCGGGAAGATTTGAATCGCGGTAGAGAGAAAATGGAGTGTTTGCGGTGGTTTTAAGTTCTCATTTGAAACAATTATAGTTGCGCTACAATCACATAATGGAAACACTTTTTGCAGTGGTTTTAGGTTTGCGGTAAAGACTTCACCGCGAATACCGCGAACACAAAACCACCGCGTACATTTCTGCAGAGGTTTTTCTAGAAAAACTTAAACAAGAGGGAGCGAATTCTATGTATTTATGGAAGAATCGATCGCTGAGGGAAGTCTGTATGCCGTGGATTAAGCTAAAATCTGAATTCAACAGAGGGGCGCTGGGCTGAAACAAGAGGACACAGCACCCCTCTTTCCTGATTTAGATGAACGCCTGTTCTGCATTTACAGTATCTTAAAGGACTGCCGAAGATTACGGTAGGCATTCTTATAGTGGCCATAAACTGGCGCAAACCACACACAGTCCAGTCATAGGTACCATAAATGCAGTTAAGTTTGTAGTGATTTGATCTTGTGGAAGGGAAAAGATGGAGTATTTGCAGCAGTTTCAAGTTCATGGCTGAAAGAATATTGTGGGCAGAAGACAAACCAATCATATTTTTGGTGGTTTTAAGTTCGCGGTGAAGATTGAAACTGCAAACATAAAAAAACACTGCAAAGTTCAATACCTTTACAGTACTACTGTACCTGCTTAGTGTTGAATATCAGCACCAGATCGTAAAACCTGAATTTTATAATCATAGCCTGATTGTATTGCTTGTATAATCCTCCCACCCATGTCAAAGGTGCAAAAAGTATATTTCCATAATGAAGTGATGGCATGCTCAAATTGGCCCAAATTGCACGCATTTAAATGGAGGCTTTCCCCTTCTGCATTGCACTCCAACTTTCAGTGGATTTGAATTGGTTCATATCAGGCGAGACCAGAGCAATACGTTGTTTCTCGGACTTTTGTCAATGGAAATGGGAGAGAAGAGTAACCCCCCGAGGAGGTTCAATTCTTTTCTAAACTTTAATACTGAAGCCTCTGTAGCCTTGTAACAAGGTAAACTTACTAAAAGAACAAGCTCTAAATGGGTACCCCTTACGCCCTGACATAACTGAGTAGGAGCAGTCATGAGTCATCACTTCTTACCTGTTTACAACATTTGACCATAGCCAAACCAGACTTCCAATTCTCCAAGTATCCCATTACACCATTTTCATCTTACATCCCGCTAGTCACATAACTGCAGACACACACCAAAACAAACAAACACATCGGCATAAATTTCTTAGATTACTGTAGTTTTGAACATACAACAAGAACATAACATGCCTGGCAGTGGTAATGATTTATTTAGGTTGTAACTCTCATGACCTTCAGTTCTAGACGAAAAAAGGCAAAATGCCAACTTTCCTTTCAAAGTTTATAAGTTGAAATGCCAAAATGGTACGTTCGTGACTCTGACATTACTTTGGAAGGGGTAACGCCTGACCCACGATAAGGGGAGGGTACAACCATCCATCAAACTGGAATTAGTCAATAATTCAGTCTCCATGGAGGGGACCCGATAAGTTTAGCCTCCCGAGAGAACATGCAGGCTACCCCTGTAAGGAGAGCCCTCAGACTATATGTAGGTGTGGGTCATAGTTCAAATGATGTATTGCAGCATGAGATTCAATAGTGTCAATGTATGCAAAGTCAAGGCAATGTCTTTGGAGGAAGCTACAAAAATGTATGTCCTTGCCAGTAGAGTCAATTCCATGTCACCGAGAGGGTTTTCAGATGATATTGCTAATAAGTTTGAACAATTTTAGAGAAAAGACTATTTCAGTCAAAATAATTCCAGACCGTTCAAACAATTAGAAATGAAAGTTTGAACATGTTTGAACTCATCTATATATTTTGGAAATATTATGAAAATATTTGCACAAATATCTCTTTATTTAGAACAATTTTCAAACATCTGTGTGATTGTTCTACTGTTGGAACATGTTCCAACATTTTGCATCATTCTCAAAATGGTAGATTTGGGTTATTGCCCCCATAAAAGTAGGTGCTAATCACGCTCTATTGTCTGCCTCTGTATATTTTTAGATTTCACGTCTGGACACTGGTAAGTCTTTTGTCTTTAGGTGTCTATGCATGGCACCTAGGCCTAATCCCCTATACTTTGAAGGGATGTGTGAATTGCCCTGTTCCCAGCCCACTGACCCAGTTATATCATATTTGTAGAATGTTGGAACATGTTCAAACAAATGATCAATCTATGTTGCAACAGTTTAGAAACTAATACAAATAATGTATTCAATGTTGGAAATTTGTTTAACCTGTTGGAACACAGCAGAAAATATTTAGAACATCAAATGAATGTTGGAAATTGTTCTTAACAGTTACTTATCTCACATAGATTGTTACAAAGGTTTTGTAAATGTTAGAACAAAAGGCAACAAACACCCTCTCGGTAATGTGGAATTGACTCTATTTGTTGGTTTATTATTTTTTTTGTAATCAAAAGTTTTGAATGGAATGTATTAGTCATTTGGTGTTTGATGAGCATTGGTGGTTGAATTTTGAAAATGCTGCTATTGGAACCAGAACTTTTCATGCACGCCTCACACAATCCTTCCTGGTTCATTGGAAAAATTATATTACATTTTGTTTTCAGAAGAAGAAAGAAATTAAAGACAGTGAAGTGTATATTCGGAAACTTCTTGAAAGTCCCGTTCCTTAAATCAATGGCTACACTTTGTATTGTTTACTGTATTCCTGGTTAAACAAATAAACAAACAAAACAAACTTTCATGTGTAATTACCAGCAAAAAAGTTGTTTATAACTTTCAAACAAAGAAATCAACAGAGCAACGCACTACCACTGCTGAGAGCATCTACATGTAGCCTTTTCCATGAAATTTACGACTTGACAACCATCTTTGATCTTGTCAAAACACTTCCCCAGATAAGTACAAGGTCATGAATTTACGAGGACTCCCCAGACACAAGTGAATCCCAATCGTGTAGCACTTAACCCTATCAACAGCTAGCCCCCCGGGGCAGAGGCACTTAGAGACTACAAGGCCGTAAAATGTTTAGACCCGCATGGTTGTAAAATGGTTGCTGAATGCAGTGGTGGTGAATGGCTATCGGAGTGGTTAACCTGTAGGACCTCAGAGATTCTTTCTGCAATATTGTGAGTTACTGTAAGGCCGTGTTGATTTGATTATATGGATGACATCCGCGCACATGCATCAATTTTTGTCCATTAACAACAAAAAAAGAAGTTTTCTATCGTAAATTGTGCAAAGCAGCTGTAAAATTATCAAATGTATACTAAAGGATGAAAAAAATATTAGAAAACAGTACCAATGTTGTAGTATGCCAAAATCAATTCCAAAGTCAAAGAAGAAAATGAAGAAATAAAAATGATGAATCTATGATTTGTTATACCATACTCTGTTTGTGGGTTATTTGTTAAACCTTCCAGACCACGTAGATTTTCAACTTTTTATTTTAATGCCAAACTTTTTTATTTCATTTGCACGCTTGCATCAGTTTTGGCACAGCAAGCAGTTCCCCTTTTACAGTATCAGAAATTGTACTTGCAATTTTGAGAAAGATTCTGCAGATACAGAATCCAAAATTACTTCTTTCAGATTGATAGACTTACTAGATCTTTTACATTTCTCTGACTTTGTATATTTGCATTATGTACCTTCCCCTTCCATCCTAGTCCAATACAAATTTACCACCCAAGTCAGAGAGAAAATGATATAAAACCACATTACAGTACAGTAGTCTGCTGTCTCTTGATATATTTCTATGAGTGCCAAGGAGACTTGTGAATGGTAAAGCTACCATGGCCTGGACTGACCCCAAATACCCCAAACCTCACGTCCTAGCCTCCCCAAAAACTGTATACATGTAATTGAACAGTATAGTTAGGGAAGCAATATATGAAAGAATGTACAATCCTGCCCTCAACAGAAAAGGGGGTCTCCGCGTTGAACTTTCAGACACTTGGGACAGCGCACTCCCCCCCCCCCCAAGACAAACATTTAGCTCCTAAAACAACATGGGCTAATTGATTCATTAGCATACAACCTTGTCTTAACTTACTATTGAACCATCTGAAATTGTCTTCCCTTCATTCACATATCTATTCAGAGTTTTGGTATAAAACCCATTTCTACCAGATCCTTCTTTAGTCACTGACGAAAGATAGCGGATGCTATCTGAAACGTCTGACTGTTTCAAAATCTTATCCAGTTGCTTGAGTAATCATTTTTGGCGTATCTTATTACCTGGATGTCTAACCTTCATCAAGGTAATTGAACAGTAGTTATCTCGTGTTCTACAAGCATGCATCCCTCCCCTCCCCATTACCCCACCACAGCCCGCTGCCTTATTTGGCCGGCGGGATGTCGGAAGCTTGATTACATGCCGTCCATTTTCAAGCTGGTCGAAGCGGCCTGCAATATAGCCGGAATCAAAATTGGCAATCAACCAGGTCGCTCTTCCGATTGAAGCAGCAACTGTGTTATTCAGTGCTTAGTCAATGTTCGTTCGTTCGTTCGTTCGTTCGTTCGTTCGTTCGTTCAGACCCCCACATGCATGTAGGGCGGCAAGTTTCCTTGGTATATTCTTACAGAGAGGGGTTGCTAGAAATTTTGCACTACGTCTTTTTGCTGCTTCTTATGTTTCGTTCTTTCAGACTGTTGTAGTGCCTAGTGGCACGTAGGGCAGTAAGTTTCCTTGTTTCAGCAGCAGGGTATATGTTCTCAGAGAAGGGTTGCAAGCTCTTCCCCTTTAATGTGCTGGAGGAACCTCCTTGAACATGGGACCCCCTTTTTACGTCTCTTCCAAAAGACGCCTTGTACTTGTAGAGCTACAAACAGTACCAGCAGAGTACAAAACACTGACTGGGATTCGATTCACAACCTCGTACTGTTCATTAGACTATAACTTGGTGCAGTTTAACACTCTCCCTGCTGCCTAGCTCTGTAACTAATAGAGAATGGGGTGCCAAACAGCTACTTCAGTGTGCTAAGGGTTAAGATGAGTGGACTTCCTGCTAGGTATTTCCTCATTCCATCATATCCTTGTAATGATTCATGTTCAATAGAGGTGATATATAACAAGTCTCAAAATCCAGGGAAATAGAGACAAATAGCTCACTAAGACCCAGAACGGCCTCTCATGTACTGTTGACAAATGTCATGCTGTTATAATGTGAAGTTATTGACCTATATTGAATATGGTCTGTTGCCCAGCGGAAGGCAGGTTTTATTTGTTTTGTCCGGCCCGTAAATTTCATGACTGCAATCCAGAAGTTGTACTCTGCTCAAATGTAATCATTTCTCTGTTATCTCAATTCAAGCTGCAGTTTTCTTGCTTACTTTTGATGTGATTTGGTTTAATCATAATCTTTTTACATTGTCATAATAAATCTGTCAAAAATGATGGAATGGCCAAAATCTTCACTAGTCATGGGCAACTAATAAAAATTTAGAAAATAATATATCGACATTTTGAAAGAACCTCCATGGCCATGAAACCTCCTGGCATGCCATTTTACACACATTTTAATATCTCACATTTTATAAGCTGGAATATTATTACCATCTAAACATGCAGACAGTAAAACATGCCTTATAAGCATCACATAAATAACTGTTACTGTAACTACCGCTGCACCATGAATATAAAATGAAAGCAATGTTGAAGTCGCGATATTGCTCGGGAGAGAAATTTCCCAAACGTCTCTTTCAGTGATAAAATTTATGGAGGCACATTTATGACGAGTTGCTAAGCAACATATCCCACACAGCAGTTGGGAAGGCGGTTCTGAAATTGAGGAATGAGCCAGATGGGCTGGGGAGTATACATGTACTTGTGACAGTGGCTATAACTCATGATGATACATGCACAGTAGCACAGTGGTAGGATTGATACATTTTGTATGTTGTTTTCAGTATTTCGTTGTATGAGTATATACACTCACACTTACATGTATTAGAGGTTTTTGTGTTTGTTTGTGTGTGTGAATGAGTGAATATATGTGTGTGTGTGTGTGTGTGTGTGTGTGCGTGTTAGAGAACTGTGTAGTTTAAAAGGCTTCTACTTTGATGAAACAATGTTCTGTAAAGTGAACATCAAAAACACAGGCACTCAAACACATGCACAAACACACACACACACACTGACACACACAGAGGCACACACACACACACAGGCACACATACACAGAGGCACTCACACACACACATATACACACACAGGCATTCACACACATGCACAGGCACACACACACACACACACACACACATGCAAATACATGTAGACAGAAAAGTCACTCCTTTGAGTGTAGTCAAAATTTTCTATAGTACTGCAACAGACAGTTAGCTGAGCCTGGTGCATTTATTTAGTACCCAGTTTTCACTAAGTGCAGCTGTAAATTCTTCTGCACAACAGAACCTTAACTTAAGGTAGATGAAAAATTTATATTCAGGGATGTCGTTGCACTCCCTCCGCAGGTACTCACACACAGACACACACACATATACACACACACAGAGGCACAAGTGCATACACACACACACAGGCACTCACACACACACACAGACAACTCATTCCTTTGGGTGTAGCCAAATGTGCTAGTGCTGCAAGAGACAGTTAGCGGATCCCGGTACATTTATTTAGTACCCAGTTTCAGCTAAGTGTACCTGTAAATTCATCTGCGCAACAGAACCTTCTGTCCCTTACTTAAGGTAGATACAAAATTTATATGCAGGAAGGTCATTGCACTCCCCCGCAGGTAAGAATAGAAGATTGCTGTTGTGATTGCAGCTGCAGTGATGTGACAAAATCGGGGATCACGGAGGGAGCACCTTGCCGCGAGCGTTTTTGATAAAATCTGCATATTTTTCACTAATGACAGTGAAGGTTCCGTCGGGTCTATACAATAGAGACTGCATGTCTGTGAATTTCTTCTCATCTATATCAGTGATCTCATAGAGAGTTGTGAGGTCACAGCGATGTGATAAATCTTTCAGTTTTCAGTCATAGAACACCGTACATGTACGTCATTCCTCAAACTTGTCAATTTGTTCTGTCCTTGGTGCTGAAAGCTTTGTGCTTTAGCTTTTCCGTAACTGACTCAAAATCTAAGTGATGTCACTTATTCCATGCATCTCATTACAACTACATACTGTAGTTTTCCTGGGATATTGTACGGGATACCAGAAATTAGATGGAAGGATGTTATTTATTATGATGTCTTGAATACACTGGTAGCACACCAGAACTGTCTCCAAGACCCGACCCGCCCTGATTGAAATTTGCTCGTTGGGAAGGACAAAAATGTTAACCTATCCTTCAAGAAAATCTGAACTTCAATGACGTGAAATTAAAGAAAATGCATTTTCGAAAGCATAAAATTACAACTTTAACAACAAACTTAACAGCATGGGCTCCCAAACAATAAGTGGTACGGAAAAAAATTTGCGGACAGCCTTTCAGCACACACATATAGCAAACTAACTTTTAGCCAGGTTGCTAGGGGTGCAACCATGGTTGAAGAAGTATTTCGATTCTTGCTTTAATTACATAGTGTATCAATTAACATGGTACATGCACCCGGTCCTCATTAAGAGGATACTAGAATAATTTCTTCTCTCTCTCATCATTAAGTACGATTTTACAATCAGGTTGAATCGATGTTCCTCGTAATTACTGCTGAAGGCGATATTTGTTCCCCTCACAATGCGAAGGTAATGTTATAGATTATATTGAAAACTCATTAGTACTGTAAACTATATCATAAACATAGTAAGAAACAATGGTTATTCAGACATCATACTATCTAAGTGATGTATACTCTTTATTATGTTAATGTAGTCTCTGTAGCTATGTTTGCCATCTTATTTCTGTGCACGTACTATTTTTTTTTTTTACCAGAGCGTGTATTTGTGAGCATTACTGGTATGTGTACATGTAACAACAATGATTATTCAGACATCATACTATCTTTAAGTTAGTGATGTATACTCTTTGATATGTAAATGTAGTTTCTGTAGTTATCTTTACCATTTCTAAACTCTGCGCACGTACTATCTTTGCATTTTTACCAGGGCGTGTATTTGTGAGAATTACTGGGATGTTTCCTCCATTGTAAATATGCCAGCCCTTGATCAGTCTCAATAATCGGGGTGATTATAGGATTGCACTGGTGCTTCAAGCTACTGACATCTATTGGTGCCATCAGGACAAAAGCAGAGGTTGTTTTAATGGGACGAATCAATTGTTGAAGAAGCGGGCTGATCTAATTTAAGTTACCGGATTTCTATTTGGAGGAATCTAATGCTTGTTGTCAGGTCGAGTTAGGCTGACTTTTTGCACAAATTTCATACTTCACATTCATGGCACTACTTATTTTTCATTCGTTCAGACCTTTATAGTGCCTAGTGGCACATGGGGCAGCAAGTTTCCGTGCTGTTTCAGTAGCCCGGTATATTTTTACAGGGATGGGTTGCTAGTCCTTTAATGTGCTCAAGGCACCTCCTCAAACACGGGACCCCCATTTTACGTTCCTTCTGAAGACAGGTGCAGCCCCAACCAACATGTCCTGACATAGGATTGAACTGGGGTCTCCCAGTTACCAACTAATGGGAACCAGGAGCTCAACTGTGAGGCTGCTACCAGTTGAGCTGTAGGGACATCCCTACTCTATTTTGTATACTAGAATACAAATCTGGTCACAATCATTGTTAAAAAGTCCATGTATATTCAAAGTATCATTTAAAATTTCTAGAATTCAGAACATTGTCTTGTGGTCTAGTGGTGAGGTAAGTGGTATTGCTAACCACCACTCCACTGTAAATGCCTTTAAGTTCACAGGGATTTGATTTCGCTGTAGGGAGAAAATGGAGTGTTCGTGGTGGTTTTAAGTTCACGGTTGAAACAAGGGGGTAGGTAGGTGGGTAGAAGACTGAAAGAGCATTTTTGTGGTGGTTTTCAGTTTGCAGTGAACAAACTTTAAACCACTGCAAACTTTAAACCACTGCAAACTTTAAACCACTGCAAACTTTAAACCACTGCAAAATTCCAACATTGAAAGTTCTCTTCCTGCCATGACAGTTCAGCTGTGTAATTGGTTTAAATGTCAGAATCTTAAAAAGAAGTCTTCTAATATTCTGGATGAATGAGAGTGGGATAGTTAAGGGAATTAGACATTTCCACTTGCCAGGCCCGAGCTTCCCTGACATTTTTGGGGTCATGACCTTTTCTTCTTTCTTGTACCGAAAAATGTCAAACCTAGACTTTGAATTCACATGTAAGTTTTGTAGAATGAAATGAAATGAGTTCTGTTGTGACCCGATGTATTAACACACCAGTGCATCTCCCAATGGCAGAACTTAAAAGTATCTTTAGGAGCAAGTAACCTTTCGGTCTAATCAGTTTCGTGAAACCTGAAAACAGGATTCAATCCTTTAGAAATTGGAGAATTTGATATTGTCAATCTTTAAATGTTTTCATTTTAGAAAATTTTGGCAGTATGGTTTCATTTTTTAATTTTTAATTTATTTCAAAGAATTGTACCGAGAGAAAGGTGAGGTTTGTTTTTGGAGGGGGCTGGTAAGGTAGGTAAAGGTAGTCCCATAGCCTTTTTGAGGCCGTAGGAGCAGTGGGTTGTTACCCACTGTGTCTAGGGCACGGTATTGGAAGGCGGAGCCCAACCCTCTCTTCCACTGCCTTTTACCTCCCCAACCAAAGTCAGGTACCTATTTTTACACCTGGGTGGAAAGATGAAAGCCATATAAAGTGTTTTTCCCAAGGCCTCTCCCAAGGACACAATGTCTTAGCCAGGGATGTCAGGAATCAAACCCCTGACCTCTCGATCTCGTGTCCGCTAGCCTAGCCTCTCGGTCATTTGATTCCACTACTGGAGTTGGATAGAGTTAGAAATAGAATAAATTTTGTATGAAAAAAGTTTCCTTAGCTTGTATTTCTATCACAGGGGGTGTTCCTGTGGTGTCTGCGCTTCTGTTACTAGCCACATCTGGTTCAAATTACTTGGACCAGAAGGCCTGGGTTCAAGCCCCGGGTAGGACACCTCTGGACAAGAGGCGCATTGAGTCATACCAAAGACTTTATAAAAAATGGTACATACTTCTGAAACAGTATGGAAGTTAAACACACTCCACTGCCAGTGGACTAGCCCCCTGCTGCAGTGATTGCACCACAGTGTGGTCCAGGGCTATGAAACAGAGATAGGCACCGCCCTATATACCTTATGGTAGTGGGAGGATTTTAACTAACTGGAGTTGGATAGAGTTAAAAATAGAATAAATTTTGTATAGAAAAAGTTTTTTTAGCTTGTTTTCTATCACAGAATATTCCACAGTACACTAATCCTTGCATATCTGCAGCCGTTGAAGAGAGCGTCAATAAATTGATGAAATTCATACCTTGAGCTGTGACTGCGGGGAAAAGTGAAATGAACTGTTGTGAAAATTAGTGGCATTAGCTACTGATTTACAACAGTTGATGTGCCCATCCATCACTTAACAACAGAGCAAAAATCAATTCTCAATTAGGTCAGTGGTGAAAGAACCATGTATCATTTGATAAAGTTAGAAGCCCCACAGGCATGCTAAGCAGTGCTGGACCATTTGTATGGCATTCTTTTGTCTTTACGTTGGCCCCTATTTAACCTTCTCTTTAACGCCGGTGTTCACTCCAGTTCTTTTGCGATCAGTGGTAGTGCATGGCAAAAAATTAAAAGGTTTTGAGGTTCCTGTCTTTAGTTCACATTTCTCAAAATCTGCTTTGAAATGATATTGAACGCCTAGGGAGTGTCATTCTTTTGTGAAAATTGAGTTTGGGATGGAGCCTTGCTTCTGTGTTGAATGTGATGCATCCTTTTGACCTAGATTGACCTCTGTGACCTTGTGTTAGTAGAGTTGCAATACCTCTTGCCGTGGATGATTGAGAAAATTTAGGTACTAGAATTTTTCTTTATCAATATCATTGGCTCGATTATAGTTTTATACCTCAGACATCTGACTGAAGATTTCACCACGAAAACCATGAACATAAAATCACAGCGAACATTTCTGCATTTACAGTATTTTCTGGTGCCAATAGCTGTTTCTGTGACTTGTTTTTTTAGTGCTTATCATAAGGTCATTTTTTTTTCTATATTGCAATCAAACTTGTTCCAAACTTTCCTCATTAATATAAATCAACCGTTGTGTGGCATTCCTTCGCTCGCACCAAGCCCATTATTGTCCCAGCATCAGCTGTTTTGTGATTCATGGGCCTGTCAGAGGAACTGGGGGCTGGTCCTTCTAGGTTAGTTCAGGAGGGAATGGTTAAAAGCCTGTTGTTATCACTTAGTGTGGAGCCCCTGAGGTTTGCTGGAGCCGTGGCAATTTGATGCTCAAGTCTGGAGAATTAAGAGGACTTTAGAGTGGCTAAAATCAAACCATCATGTATACCAGGGGTTTTCCTGGAAAAAAATCACACTATTGGGATGATGTATAGTAAAAAAAGGATAGTTTTCTAAACAACCTTTTTGTAAATATTGTTTATACACATTTTGTTGTATCATGCCATTGCTACTAGTGATCGATTCAAATCTGCTAGTATGATATTTGGATGATTTGCTTCATACTTTCAAAAGCACAATTTTGCTACCAGTATGGAGTAGGAAAATGGACAAATATGAGGAGTACATGTAGGTGGCAATGGTATCTGTTGGTCTAGAGATATTTAAAGAAAAGTTAGAGCATTAGAATTCAGGACCAAGGACAGGGCAAGGAAAGGCTGTTGTACTGTATAGAAATATGTTTTAGTAAGAATCTAAGATGGTAACTTTCGATGCAAATTACACTTAAGATTCAGCTGAATCAGCTGTTTGCCTTCTTAAATATTCAAAGACAAAGCTGATGCTTATTCAGTATTTCCCACTCCTAGTGGTTGAAAATTCAAAGCTTTATTCTTCCGGAAGCTGCATCCAAACACCTCCAAGCCATTTAAAGAATGCCATGCAGTGCTTGGTGTCCCTTTGGGTTTTAAGAAGCTTATCTATGGATTACAGTAGAGGAGGATCAAATCAAGCCCCTGCGGCCTTGATCTCTTTAGATCTTTTGTTAGATTTATCGTCTCAGAGATCTTACATCCCTGATTTCGCTGGTGTGTCGCTCAGGGCTCGAAATATATTTTAGTATCAACTTGCACTGATGAAAAAGAAATTACTTGCACCATCAATGTATTTCGGGAAGTGCCTATCCCCCAAGATCGCAGCTTTTAAGTTGCAAATGGATTGAATACAAGTTCAAAATGTTGCTTGCTTAATGTGTAATTTGTTTGTGCGCCGATTCTTCATTTGGAGTGAAAATTTACCTGAGTAAAAGGCGCTTCCCCGTCTTGTATCAGCCAACGAAAGGGTATGTCACCCCGTTAGGGGTGGTATAACCCCGACTGTGCGTAAGCACATCAACTGATGATGCTGATAAAGATGAAAAGGAGATTATGTGCAAGGCTCTAATTATACGTAAGCAGACTTGCACATGCAACTGGTATTTCGAGCCCTGGTCGCTGTCCTTGTGTTAGCTGGAAAGATGAAGTAAGTCCGATTCATCCCCAAAGTTGACACCCACTCTTCATCTACTCACAGCGAAGATTCCCTTGATGCTTGCCGAAAAGTAATTAGACTCTGTCGATGGTAAGCTCGTCCAACAGACACGGTTTAATCCGCCTGTCCCCGCAACGGGTCCAACTGGGGGGTTGATGGACGACCTGGTATGACCTGAGTTGTCAGACACAAAGAAGAGTGTAGCCACTGTAAATTGCCCTGGATTTGCGCTGAGAAGCTCTTAGTTATCGGGAGTATCTGTTGGATCAATGGGATGGGTCTGAGAGGTATTATGTACCCACCGACAGGAAGAGACGGTCTATGGGGGGTATCCGTTGGGTAACTCGCAGGTGTCAGGTAGAGAATGGAAGGGTTTTTATGTTCTTGTCGTCAGAGATAATCTGTGGGAAGCAATGGATGAAAGATTGGGAAGAGTTAAGCTTACCTTTTCATCAAAGGCTTGGAAGTTAGAATACTTTAAAAGAGGAAATGTTCGCAGTTGTTCATTGTGCACGTTTTTTAGGCATTGGAGTTTTAACCACAAACATAAGAACCACAGCGAACACTACATTTTCTCCCTTTCGCAAAATTAATTCTCCATGGGCGTTTCCCCTTTTACAGTAGCTTTTGGTGGATGACAGAATCTGAATCTACAGTTACAGTAGCTTTGCCTGATTTTATTACCTCTGGGATGGAGAGTCACTTCCGGCGAGGGTACTGTTGTCAGTTGTGTACAGGTATTTGTGTTCGCATGTATAATACAAAATCTTTTTGAATTTTGGTATGTGGGTCGAGACTAATTATTGAGGTCATGAAGAAACCCTAGCCCCCTAGCAGTATTTTCAGGTACCGCAGCTGCATTACAAGCTGACACCCCCTTCCTGATGTAGTAATGTGGTATAGTCTAACAACAGCTGGTCTACCCAGCGAGGTCAATGACCTCATGTAGGGGCACTCGGCTTGTTGAGCATCAACTATTATTGTATCACAATGATAAGGCTACGGCATTAGGAAATTCGCAAAGAAAAAAGCTCTAGATATTTGTCGGAGGTATGAGCTCTTTGATTTCTTGGTTAAGTCTAGACTAAGGCATGCCTGCTTTAGATTCAGATTTTATGCTTTTGGATAATACATAGTACTAGTTTTTGATCTGGTAGAGATTGTATAATTATACCCTCTAAGGCAGCTGGAACTTAAATCTCATGATTAAAATCTTATTCCAAATCTGGTTTTAGGCACCAATTTCCAGTTTTTATTATTTTTTTATTATTACCATAAGTACAGATCTGTTAAATGTACATTCAATAATTCAGATTCTGAAAATCAAGTCAACCAAAACCTTCTTTTACATCTAGTTTCCCTAATTTTCTCGGCAGTGTAAGTCATCCATAATCCCAGGCCTTCTGGGAGAGAAAAGTTGTTGACGTTGCCAAAATGTTGACAGAATGATTAATTGCAGACCAGAAAATTACAGTCTCTCTCTCTCCCCTCGTTCGCCCGGCGGCATCTGTCAGTTCCTGACAAATGCGCTGTGCCGGTAACAAATTAACCTCATTTTTTATACCCATATCAAGTAGTAATTTTGTAGGGGTAATATAATTCCATTTAAAATTAAATGAAGAAGAGTGTGGAGAATAGTACATTGTACATTAAGTTAACTTTGAAGTTCCCACATTTTAATCTCTTCTTCTTGTCGTGAGAGTGTCACGGATGAACATCACCCTCCTCCTCCAGTCCTCCCTGTCCTCCATAATCTCGGTAGTTCCTCTAAATCGCAGCCTGCATCCTCACACAGCTGCTGTATGTAGGTTGTGCGAGGTCTGCCTACACTTGCATGTCCATGTTTTGGTGCCCAATTTCTAACTTGTAGAAATTTTAGGAGTATTAGAGGAAATATAGTAACTGTTGTATATAGTAGTAGTACTGTAGTATCAAGTATTTGATAATACTGCTGACACAGAGCTGGTAGGCAGCAGTCGGCTAGCAAGATGAAGGAAGAAGGCCAGTAATGTACATGTATATGATATGTTCTTCCTTTACCAGAGAATTCTGACTTACATACATATGTAATACACTGTATATTGTATACTTGTAGGATTCTAATATACCATTGAAACTCTACTACTGGATAAATTACGGAGATTATTTCTGGAAATAATCTCCGTAATTTATCCAGTAGTACAGTTTCAATTGTATATTAGTATTATTTACCTGGATGTCTAACCTTCATCAACTGGTAGGATTGAAGTTTATCAAGTACTGCTGATATTTTTTGATTACCAGTCCTGTATAAATTCTATAATAATGAAAAAATCAACTATGCTCCAATGCTAATGTATCATCTTGTCTGTCAAAAAAAAATGATGAAATTGGTGAAAATTTATTTTCTTAAGCTAAAGATGACAGTGAAAATAGACAACATGGGCTTCCAAACAATGAGTGGGACGGAAAAATGTAAAGCTATAGATATTGTGTTAATCCAATAGAAAGTCTGCAGTAATCACTCCCTGGTTCTTGTTTTGCCTCCAGCCATTGTCACCCCTGATGCATTGATCTTTGTCAGTTGTGATTTAGTCTGGGCCCCTCAAGGATACCGGATATTAAAGCTTCGGGCTAGAGGAGTTCAATTTGTCTTACGGTTAATCCACAATCTGCCTGGGCCGTGTGTGGGGGGTAAAACTAATCTCCAAGCAGATCCACACCGGGCGCGAAAATCGTATATGTAGAGGGTCCAATCAGGTTGGACTCTCTCTGACTGACTGGACCTTCTCTGGCTAGCATATACGATTTACGCGCCCGGTGTGGATCTGCTTGGAGATTAGGGTAAAACCTCAGTAAGGTAAAGGAGTTATGGAGCAGGCTATTAGCTAGCAGGGTGTCAAGGCGTCTTCGGGACGCCCTATACTAAGATAACAAAGAAATTAGACACCCTCCTTTTGGCGGGGATGCCCGCTATTAGCTAGCAGGGTGTCAAGGCGTCTTCTGGACACCCTATACTAAGAAAACAAAGAAATTAGACACCCTCCTTCTGCAGGGGATGCCCGCTATTAGCTAGCTGGGTGTCAAGGCGTCTTCTGGACGCCCTACACTAAGAAAACAAAGAAATTAGACCTCCTTTTGCAGGGGATGCCTGCTATTAGCTAGCAGGGTGTCAAGGCGTCTTTTGGACGCCCTACACTAAGATAACAAATAAATTAGACACCCTCCTTTTGCAGGGGATTCCCGCTATTAGCTAGCAGGGTGTCAGGGTGTCTTCTGGATGCCCTACACTAAGAAAACAAAGAAATTAGACACCCTCCTTTTGCAGGGGATGCCCACTATTAGCTAGCTGGGTGTCAAGGCGTCTTCTGGATGCCTTACACTAAGATAACAAAGAAATTAGACACCCTCCTTTTGCAGGGGATGCCCGCTATTAGCTAGCTGGGTGTCAGGGTGTCTTTTGGAACAAAGACGTTGTCCTTTTGCAGGGGACACCCAGAGGACACCCTGTTTTCCTGGCAATTACATACACATTTACATGCATTCCCCCACCACACACACACACACACACACACAAGCACACACACACAGCGACTGTTGTTTTGTCCTTATACCAGACACTGAGATAGCAGGAAGATTTCTCTAGTTTGAGCCCTGTACATGTATATGTTTAATAGATACATACAAGGTACAATGTGTGTGCAAATTTAATCAGGATTCAGAACACCCAACGACTTGGTCGGGATTCAAACCCCCAATCGTGTGATCCAGAAGTCAAAGCCGTCTGACACTTTAGCTATAGGCTTATCATAGAATGTAAATTTGAATGGTGCAGTTTGCAATTTTCCCTATAGACGGATTTAAACCACACAAACTGGTTTCGTCACTCATAGGGTGGATTTTGCTCACAAATGTCTATGTCATCGCACACATCCGTAAACGGTAAAGAATCAAATGCCTGCTTCTTCCAGGTTCGGGTAATGTCGTTCAAACTTTTTTTTACAGATGTGTGCGATGACATGGACACTTTGTGAGTAAAATCCCCCCTACGCCGAAACCAGTTAGTGTGGTTCAAATTCGTCTGTTGCTATGAATAAGTCTCCACACACAATCAGGGCGGTTCTGAAATATTAACATGGGATTGACGATGCATGAAATATTAACAAACTTATCAATGGAAGCCATCTCTTCAATATTGCATCATAGGGTATGATGAAGAGCAGTCTGAGTCTGAAAGGCCAGAAAAATGCATTCCTTGGTTCTTAGACAGTTTGAAGTAACTTCCATTAATATTAATCCGCCACTTTGAAAAACAGTGGGTTTGAGAGATCTCTAGTGCAGCACCCCCAGGTATGCCCAGTTTAAGTATACATATACAACATGTAGGAGTGCATTTTACTGGGGGACGTTGGGTTGGAGATCTGTTTGGAGTATCTTTTATGTTAGGCAAATTTCAGTTTCTGTAACATGAAACTGAAAAACAGGGTTAAGCAAAGGTTCATGCAACATGCAGAACAAGGCACTGTCACAAGGGGGAGCTTTTATTGTTGTGTTAGTGAGGCAAACCAAGGACATTATAATGATTATATACTTGTCTAGTAGAATTTCCTTGGGCAAACGTAGACCACCAGGCCAATATTTTCGTTTACTTTGCCTCCGATCGATATGTCGTAAAACGCTTGCTAGAACTTTTACTGCATGACTGATGCTATCATAGGACGTAAAAATCATTTAAAACGTAACGTCGGAAATGCAAGAAGAGCAGATAAGATTAAAAGGAGTTATGGGGACAGTAAACAGGCTGGTGAGGACATGTAATGTGCTTTGTAAAATTTACAGGCATTTTCTATTTCCCCAGACAAGTGTAAATTTCTAAAGGGCAACTGCAATGCAAAACAACAAATTATACATCTCAGACCTCTGTAAAATAGTTTATTTTTGTTCACATTTTTGTTTTATATATCATTGTGAATTTCTTGCTGATTTTTTCTATTTTTTTTTTTTGTAGAATTCACAGGCACTCTTATTTCCTCGGGCTAGTGTAAATTTCAAGAGGGCAATGCAAAACAAGAAATCAAAGACCTATTACCTTCGTGAAATATTTTAGATTTTTTTGGTTACATAAATCTGCCACTTTGGAAAACAGTGGGTTAAAGAGATCTCTCGTGCAGAACCCCCCAATGTATTCTTGTCCATCAATTATGACTCTGTGCCATCTGGTGGTAACCATGGCTTAGATTACTGCAGCTTTAGTTTAATTTGTTTATTTATCAAATCATGTATTTTTGAAATAAGATAGCGGTTAAAACCTCTGTAAAGGAAGAAAATTCCGTATTTGTTGTGTTAGCAAGGACATGTATGACCTGTACTCTAGTTAAATGTTTATTGGCCTTGTTTCATGTATGCATAGTTGTGTATTTATTGTGATGGTCGTAGAATAGGATAGCATGCCTGCAGTTCCTTTCAGTATCACAAAGAGGCACTGTTGCTTGATTTTTAACATAGCCTCTTGGTGTTGACTGTTGAGGAATTCAGTTACATGATTGTACATTCTGCCATGTTCATGTGCATTGCATATTCAGTGGTTTGGGTGTAGACGAAGTTAATTTCTCTAAGGATTTGTCTTAGAAATAGATAAAAAAACAGTAAATAAATGTGTTGTATCCTCAACAACCAGGTTAAAACTGTGGCGTACTATCAGTCTCTCTTCTCTTGGATGTTTGTAGTACGACCTTGTTCAAAGTTCTTGTGCTCTACCTGTCTTCCTGTAGTTTTTATGAAAACAACAAGGTGGCATTGTTTCTGTGAATTTTTCCCTGCAATTTCTACATTAAATTTTAGAGTAAGGTTTTGTCAGGAATTGTTTTCAGTTACATACCATTACCAGTGGACAACTCTAAGAACAATCATTCCTCTCCATGTCATCTTTGGATGAATAGACTTCTTCTTTTATCCTTTCAAAGTCCAGTATTGTCTGTTGTCATATCAGTCACAAGGCACTTGAAATTCTTGAAATTCTAATTTAAGTCCACAGAAAACATGTTGGGTTCACAAAATAAGATAAAGAGTAGAAATTGTTAATAAAACCTAATCACAAATCTTACTCGTCTGTCTCTCTTCAGAGCTTATGGAATTAAGACTCTATGGCTTACTTAAAAGAATTAAACAAGTACACTACAAGAAAGGTTTTATGATATGTTTCTGTCGTGTATATGCTGTATAACTGTGTACAGTTACAGTACCTATACGTACGTGTACGTGACCCTACACAAATATCTAAGTTGAATATCAATTTTGGATACACAAAAGTCCATATACACTTAAAAGAGCCCTGCTGTATATAGTAATCTGTACCGAAATTGTTGACCAGGCCTATAATGTGTTTCTACATGACATTGTACATGTACATGTACATGTATATAATACATGTACATATATTATATTAATCAGAACTAATACTCCTGTGGCGTAATCTTAATGATATCAAATATGGATTTATCTAACCCCTTCTATGTCCTTGTATTATATTTAATACTCTTAGCATCATCTTTACAGAAAAGTAATACTCTGTACACAGAAGCTTATCCCGGATCATCTTACTTCTACTCTGTGCACAATTATGTTGTATGCTCATTAAAATTTCATAAGTCTTGTATTGCTATTAGCTTTGGTTAGTAAGTCCGTGACGGTTGCAGATGGGGACAGGGTAATCCCCTTGTAGGTCACAGGAGTAACTTAATCCTGTTTTATGATGTAAAACACAGCTCCGCTGGGAGGTCACGTGGTGTAAAATACGGAACATTAGTGTATCGCAATGGGGTATGCTTCAAGGTCACCTGCCACTGGTTTTGACAAGGACAGATGCTTAATATATATGTATGAAGAGTTTATACAGAACAGTGTACTAGTTAGCATAGAGTAAGGGCCCCCACTCTGTGCTTTGCTGTGATTTAGACCCCTATATGACACTGTAGTACCAGTGTTGTAGAGTTAAACAATAAGGTAATGTCCCATAGCCTTTTAGAGGCAGTACGGGCAGTGGGTTGTTATCCACTGTGTCTAGGGCACGGTATTGGAAGGCAGAGCCCAACCCCCTCTTTCCACTGCCTTTTATTTACCTCCCCAACCAAAGTCAGGTACCCATTTTAAAACCTGGTTGGAGTTAGGAAAGTCGTGTAAAGTACCTTTCCTATATTGAGCTCAACATTGTTGGCAACAAGGGCATTCAAACCCGGGACCACTGGGTTCTGGGCCAAACACCCTGCCGTTACACCACACAACCCCACAAGTAACAATAAAGTCAAAGTCAAAGTTCCTTCCCGCACCGATGGTGCATAGGGCGGCGCCTATCTCCATTTCAGTAGCCCTTGGGCCACACAATTTGTGCAATCACTACAGCAGAGGGCTAGTCCACTGGTAGTGGTGTGTGTTTATCTTCCATACTCTTTCCCAAATGCTGAGTGCTAAGCAGAGAAAGCAGTTTGAACCATTTTTAAAGTCTTTGGTATGACCCGGCCGGGGATCGAACTCACGACCTACCGTATGCAAGGCGAACACTCTACCCACTAGGCCATTGCACCGGCCTTACATGTAACAATAAAGACTGCGCTAAATGTCGCAGGCAATCTCTACCCGAAGGGGACGTCGAGTAACTTTTTATTCAAGTTTTTATGCAGACTATCCGTCGTGAAGACCTCGGTTTCAGGTCTCTCATAAAATCTCCCGGTGCCGCAGAACTGCGGATTCGGGATAAAGCTTTTACATCCCCCTCCAGGAAACGCGATCATTCTGTACGAAAGGCACACGCACGGTTAATCCTACGAAGCAGGGGTTTTATTACCCGACGTGTCATTGGTAGAGGGACGAGGATCAAAGACTTAGTCATCTGGGATCCTCTCCTTAGAAGCAGAAAGGAAGATAGCCGTATTCCCCCAAACTGATATGCTGTTATTGCTGTACGGGTGATCGGTTAATCTCCGACGAACGACCAAGTGTGCTGTAGTCAGCAAATATCCCCACGGATGGAATTAGGCTGTAAAAACTGCCGGGCAAGAAATGGCCATGCAGATTTCGATAACAACGTCCAACTGGGACATTGTTTTTGATGTTGGGGACCATATGTCTTGTGGAATGGAAATATTAAGGCATTTACAACAGTAATTTATCGAGAAGAGAAGGGGTGACCCGGTGGGTCTGGCCAAAAGTACACGAGCTGTAGCGAAGCTGCATTGCACAACTTGCTAGCGAAAAAGCATCATGCTTCGTCCTCAGTCTGAGTTTCGACCGCTAACTACTGTAACACTGTATATCCATCCATCCAGTCATCAGTTCCTTAGCTAATCGCATAGCATGACGTTCTGCAAAAGGTTTCCACCTCTGGTGGCTCTTCGCCAGCTTTCAAGCAGACATATTTGTACGTGCAAGCAAATTCTACAACTGACTGGTAAAGATTCTATACTTGCTATTTCCTTACAGAAAGTTAAGTGGTTACCAGCAAACTTTATAATGTCA